>WUAM01002375.1:0-324674 GCA_024336885.1 Actenoides hombroni
TGTAATTAGGGGTGTTGTGAGACATTTTTTTACTTCACTTCAAATATGCAAAGACCGGTTCTACTTAAGTAAATGACAAGATTTTCATTAACTGTCTCCTGTGATAACCTAGTCAAACTCAGAATGAATGAAATGTGTACCATGGTGCTTTGTTAAAGCAATGGCATTAACTGAGATTAAAAAGAAAAACAACTCAAGCCTGTGATTAGCTATAAAACAATTAAATATTAAAATACATAGACTAATTTGTTACCAACTTCCATCCTCCAAATGTCCCAACACATTGGGATGTGGAACATGGAATACTCAGTGTAACAAGCAGAGAATTCGTTGATTCCCGCAGGCATATCATGGATAAAGATATTAAACCAAAGTGGCCCCAGTCCAGAGCCCTGGGAAACAGCACTTGTCACTGGCTGCCAGATGGATTTTACACCATTTGGCGCAACTCTTTGGGCCCAGACATCCAGCCAGTATAATATTACCCAGCAGAGCAACATTCTGTTTTCAGGATTTACTAAAGTATAGGAACTCTATAATATGCACAACCTCCTTTCACATAACTATGACTTGCGAGATAAAATGTTCTACTTAGGAGAATAGAGGGTCATCACTGGTACTAAAGTACAAAACCAAATCAGCATTTCTAAGAGTTCTATCCCCATACTGCTAACATGGGCAGTGTCTACAACTGATCCAAGAAAGCCAACGCTTAACTACTACAATTCAGCAAAATATACCTGTGACATTTCTTTAACATTCCTCATTATGACAGCCATGAGAGTTTTATACTGCTGTGTCAGCTGTATTTCTATTCTTTTAATTGCCATGATTTGCTGTTTTGTTTGTTTTTAATGGAGAGAAGATGCATAGCTAAAAGATTATCTGATGAATTTGTTTAACGTAACAACAACAAAAAAGCAAATAACACTTGACAATTCAAGTTATGATGTATGGCAGAGAGAAGGAAAAAATGTTTTAGAGATAAAAGCTTAGCAGGGAGCAAGTGAATAGTTCTGGTGCTGATTACAGAAAGTAAGAAGAGCTCCCGGAGGGAGGTTATAAAAATAAGGAGGGTTTAAATCCTAAGAGACACTGCTAATTTGGAGCCTTTCACTCCTTGTCTAGATTTCATTATTTATAACATCTTGGTAAGTAATGTGTTTGTGCAAGGACCTGTTTGTTGGAAACTTGATTACACCCCATGTTAATGTGGGTTGATTGACTAGTGGCCTTCCAACAAAAGGCACTGACCTTGCAAATTTTTTACATTCCTCGAAGGTACCATCTGGCTGTGGATGTCTACTTGCTGGCAGGTCACACTGTCACTCCGGAGGTGAACATACAAGCACGTCTTGATATAGAAGGTCTATTTGCCAAAAAAAGAGCTCACTAATGTTCTGAAAGTTTCAACTGTGGACTGCTTTGCTTTCTAAAAATAACAGAAATGCAGTCCTTCTCCCTCATCTCTGTAGTTAGCTACTCTTAAGTACGCTGCTTTCTTCTTCGTGTATCTTAATTGGACCTCTTCATACCTTATAGCCAGCTAACCTCCATATAAAGGCAAGTTTCTAGTTATTTGATGCTTGGGCTTTGCATCGTGAGGGAGACTACTTTGTGCTGGAGAAGAATGAGAGCAGGGAAGAATAAAATAGCTTTAGAATACCAGCTTCTGACACTTGTCAAAAAACACTTACCAATTGAAAGTTATAAAAAGTGTTTCTTCCAGAAGTATTTTACTTGAATTCCACGATCGGATTCTAAAATCACTGTTTGTTCTTTTAGAAGTAAGCTTCTTGTTAAGAATGGTTTTATTTGAGGCAGATTGCAGAAATACACCACATTAAATCAAAACAAAACCACCACCAAGCAAACAAACCCCCAACCCAAATAAACCAACATATAAACAAACAATCACACAAAAAAATCCCAGTTAAGAGATTGTAGGTAGGGTGTAGTTTTTTCACACTTTACACTTCAGTTAACAAATTCAGAGCTTTTACCTCTCTTGAAATGTCAAGGAAAAAAACTTAAATCTCATGTAATAAGATACATGGAGAACAAACTAACTAACTAACTAACTAACTAACTAAAGGAAATTAATTAGTACCTCCTGACAGTAAGTTTTCTGACTCATACAGGCATTCCCAAAGTGTTGGGAGGGTAAAGGATGCAGCTTTTGGAGAGCTACTAAGATAACTTTTTGTCAGTAATGTATTGTCACAACACTCCTAAGGAATCTCCTCGTGCCCAGCAATGTTAGGTGAAACTCCATGGAGGAGGATGTCTCTAGCTTTCAGGTTATTGTTTTTCCCCAGCAACTGAGAAAGATTCTCAGCCTCTACTGTTCTGCTGTTGAAATAGATGAAGTATATAAGAACCACTATAAAAGCCCTTTAAAAAAATTCTCATCTAAACTAGTGGTATTTGCTACAAGTAGTTTATACTCTTTGTTCTGTGTGAAGAAAAAAAAAAAGATATTCTTTTCAAATTTGAATATTTTGCTTAGAATGAGAATTACATAAATTGAACACAATTTCATATAAGTAGAAAATAATTTGTCAAAACCTTCTTGTCATTTTTGCAAGTGGAAATATATTCATGCTTACGGCAGATCTGGACAAAAAAAAAAAAAAAAAGAAAAAGCAGCATCCAGATACTGCTTTTTGTTATTGCAATTTCAGTTTAAATCAGCATCATCCTTCTGTCTTGGAACCACTGTGATCCTGCACAGTGATGGTTACCTGCTGTCCCAGATTCAGGAACTAAACAGCTAACAAGAAGGTTACTCAAAAAAAGCCCAACCCAAGTCCCCTGAAACACAACTGACCCCAAAACCTTGTCTGTATATTGTCCTTTGTGTGTAGCCATGGTATTTATACATTTCCTCACTCCTGACATCTTCAGATATTTACCTTTTAAATGTGTGTCCCTTTTTCTGTTGGAGGGGGATTTCTGCAGGTCTGAGACCCTGGGAGCCAAGGCAGGCAGAACTGGGCACTTGTGGATGGTCACAGCTGCCTTCTGCAGGGGATTCCCAGGGTCACTCCTGTTCTGTGGGCTCAGCTAAAGCAGCAGGACAAGAAGCAGCAATGGCTTTGGGTATAAACATGCTGAATGCTCACTGAACACGAGGTGCACACTGAGGAGTTTCACAATCACATCTTTATCAGGGAATTCCCCGTGGTTCAGAGGCTTCATTACAGGCAGCATCCATGTCAAATCTTTCAGCTTTGGGGAGTTCCAACTGGTTGATGTGGTGCTAAGCTCTGGGATGTGTGCAAAAACACTTGTCTGGATTTCTTGGCAGTTGCATGGCAGTTCTGCAGCATGTGGTCTTTGTTGTCTTACAAATTCTGACACTGAAGGAGTTAATAGATAAAGTTTTATGACTTAAAAAGACTCTAAACTATATTTAGAAATCACTTCTTGTACCGGTTTACAGAGACAAACTTCCTATGGCATTGTCTCTGAAAAGGAAATGTTTAAATGACACAGTGGTGGTCTTTACAGAGGTAAATAAAATTTCTGTGTTCATTAATAACACAAATCATTGCACTGTGCACAGATTTTGTCCAAAGAAAGGCAAGACCATAGCACAGAAAAGCCTCTGCTGGGGGGAGTCTACACATAACTGAAGGCTGGCTGACTTCATGCTAACTAACACTAAGTTCATATACAGACACCTTCTGGTATTTTTAAGGAACAATGCAAGCAAGAACAAAAATATTAATTCTAACAAGTTGTGCTTGTATTTCACATTGCTGGCTCAAAATTAATCTAGCTTGAAGTTGTTCATTAGCAAGTTTCTGCATTGCAAATTCTCAGCACACACAGCATCTATCTACATCTGGACAGCCTGTCTTTATAGCCTACTTCGGAAATACTTCACCACTTGTGGATGGCAGGATTCTCCTGTAAGTTAAAAAAAGTGCACAAACATCCTTCAGCAATAGTACCATCTGTTTGGGCTCAATTTTAAGAATATTCTTTTTTTGAGGAAAAAAGGACATATTCACAACACATGCCATAAGGTGAAACATGTGGTAATCCAAATCATTTCTTTCATGGTGTACATTAAGATTTTGAGGTTGAATTTGATTACATTTTAGGAGCAAAGAGATCCATGGAAAACAAAATATGGTGCAAACATATACTGAATTTTAATACCATTTTCTTAAAAAAAAAAAAAACTCTTTCTGAAATTAAATATTTACATCCTGCATTTCAAAATTAATTCATGATAATATTCATGCACAGCAAACCTCTTCTTTTAGCTCCAGATTTTCCATGCACTTGTTGCAGAACCCTTTGACTTGGGGCCCTGAGCCAGTGATTGAAGAAGATGATACCATGGGACACATCACACTCATTAATCATAATGACTTCTGAAAAATCTGTACCTTATTGTGCTTATTTTCATACTGTTCTAATCTGCAGATACCATAAATACTTCCTAGCAAAACTGGAAAGGCATGGGTAATTAATTTAAGCATAGCAACAGTTGTTTCCAACGTTATTGAAGAGCATAGTTTGGCAACCATCACCAAAGACTATTCTTGATATACTTTAAATAGTAAAACCGACCCACCTCCGCCAAAAAACCCCTCAATTCTACCCCAAAACAGGGCGAGGAACACCCCCCCTCTACCCCCCCCCCCAAAAATGAAACCCCAACCTAAACGTGGCTTTTTTCAGGGAAAATCCCCCCAAAAACGCCAGCGGGGTGGGGATTTTTGTGACTTTTCGCCAGCTGAAATTGGTCAAAACGAGCAAAATTTCAGTGGTTTTGGGGCTTTTTCACCAAAATCAGGTGGGGGTTCTTTGATCTGCCCCCCCCCCCCCAACTTGCTGCTGGTGGCCCTGGGTCTGGGGGCTGTAGGGAAGATGGGGGGGGGGGTGTGTGCTCCCGCTGCCCCCCGCCCTCCCCCTCCCACCTGCTCGCTCACCTCGCCCCCCGCCCCCCCCCCTGAGCTCACCCGCCACCCGGCACCCCCCCTCGCGCGTCCCCCCCTGCACGCTTCCCCGCGAGCTTCCTCCACCACCAACCCCCTTGAGCACCCCAACTTTTCCCCTCCGCGAGCTTCTCTCTCTCTCCTCTCCCTTCCCCGAGCTTCCTGTGTCTGGGGGGTCTGGGGGGGGGGGGGTCCCAGGGGTCCCCGGGGGGTCCCACACCCTTGGGGCGGACGCGGGGCAGGCCGGTGGGCTTGTGGGGGTTCCCGGGGAAATAGTGTGACCCTGCTTTAGCAAGGGGGCTGGACTAGATCTCCAGAGGTTCCTTCCAAAACCTACCATACTGGGATCTTTGAGTCATCTCAGCCAATCTGACAAAATACATTCCTTTAACTGTCTTAAAATTACTTTAAACACTTACAGACAGTGCCTCTGTCTCTTATTTGGGTGTTGGGAAACATTCTTGAGTCTTCCTTTGGGAAAATCTTGTTAGCAGAGACAACTGCCTCTACCAGCTTTCAACTTTTAAAGCAACTCTCAACAGGACAAAGTCCAAACCCCACATCCCAAGACCCAAACTCTAAACCATTTCCCAGAGCATAGTGAATAAGCATTTACTTTCATGATAGTTGTTGAATCTGTAACAACTAATATATCTGATTACCAGTATGACTGGCCTTTTCCTTAAAAGGCAGACACCTTGCCCCATCTTCTGGAGGAAAAGTTGCTGAACAGGGTGGATGCAGGCCAGCCAATCAAACAATCACATGCTGAAGCACCAGTCATGAAGAGCTGGCATCCTGGGTTTAATCACAAGATGTTAGCAGATTTCAGACCTAACCCAGGCTCCCATATGGGTTTGCAAAGTATAGTATTGTGCTGTAATACTGCATAATAACCACTATTGCCTTAGTCTTGACCACAGCTCCTCTTGTGTTCTATTCAGCCATCCTTCCCACCTGTGGGATTCTCAGTAAGACACAATGTTCCTGTATTTTCCTGTAATTAAATCTTACTGAATATCAGAGAAGTAACAAGACACTTATATGTCGACTGGTATGGAGCAAGGATGCAAAATGCTTCTGAATGTCTTAGACCGTGCCATGTACCTTTTGACAACATGAGAAGTGTTCTGCAAATCGCCAAGTATCCATGTGTTAGCTCCATTGTTACAGTGCAAATACTTTTACTCCTATTTTGCTTTCTTCCCACATGAATAAAATAATCCTATTTGTCTTGCATTTACATCATTCAGCAATGCTTCAGATATATTGTATGAACAGAGAGAAAGCCCAGTCAGTGTAAAATGAGAACCACTGCTGTTATGTCTTCTTTAGTATTGGGTCCTTTCAAGTTTCAGCAGTGTTCAGCTCTCTCAGCCTTTCTGCTGTGGCATATTAGAGAAAGCTGTAATGAGAGGCTGGAGTCACTGGAGCTAAATTTCACACTTGGTGTGTCTAATGGTGTCACGGAGCAGAGAGCTGTCAAACGTAACCAATCAGTCATGGGTGTAGAGGCAATTGTATTTTCTATCATAACTGCTGACCTTGTACTGCTGGCACCTGACCTTGAAGTTTGGATACTGCTAAACAAACCTCCTTGTCCTTTCAAGACCACATCTGCCTTTGGCATCTTCCCTTTTTCTGACTTTTTCACTTCTCTTCTGTCTTTAAAACCTTTACACATGGAGCAGTGCAGTTTATTACCTCTGTTCATTAATATTCTTCTTGTTTCACGTAGCTGTACTGAAAAATTGACAAGTTTTAATGAGTGAGCCCAGATCTACTGAAGCTGGGCTGGAGCAGTAGTTCACATACCTGCTCTTACACAAAACATCAGGAGAAATTTTTGCTGTTGTGTTACAGCTGAAAGCAAATCATGCCAATACTAACAGTTACTGCACATCAGGTGCATCAGTTCAGCTGCAGAGATCAGGCACATCAGTATTACTATAGTGCACATGCTTTTTAGTAAAGGAGAATTTCAAAAGTTATTGGAGATTACTATAAAAGATGACAGTGGCTAATCATTGAGGATAAGTTTGAAATTGAAGGTACAGCTGTTTTTGGATACTTTATGGATAGACATTGTGGCTTAGTGTGAAGAGTTAGTGCAGGATAGAAGAAGAGTATGCAATGCTGACAAAACTGTTTTTCCCCAGTATGAGTTATACAATCTCTCTAAACATCTTAAGATTACAAGAGAGCTACTTAGTACATGATAGTTCTGTCCTTATTCACACCAAAGCATTTTTCAGCCTCATTTTCTGGCTTGAAAGGGGAACAGTAATGAAATACATTAGTTGACTGAGTCATAGAAAATAAAATGGCAGCTGAACAAGAACAGTGATTTATGGATATTCATCACAATCAAATTTAGAATTCATATTCTACAGATATTTAGGTTGTGGAGTGGCTTTTTTTTTTTTTTCTTTTTCAAAATAATTCACAATGAATTTGTTCAGCTCAAGTTAGAATTACTGTCTTGGTGTCAGAGGCAGTGACATTTATGGATTATGTTAATGAGTGCAAAATTAAAATGAAATACAGCACAAAGTAGGAATCATCATGGGGGGGGGAAAGAAAAAGGGGGAGAAAAAAAAAAAAAGTGTATGCAACTTGTGTAAACTTCTTTTAAGAGCCTGGAGTTTACAGATGTTGGAGGGCACAGGAAAGCACCTGTCCACAAGCAATCTCTCACCCAATTTGAGGTTTTGTTAGTCCTTGGACACCACAGAGCAGATGCTTTCTCACTGCCAGAGATCAGATACACCCATCTGACCCAAGCTGCTGAACTACACAAGCATCCAAAGCTTAACAAAAGGAGACTTCATCACTCCAAGGAAAAGGTGCCATGTGATTTCAGATTCCTATCTGATTTGTCCCTCAATAGATCTAACTCAAGCAGGTGCTGAAGTAGTATTTTTTTGTCTGAAAACAAATCAATGTCTCTCTAATGCTTTGTAAAAGAATGACCTTGCCAACTTTCAGAAACCGCACATTCCACCTGAGCATTCCAACCGAAACACACGACAATGTATTTCAGCGTTTACACAACCTTCTGGAAGGTTAAAAATGAAGTAATCTACATAGCATCAAGATCTTTCATGTATGACGTGTAGGATTAGATGTCCTTTTTTGCAAAGACAATATCAAAGATATCACAAGTTAGTATTACTCCATTTAAGACTCTCCAATGGTGAATTTGAGATTTCTTGATTTTTTGTGCCTTTGTTTAACACCTCCCTTCCAGTCCTATCTGCTTCCTCCTGAGGAGCTGGCTTGTATCCCTCTGAATTAAGTGAAGTTCCTGTGTTTTTGAGCAATGCTGCAGGAGCCCAGATATCTTCCTTCCTTGCTGCCCCCTCTCCAGCACTGATATCTGTGGCTGCTTGTCTCATCCCCAAACAGGTTTTAGCTCTTGGTTTCCAGCAGCACTGATGCTGACCTGACTGATGCTTTTCTTCTTTTCATGCCATTTTATTTAATTTCTTTCATAAAGGTGTAAGTGCTGATGAAAGGTGAGAACCCACAGGTTTAGTTTTCACCCGTGGTATCTTAAACTACTGGTGCAACATCCAAAAAAGCAAGACTGATTATAGTCTGCAGTTCTAACCAGATCAGGACATGAGCCAGCTTTTTCACAGTAAGGCTGGGCAGCATATTGGCTTCTTACAAGGAATCCCAGTACCTCCACCAATGCGACACACAGTATTCTGGAGTGATGAAGAGACTAGGACATCTAGACTGACATTTCATAGGAGTTTTCCTATGCTACCTCCATGACTTCAGTGTCTTTCACCAACTCACCTTTTTCTGGGACTATTTGCTCTTTTCCATGCTTTGCCCACTCATTTTATCAGGAATTTGTTTGAGTATTCATCAATTCATCTGCTGGACGGCATGGAGGTGACACCTGGAACTGGTCCCCATGTCAGTTGCAAGGATTGGCATGCTGTGGAGCGGGTTTTGGGGGAGGTTGTGCCCCCTCCATCAGCACCAGTGCTCATCCCTGTCCTGGTGTGAGTTAGCAGTAATTCTGTGCGGAGGTTCCCTGCTCAGCTCGGTCTCTGCTCGGTGATGGCTCTTTCTGGAGCTCAGGGCAGATTTTCCCAGACAGCCTCTGATTCCAGCAGTGACAGCGCTCCCTGTTCAGAGCCACTGTCAAGGGCTGGGGTGGGCAGGAAGGCTCTGGCTCATCCTGATAGAAGGCCTTAATTCATGGCAAATAAACAGCTGGAAACTGTTCTTTTACTATTAGTATTGCTTGATTTACTGGTAAGATTTTTTTTGGTAGACATAGCAGACAGTTTCCAGAACAGCTTATGGACTTTTAACACATCCTCATTCTAATAAAGTTCAGTTCCCAGTTTTATGCACATTTGGCCTCAGCACAAGAAGTTTATATTGAGAATATCACAACAGTATGATTTTTTAGGGCTGATAACTGAACGCAGTTTCTTATTGCTTTGAATAGAACTTTGAAAAAAATAACTTCCAAATGTGGCAAAATTGTCTTGCTCCACGGTAGCACAGCTGAAACCAAACTGCCCTTGCCAAGACATAGCTGTTGTTACATATTGATTCTGCAGAGATAAATTATATACATTGAAGAAGGAAGACTGTTTAGTACAGTTGTTAAGGCCAGAAAAGTACCATTAATGGTACCTTATACTGATGTGTTTCAATGCACAGAACATGATGTCCCCTTCCAGTAAATTCATCATGGATCACAAGCTAGCTAGATTTCAACTGATGGAGAGTCTGGTAATCATGTGCTATGTTATTTTATGGATAAACCCATTATTGGGAAAAAAAACAATCTTACTTACATTTGTTTGGATTCAGGAAGATGGTTGCCTGGCTGTGCTTATTTCAGAAACTTTGCTTCTTGCTACTTAACATTGGTGTTCTGTGTTCTGGACCCCTAAATCACAACTGAAGTCTCCCAAAGCTATCTCTAGGCTGGCTATTCTCTCTAGACTCTCTCAGGGTCTACCTTCAATCTTGGTGTGTCTTCGTTCTCTCGATTCCGTACAAGTTTTATCCTTGTGGTTCCTGACAGATAATCCGTTTCAGATGCTATCGAGTCACCTCCACTGTATTGCCTCTCATTGCAGCAAAGGTTCTTGCAGGGTGCACTACAGTGTTGGGGATAACTTTGTCCAACCTTCCCCTTGTCTTCGCTTGTCATTCTGTTCTGTTAGCACACAGCATTATCTTCCACAGTTGGAGACCCATCCTAGCTAGGTCCTTTTCCTACTCCACTTTTCTTTAGACTCTCTCTTCCAACTTCCTGCTTTTCTTCATAATTTTCCAGTAGAACACATGCAGTTCTCATTGCAGCTTCTATTTCACTGTCATTCCTCTGTTGTCTTTCACGTGTCTTCCTCTAATCTCCAATCCTTCTCTCTACAGTCATTTCACAGGTTGGTGGATCATGACCATCTCTCTTGAAACTTCTCTTACCTTCTTTTCAAACTTTTTCCTGAAGTTTGGCATTTTTTTCCAGTGATAGGAAGTGAAAGGACTGAGAAGAGCTAAGCAACGATGGAGTAGGTCAGCCTAACCTGGCTGATTTGAGGCATCTCTGAATGAGCTGTAGCCAAGACAGCTGCAGATCTTTGAGACAGCATGAACCCAAAACCATAAGTACAGATCAAAGCTCCTTTATCCCACCCTGAAGAAAAACTAAGCATCCTTGTATCCCACACTGGGGCACACTGTGCTAAGGAATTTTTCTAATTGGCTGATTTTATTTTTTTTCTTCTAGCATTTCTCAGTGAGTGAAAGCACAGGTCTTTTCGAGTCATGGAATTACATCTTCATAGCTGTCTTTAAATGTTTGTATGTCTCTCTAACAATTGCTGACATTCAGACAGATAGCACTAATCAGCTACATGCAGAGGCAGTGGGAACAGTCAATGCAGAAAGATACAGGGTATCCATATTTAAAATAATCTCTGCTCCTCCCTGCTATTTTACTCAGAAAATAATTATTGCAAAAGCAACAAAAGTCTCTGGTTCACAGGCAAAAAAATCCAATCCCTTTTTAAAGAGCTGGTAGTAACCGCTTAGCATTCTTGATATTCCCGGGCAAAAGAGACCTGCAGTCCAAGTTAAGGTGGTTTGGGTCTTCAAAAAGGCTGTTAGAGTAACATCACATAGCCCCAGCAGCACCAGCGTCCCCCAGGCGCCCCCCGACAGCCGCCCCCTCGCCATCGCGCCGGGCTGCGGGCAGGGTGCGGGCAGGGGGCGGGCAGGGGTCCGGGCAGGGGTGAGGGCAGGGGTGAGGGCAGGGGTGCGGGCAGGAGTGCGGGCAGGGGTGCACCCCGGCCCCGGGGAGCCCCAGCCAAGGCTGCCCCGCGCCGCAGCCCCGCCGGTTTATACCGCTGTCGGGAGGGGCCCCCCCCGCGGCTCCGCCCCGGCAGCCCCCGGGCCCCCCGCACCTCCTCCCTGCCGCCTCCGACGGCCCCTCCGCCCTCCCCCTGCATCCTGCTTCTAGCTGAACTCAAATGTCTGAAATGGTCCAGACTCTTTTTTCCACCTGCTTGTGAAGTCTATAGAGGGGCTGTGAGAAAAGCAACCAGAAGTCCATTGCAACTCATGAGGCAAGGTTGCCTTCCCAATCCTGTTCTCTGGCTTTACACAACATGTACTGAATTCCAGCTTCAACTCAATTCCAGCTTCAACTCATAACACTACTTTACAAATTCAGTGGTACCTTAGAAAGGCAATGCAAAAAAGAGATTAAAAAGTAGGTAAATATTAATATCCAACAAATTAAGCCTGCACCTTTAAGATCCTCCTCTTCTAGTGCAAGCAGTTTCAAACAGCAGCTGCAGTTTTTTAATCAATTTGACTCAGAAAAGCTTTTAAACACAGAAAGTCTCCTCTAAATATACTTCCGATACTGGGTAATTATATTTTTTTTCTTTTTGGAACAATTATTCATACATATATATGTATTTGAATTCTGCATTTTAATATTTAATATTCAATAAGCTACACGGAATTTGTATTAAAATATTCATAGTTTTCAAAGGATTTGTAAATGCAGAGTAAGTGTATAGACACTGAATTTTGTTTATTTACACAGAGTTTATTCTCCCTGTGTAGTGGACACAGAGGAGGAAATGTTTGATGTATTTTCCAAAGATATTTTTCTCAAGTCATCATAGTCTGGATTTGACTGGCTCAGCAATGACAATATAAAATCAAGCCTGCAGTTTTGTTGAGAAAACAGGAAGATATGAACTAGAAATAAGAGTGAAATCTGTAGTGGAAACAAGGGGCTGAAAGCAGGGGAGATGGTGGGAAAACACGTGTCTCTCAACATTCTGGAACTGGATTAGGCTTTTTGGTTGGAATCCATGCCATAATTTGCTCCATTCATAAGATGGACATCCTAATTTAAAAAAAAAATTAAAAAATGAAACCAACCCAGTGAGGGTGGAAATATTCTCCCCTGCACAATTTTGCAAAACTACTTATTGGAAACAGTGAAGGATTGTATCATCCAGTGAAAATGTGTACTTCTTGGACTTACCTCCTGTAGAACAAGGTGTGGGTTTTTTCCATCTTGTCATTGCCAGGCACCTAATTTTTCAACACTGCATGTATAATTATAAAAATTAGTTTGCTATAACCTCTGTGTACAAGGAAAATGATCAGTCTGTCACCAGTTACAGTGGTCTTTGTTATACAACTTTGCATGTCAGATTTTATACCTAAAATGCTTTGTGTTTCTGCTAAGAATCACTGGCTCTTACTTCAAGATGTGATTTGCTAAGTCAGATTTTCTTGTCCTGCAGAGCATTGTTAATGTCACCCAGTGCAGGCACAGTCTGGCTTCTGTATTTTTAGCTGCTGGTGGCGTTATAATTGTGAGAGTCTTGTTCACAAAGAAATGTCTTTTTTAACTCCATGTCTAATTCAGTATTTCTCTATGTGGTGTGATGGAATAAGAGCAGAAATGAAGGGCCATTCTCTCTGTGTGCTGAAATAATATATAGGTCTCTTTGTTGATTATTTTTCTCTGACCTTCTTCCTCCAAGACTCCTGTGGAGCTGCTGGGGCAGGACCTGTGGCAGAAGGGGGAAGGGAAAGGAGTCCCATTTGAGCAGCATGTAAGAAGCTCAGCAGGTACCTTTTAGACACACACAGCCTTATCGACTGCCTCCATGCAAGGTAACTGTGGCAGAAAGAGGAAAACCCAAAGCATCTTCCTGGTGGAAAAGTCATCACTTCTGCAGCTGATGGAAACAACTTGCTGGCTTCTGCACGGGGAGTATTTCAGAAGCAGGGTGCAAAAGTGGGATAAGGTACTGCAGTCTGAACGGGCGGGACAGAAGTTCTGGAGTATATTAGCACTTCAGTGGCACGTTACCTCTCCCTGAGGTGAATATTAACTGGTCACCAAAACTGGGAGACGATTCATAGCTCCCTGATAGTTGCTGGTTCTTGAAATGCATCTCCCTGATCCCTGCCCAGAACTGCTCTCCAAAGCTCCCACAGAGATGCTCCTTCAGACAGTGACAAGGAGGTGGCAGGATGCTTACAGGGCAGGAGATCGAGCTATTTGTGCCAGTGCAATCATGCCTGTCACATTTGCAGCAATCACTGTAGGGACCTTCTCTTCTCCCAGGCTGGTATCACTGGTGGCTCTGTGGATGGACATGGATGTCCAGCTTCAGCCAAACAGTTAAGTTGCAGTACTGGTTTAATAAGACCTGCTCTGAGCTTGACAGAGGCTCTGGGCTGCCAGAAAGTCCTCATCCTCGTGAGTGGCACAAAACAAAATGTGGTTCTGGGTGGAACTGGAAAAACTAATGATAATAATATGATAAAGCAAGAGGTAATTCCCAGTTCTATGTTAGGTCATTTCTCTGGTTTCTAAGATTAAATTCATACGAGTTAAAAAGATCATGTTATAATGTTCCTCTTAGTGTTGTGGCTACTGTTTTGTAATGTTATATTTTCTATCTTTTCATCAGTTGTGAACTTATTAGTCTCTCTAAAAATAGTTGATTCATATTAGAATAAGTGAGTGGTATATTGATGTCACTGCTAACAATGTCTTCTGCACCTGATTGCATTGTCCTCCTTGAGCCTATAGTAATTTACAAAAAACAATATATTGAATTTAAATTTAAGAAAGACTGATTTGCACAGTTTGCTGTAGTTTATCCATCAAAAAAATATTTCTGGAATTTCCCCTCTGTTTATTATTGGACATAATTATTCATTATCATTAATTATAGTACAGTCTAAGCTGCTCAGTTTGCTGCTGTCCACAACATTTGCAGAATAAATAGTGAACACATACAAATGCCTAATTAAATCACTCTATATCCACTGATACCTCTGAAATTATCATTATATTTACCTCAGATGCTATGCTAGAGAGTGTTGTTGAAAAGTTAAATGAACTGAGATCTAATTCTAGAAAAAGAGGCTGGCAAGCAGAGCAGGAATTCAATATTAGGGTAATCTTCCTTTCTGTCAAAATCCTAAACGTCACTGACAAAGGTTAAATAAAAACAATAGTTCTTCCAAACTGGAAATCACACAGGGAAGCTGCCCAGATTTGCAACTGCAAAACTATGAGCAGGACTTAAACCCAACAGTTGGAACAATGAAGATGATGCCTTAAAAATTTCCCTTGGATGGAGACAGAAAATGGAAGTTATCAGAAATCCTTCCAATCTTTTTTAACAGAGTTTCACCCATCTAAAGAAATAAACAGCAGGACTGCTGCTATTTGTTCTTTGAATGGTACGGTTTGTAAAGATAGCTGATGATAATGTAACAGCAACTCTTCGAGCCACCCTGAGAAATCCTTGAGGCAATCACTGGAAAATGGAAGGATCAGCTCAGCGTCTTCTGTAACAAAATGCCAGAGGGGTAGGAGGGTTTCCCAAATCACCATAGAAGAAATTGAAGGTATCATTTGCATAGGAAATGAAAAATTGGTGGAATTCAAATTCTTTTTGTCTTGTTTGGGTTTTGGAACAGTCTGGAAATTACTTTTCTGAGATGTTTGGGGAATGCTTTCATGAATACTGGTGAGTAAACAGCAGGAGACAATCGAAAGTAGAAATCCAGAGCTGTAAAAGCTGAAGGAAGTTTGGAAAACCAGAGCTCAGAATGACTCGAAAGCCACATTCCCAGCTGGCATGGATTGGTTGCATCAGTTATTGGCAGTGGTGCTGTTTACTTTAGCCAGAACTGTCCCCTCAAATATTAAGGAATCTTCTGTCTGTAGAGGAGTGGAATGGACAGGAACACAGCAGTGTGCATGTGTATAAATAGAGAGAAAACGGGACTGGCCTCTCTTTTTTTATTATTGTGAAATAATAAAATGATTCATCAGCCCCATTGCCATGAGCATTCCTTAATATTTGAGGCCATTTGCTATATGTCTTTGTTTCCTATGCAGCTATCCATGAATATGACCTGCTGTGCAGAGCAGAGTCTTGTGCAAGCTCAAAATCTCAGACCTTCTGTGTAAGCTCAGCAAAATCAGTGGGCACATGCCCAGCACGCCCAAATAGTTTTGAGTGTGTCCAGGTCCCCTTGCATGAGTTGATTATCACTGCTTATCATCCTACAACAGTTGCCAGGCACCTAGAAATCCTAATATTAGCCAAGGTGCTCTGGATTTCTGTAAATTCCTAGAGAAACAGAAAAAGCCACAGGTTGACAGGTGTCTTAGAGAGGTGGTAGAGTTGACAGAAACATCTCTCGTCATCAAGGCATTCCTCGCCTCGTCTCGTCGCGTCTCGTCTCGTCTCGTCTCGGCTCGGCTCGGCTCGTCCCAGAGGCCGTCTCGTCTCATCTCAAAGGCTGTCTTGTCTCGTCTCTGCTCAGAGGCATCTCTTCTGGTCTCATCTTGTCTCGTCTCGGAGGCCGTCTCTTCTCGTCTTGTCTCGTCTTGTTTCGTCTCACGGGCCATATCATCTCGTCTCCTGTCAGAGGCTGTTTCTCCTCGTCCCTTTCCTGCCCCAACGCCCTCTCGTCTTCTCTCCTCTCGTCTTCTCCCCAAGGCCATCTCGTCTCGTCTCCTCTTCTGGGGGCTTCGTTTATTTTTTTTCCTTTAAAAAATATTGTATTGATTGATGATGAGTTATATTTTTAATGAAAAAGGAACTTTCCTAGTTGTAAAAAGGCGAATGTCCTCCTGGTGAGCACAGGTTTACACGCACGTTCATCCATACTCACTTATATCCGAGTAAACACGCTCGTGGCTGTAATAACAAATTCTACTGTCCATCAAGGTGCTTTTAACACACCCTAAAATGTGATTGTTAAAGATCGACAAACCTGAGAGCCATTAGCAGCTGCTCACTGACGGCTCATGCGGACTCCTGTAAAGAAAGACATGTTAAGATGCAGGATGTTCTCCTCCTGGGACTAACTGGACACAGCAGAAGGTGTCTCCCACACACCTGTTACACCTTCCTTTGTTATATGAATAACTAACATCCAGCAAGGAAAAGCTCCAGGTAAAAAACAAAGCAGCCTAACACCCAGGAAACAAGAGAAATCAGAGAATCATTCAGGTTGGAAAAGCCCCTTGGGATCATCCAGTCCAACCATCAGCCCTGCTCTACAAAGTTCACCCCTAAACCATGTCCCTCAAAACCACATCAATCGACCCTTAAACATCCCCAGGGCTGGTGACTCAACCCCCTCCCTGGGCAGCCTGGGCCAGGCTCTGGCTAAGAGTTAAACTGGAATAAGTCAGAAGTGGCTGTACCATTATTCTGAGTTTCAGCTCTTTGTTCAGCATGATACATTTTGATACCCAGTATATGGGTGTTTTTATCCTTTTGTCCTGCTGTCTATTTTTTTCCCTTGGAGGGGATAATTGCTCGGGCTGCTTTCAAGAGTTTCAACTATTGGTACCTGAAAGGCACCTGCCAGGAGCTCAGCAGAGCAGAATGACATTTGACAGTGGTCCTTGTTTGCTTTGCCCCTTCAAAGTTTTTTTCCATAAAAGGAAGATTTTGTCTGGTTTGTTTTATCTTTGACAGGTTATTTTTCTTTTAAAGCCAGGCTCTGATCATGGCCTTTTTTTGAGACCAAAGGTGTTACTTGGAGCAGAACTAACAAATACCTGTGTCCTGAGAAAAGCAGTCTCCATTTCTTTGTGCTGTAACAGCTTGGGTCAGAACAGGCTAAAACAAATTTGCTACCTCTAGCTGTTTAATTTTCTTTGAGACACCCTATCTTTCTTTAGGCAGAGAAGTCAAACCCAAAAGAGGTCAAGGGCATCACACACCATACATGTCCTGTGGTGATGGCCCAGGTTGCACTGGTAAGTTGAGCAGATGTCTTACCGTGTTCTGAGCACTGGTATTGTGTGACATTGCAATTTATAGTTACATCAAAGGTATGTATGTGCATAATATGTATACACAAATTATCTTATTATCCCAAATTGTCCCAGAGGGTGAGAAGCAAGGATGTCTCTTCATTTCAGATTTTGACATCACCTGGAATTGTGTAGAAAATCTGTGACAATGTAGGTGACTTTGAGTTCATTCTTTTCCATCTCACATACTAATTGTGAGCTAAGTTGATCTTCAACTACTAAAGTATGACCAAACATCACATTATAGGATTAATCTTACATTTCAAAAGTCACAGCAACATTATTTAAAGATAAACACTCAAAAAATGTACTTTCCAACTATTTTTTGCCCCTATTTTCTGTATTATGGTGTAGTCAAGTTGCTTGCTTCCTCCCCCTTATTGCACAATCCAAGCCTGTATCTGCACCTGTCTTGACACATAAGGGTGTTGATTATCTTTTTGTGTGCACAGATGATTTTACAAGTCCTGCTGCTTCAGTGTAATGTGAGAAATATGCAATAGCTGGTTTCCCACGGTAGATTAGATAGATGTTAAAAAAACCAAATTGAAACAAATGAGAACAATTGAACAATTGAAAACAAATGAGAACCTGAACTAGGGTCATATTCTTACAACAATTTCTGATAAAAAGTAGATCTAACATTAACTCAATACTCTTATGTGGAATTTACTGCATATAGAGTGCGGGGAAAAAAAAAGTAAACTGAAAGAAAGAACCCTCTTTCCCATATATACAGAAGGTGCATCAGTTCCTAGGGGTTTCAAAAAGATGGGTCTGTGCCACCAGACACCTCGGTGCTGATGAAGAGATGCTGGTACTCGTCTGTCCAGGGTGCTTATCCATAAAATAAGCCCTCAGGGGAAAAAACAGGTTGCCAAATATGCTAAAACAGTAGCATTCCCACTTAGGTGTCTTCAGCTGTATTCTTCCACCACAGTAAACTTGACTCATGAAAGATGAGCACACCAAAAAAAAAAGAAGGATGATTTGTGGTGACAAATGCTCCTTCCACTTGAGAAAGAGAGGAACACACACACACACACGCACACTCTGTCTCTAATATTCTCACTACTGGACCCCTCTTCCCCATCTATCAAAAGATCTGTGTTACCAACCCTCCAGCTCCTTCATCTGAGAGAAAAAAAACCCAGCAGGCTTTTCATTTCAAGCAACTTCAACCCCTCTGTTCTTCTCCCACAGTCACGTGCCCACCAGAGACCACAGAATGGTTTGGGGTGGAAGGGATTTCTTCCAGGTCACCTCCACCTGCACACGTGGAGCAGCCCTGAGGGGAGTTATGATCCCATCTCTATTTCATCTTACTTTCTAAAGGCTTTCAACACTGTGGATTTGGGAAACAATTTTCATTACTATAAGCATTATTTCTAGAGCAAAATTATTTAAGAGCATTGAAAAGCTAATTGACCAGACATTCACGGAAAATGTTTTGTTTTTTATATTAAATATGAGTAGAATTTCAATTAATGAATACAGGCTGAAAAGATATACCTTTTCAGGGTTTCTTCTTGTGACATTTAAAATCAAAATAAATGAAGAGAGGTGTATTGCTAGTGCAGGTCAGTATTTACAGTATCTAAAGGGAGTGGTCTCTAAAGTAATACTTCAAAAATGTGGGGGGTGGGATGGGGGTTGTGGGGCAGGAGGAGTGTCCTGGGGGGGGGTTATGGGGCAGACTCTGGTCTGGCTGACAGTCAGACCATGGGTGACACCGTGGGTCGGGCTGTAGGTGACACCCATGGGTGATGCTGGGGGTCAGGCCGTAGGTGACCCCCGTGGGTCGGGCCATGGGTGACCCCCGTGGGTCAGGCTGTTGGTGACACCCGTGGGTGACCCCTGTGGGTCAGGCCGTAGGTGACACCCGTGGGTGACACCGTGGGTCAGGCCGGGGGAGACACGTGTGGGGAAGGCGGGAGGAGGCGAGCGTGGGTCTGGCCGTGGTGTCTTTAAAAACTCATTTGTTAGAGTGAAAAACATCCATGGAATGTTATAATCAACTTCAAAAAAGTAGTAACTATAAATTAATACTTATTTTACTTAAAATTTATTTTTTAATTGATCCTTGGTGAGGTATCTTTGAAGGAAGCTTGACAACTTCTAGTAAAACTTTGCAATACCAATAGTACTACTCTTAGGCACTAAAGCTGCTTATAGGATCTCTTAGTCATATGCCATCTTCATTTCATTAATGAAGAAAAAGCCTTGGTGAGGCTTTTTAATTCTGCCTGTAGAATCCATGTTCCTTCTCCTCTCTCAAAAAAAAAACCCTGCTTTGGCTCTGGTCATTTGCCACGATGCTAAAGAGGCATTTTTTTATGAAGGGGTAGGTGTGGCCTGTAAACCAATAAAAGACATTTTCTCGACAAACCATGTCCTGTGTATTTCAGCATGTCCCTTCCTTCCCTGAGCAGCCTTCTTGGCTAGCAGTTTCACCCCAGCAGAAGGACCATCTTCACACAATTTCTTCTTGGTTGGTAATTTCTGTTACATGACTGGTGAAATTCCAGTCCTGCTTTCAAAAAGAGTATTATACAGAGGAATGGAAAGCAATGGAGAAAGGAGAGGGTAGGTTCACTGCCTTTTATTCCTTGAGAGTATTTATTTTCCTGTCTCACTTGGTGCAGAAAAGAAGCAGTGAATGAAACAAGATAGTCTTGCAAATGTCTGCCATTCATTGAAAAATGGAACTGAGCACCATTTGCAGAAATCAGTGTTATTTATGATGACCTGTAGAAACCTATATTCTGTGTTTCTAAAGAATTCGATCTATTTTTCAATATGATCATTTCTTTACTAGCAGACCTGTCAGTTTTAAACAAGTTTAAATTAAACAGATCAAGAATTGGAATAAATAAAATGTCTCGTGTACAAATGCTGATCCTGCTCCTTTTACTAAAGCAAAAAGACCTTCATAATTCATTTTAAATGTGTTAGACATTCAAATTATGTGATCAGAACTGAAACCAGAATAAATTTTGTGGAATAAGTACATTAATTAATTGAACAAATTGATCTTGTATGTACTGAGCAAGTTTACTATAAAACAGTTTACAGAACTAAATCATACCTAAACTTTTCAAAGAAACTGAAACTAATTTAAACAGATTTTAAAAAGGATTTTCTGTATTAGTCAAAAGGGAAAAAATGAATAGTAGCAGTGCATTAATGCAATGGACAAATGACTAACCAGTACAGTGCTAAAATGCCTGAGTTTGTGAAATAAACATAGGGACCACTCTTCCTGCAGGAACTATTATGGTCCTATGCAAACCTAGCTAACACCTATGACATCCAGGTACCAGATCTTTGTAACACAGACATCCATACAAATTAAATATTAGACTGTAATCAACTTCTCCTCTTATTTTCAATTATCTGCTGCTTCTCCAACATCAAAAGGGGGTACTGCATGGTACAGGGGGGCACCTATTTTACCTTTTTGCCTTTTACCACATCCAGGGATCTGAGATGCAACAGCTGCAGATAAAAACTCTAACCTGATACTCTGCTATGTACAAATAAATGGAACATCTCCCCAAACCACGCAGGCAGAAAACCTGAGAGAGCAGAAGAAATGAGGCAATCTGATAGTCCACATTTAAACAATTCATACTAATTAGACAAAAGCTAATCACATGTATAGCATTCTGTTTTTTCATATATTTTTGTTGACTTAGAAGTTACTTTTTCCTGCTCCAGCATGCTATATTAATTGCCATTGGAGAAGGGATTCAAGACCAACAGTATATTCCAAGTTTACCTTTTACTGAGTAATTCAAAACAACAAAACACACACACAAATAAAAATAATAATAAAAAGGCAAAGGTGATTACACCATTTCTATAACTGGGATGACTTCCAGGTGGTGCACCATTGTGAACAAGTCACTGCCAAACAGCATCAAAATCATAGGGCTCTTTGCCCCATCCAGCATAGACTGGACAAAATAAACTATTGCTACAAAGCACTAAGAGCCTACCAGATGAGCTAAGTGGAGCAGTAGCAATCACCCTTTAGATCTTTTCAGATGAAAGATCTAAAGATCTGTTAGGTACTGAGACAGACTGGTTCCTAGTTTGAGTCCCAGCACAGCCCACTAGGGCAGAGGCCACACCCCTACCATTCCCACCATATATTTTTTTTTTTATAAAATCCAAAAAGGAACTCAAAAGAATAAGTTGTTTGTTTGGGGTTTTTTTTTAGTATCAACAAAGCCTCACAATAAACTGTGACACGGGGTGCCACGGGGAGGGGCTGGGGGTGGCCGTGGGGGTGAAAGCGGGCGACACTGGGAGGGGATAAGAGTGGTTGGGGGGTGACAAGGAGTGACAGGGTGACAGTGGGTGACAGGGTGACAGCGGGTGACACCGAGGGTGGCCGTGGAGGTGACAGGGTGACAGCGGGTGACACTGGGAGGGGATCAGGGTGGCTGGGGGGTGACAGGGTGACAGTGGGTGACACCGGGAGGGGATGAGGGTGGCGGGGGGGGGGGGGGGGGGGACGGGGGGAGACGGGGGGGGGAGGCGGGTGGCGGGGTGGGTGGAGGGGGGAGGGAGTGAGTCCATATTCACAGTTGCCACAACTTCTAGCATATTTTTTCTTTTTAAAGTTCTGCCACGATGTCACTTACACAACAAGCATTCAGAAAAAATAAAAAAAAAAAAAAATCACCCAAAACAACCTGTGCATTTTCTAGTGGCCAAATCAGAAAATTATTCCTTCTCCCTCCTCCTCTGGGCAGGTCACTTATGCTCCATTTCAGAGAGGACCTCCTCCAAAGTCCCAGTTACATAAAAATTACAGAGTTTATATCTCTCCAAAGGCTTTAGCTGAAACCAATGGAAAACTTCTTGATGTCAAAAACTGGAACTCAAATGAGAAGCGCTTTCTGGTAAAATTTGTAGTTGTGTGGATTATGTTGAAAGAAGTCTGGTGTGATGAGCATGCAATACTGTACAAGCAACTGCAGCACTGCCAAAAAAAGGAAACATCTATTGGTAGCATAATCTGACCTGTGTAATTTTTTATTTTGCTTGGGAAATGAAATGGGAAAAGCTAGAAGAAAATATTTGCTTTCTATAAAGACAAATGTTTAAACTTCAAAAAATAAAATGGACATAGTATTTAAGGTTGTTCCTCATTTAGATGTTAGTTCATGGGTAGGGGGTGGCAATTAAAATGGGATGTGCAGTTCAAGAATATATTTCTAGCGTGAAAGTCACATTATCATCCCGAAACCCCCCCGTGCCAGGTTTGCCTGCCTAACAACCGGCCTCGCCAACGTTTTGGGGCCCAAAAAGGAGATTTTCTGTGCTCTGAAGGGCACAAAACCTTTAATTGATCCCGATCTTAACATCAGCCCATTGCTCAGGTCAACAGGGTAATTAACCCCGGCGTTAATTTCAGCTCTCGTTACCACCGAACTCGTCGGAATGTTCTTGCATAATGTAAGGAACGAAGCAATTACCGCACTCGCTGGACGCTGATATTATTGTTTGCCACTCAAATCTCGTTATTGACTTCCCCTCGCCGCTGAAATTCACATCATGTTTAGCTTCTGACTGCATGTAAATCCATATAAAACCAGTTGTGTCTGCCTCCCAGTTATGAGGGGTTTTCTTTTTCACTTATTGACAAGCAGTTGTCCTCTGCACAGACTCGGCATGCTACAGGAGTGCTGGAAAGTTTCCAAAGCTGCAACTAGTAATTAAATACACACCCAGACATAAAACTTTGCACCTTCCAGGTCTGTTTAAAAATTCAGGCTACAAAAATGAGCGGTGGTGTGATCCTCCCTGTAGTGGTAATGAAAAAATATTTCTTATTTTCTGATGGTCTTTTAAAAAGCTTGAGGAGGAGGTGGTCTACCTAGTAGATACGCAAGATCAACTTAACGACACATTTTACCCACCCCACGTGTGGTAACTCCGACTCATCACCGATAAACAGCACAGTCATCTGCTCACCAACATAGACCTTCTCGCACTCATCACAGCACTTGCTCTTTAAAGTACCAACTCTACGACTCTCCTCACACCAACTCAGGTGATTGAAGGTTTTCTTACACGCCAGGACTAGCCAGCTTTTGAAAAGGAAACAGAGGTATCGGTTAATTGAATGATTAATTGCTGTAAGAATTACAAAGACACCAACGCGGCTATTACCAACGGGGGGGGGGGGAAAACGATGGCTACTACTGACTTATACTGATGAAAGGGAAGTAGTAAACCCTTACTACTTAAACACTGCTACTCAAAACAACTACTTAATGTAGTTTCCAAGAAGAAAACCCCCATGGTGATCGTGCCTGGCTCTGGTGGTTTACATTTTTACCCAGCAAATAATGAAATTGAGTTTTGTGGTTGGTCCAAACATCTCAAGAAACCCACATTTCTGAGGGAATGGAGTTTGCTTTGAACTGTATGAAATCTGAAAGTTGATCCTTGTAGAAAAGAAAGCAAGAACAGGCTGAAAAATGTGGGTGCTTTTCTGTTTTTTGACAAGCCCATGTAATGTTTTCAGAAGTAGGTGGGAATTTTTAGTGTGTGCTGCTTACAGAATAAATTGAAATTACTCAACCATTTCTTGTGCTTACTTTGGTTAAGGAGTGCAAGCCCTTGCCTATACTGGAAAGCTAAATTGTGAGCCCCTCTTTACTTGGCTCCCTCAAGATGAAAGGCAACAGGAATTAATGGTCAGGATATTTTGGCCTAAAAAGATTAAGATCTTTTTTCCTCCCAAAGCTCCTGCATAAACACAGTCAAATCCAGACTCAACATATGCTGTAAATCAGCAAAAGCACAGATGTCTGAGCACTGGTGAATATTTTCACTTCTAGTACTTTTAAAGAAAGCGGAGTTCCATGGAGACTGAGGAAGTCCAATAAACCAAGAGGTGATTAGCACACCCATTTGGAGGTGACCTTCACTGGCTAGAGAGATGAGATGACCTTCAGCTGACCTCTTCTAGGTGCTACAAGAGGAATGATTCTTATCTTATCCAGTGGCTCTGTAGGTCCCTTATAGTCAAAGTAAAAAATGAATCCCCCACTTTCCAAGTCTCCTTCCCACTAAGAGCTTTCTCCAGCACTTTGCATCTGATCTGTTCCCATTTCTCTGAGGAAGACAAGACCCTCCAGAACATCCTGACCCTTCAGGGTACCTATGGAGAGGAAGTTGACGCTTCAAAAGGCAGGAAAAATGAAAATCTACATCTTATAACAAACTCACATCTCTTTTTATCTAACATGTACCCTTTCTGCATCACAGGAACAATTTTTGTTATGTCAACAATACAAAATTGCAATTTTTGCTAGATTCATCATTCCATATCACAGAGCTGTAAAAATTAAATTACAGATCCTGTGGGTCTTGCAATCCTGCAGGTCTTGGTCTACCCAGGCTAAGTTCTGTTCCATGGAGAGTTCCACTGGGGTTTGCCAGGTTGCTGCACAGATACAGCTGCTTGCCTGGGACTCCCAGTCTTTGAGTGTATGCAGTAGGAAAGATGCTGGATTCACAATATTAGTTACTTCAATCATAACATCATCAGATTCAACCAGAATAGCCTGATATTTCAAAAATCAGTATGGGGATAGCCAATGATTTCCTTTCTGTCCTAATACCGAGGATATTGCATAGGACACTAAAACAGTTCTTTGTTGTTCCATAGAGAATTTTCATGCCTCCTGTATGTTCAGTACCACAGCAGCCACTGCCCATAAGCATCCAGGCCATCTTTTGCTAACTTCATCCAATTGCTTGGAGAAGTAGCCTACAGCCCTTTTGTACAGTCCCAAACTATGGGCCAATGTCTTGTACCTTGTTGGGGCCTGGCCTGTGCCTATCGAGCTACAGTTGAGTACTCTCAGAGGACTGTGGTGGAGACAGGGACCCAAACTACATCCGAAGACACCCGAGTTGAGGTAGGGACTACAACAACTGCAACTGCCAAAGTTGCCCCAGTAGTGAAAAAGAAGCAGTGGACAAGGAGAACAACAGGCCCCTACCCTCGATTAGTAAGGGGTGAGGAAGAGGAGGAAACATACGACCAACAAGCTGGACCCTCAACAGGGAGACTGGAGGAGGGAGTAACGGAGCTGAAGCAGGAGGCAGAAACCACCCGGTCTATGACTTCATCAGAACTTCGAGATGGCCACACTGTTTCTAATACAAGCCAGGATGCCATTGGCCTTCTTGGCCACCTGTGCACACTGCTATTTAGTTGACTTTGGATCAATACTCCCAGGTCCTTTTCCACCTTGCAGCTTTCCAGCCGCACATCCCCAAGTCTGTAGCTTACCATGGGGTTGTTGTGATCCAAGTGCAGGACCTGGCACTTGGCCTTGTTGAACCCCATGCAATTATCCTTGGCCCACTGATCTAACCCTGTCTAGGTCCTGCTGTACAGCTTCCCTACCCTCTAGCAGTGACACACCCACCTAGCTTGGTGACAGCTGCAAATTTACTGAGGGTACAAGAGCAGGGTCACCCAGGGCAGCCCACACAGGAACAGAGCCAGAGGGGGTTGGAAAGTCTCCAGAGAAGGAGACTCCACCACCTCTCTGGGCAGCCTGGTCCAGGCTCTGTCACCCTCACAGTGAAGGTTTTCCTCCTGTTGAAGTGGAACTTCCTGTGTTTCCCCTTGCTGCCATTACTTGTCCTATCCCAGGGCACCACTCACAAGAGCCTGGCCCCTTCTGCTTGACATCCACCCTTCAGATATTTGTAAACATTGATAAGATCCCCTCTCAGGCTTCTCTTCTCCAGGCTAAACAGCCCCAGGGTTCTCAGCCTTTCCTCATATCCTATCCCAGTTCCCATGGAAACCCCCAAATGCCTCTCCCCTGTCAGATGGTTCTTCGGCAGGTCCCTTCCCTGAGCTCTGGCTGGGGCTGGCTGAGGGTCTCCTAAGGAGCAGGGGCTCTGCTGGGGCTCTGCAGGAGTCACTCCTGCCCCACAGCCAGAGTCAAATAGGAAGACTGGGGGATCTCAGATCAAACCCAGTCAGGACAGCCAAGAGCTCTGCAGCGCTGTCTCTGCTGTGTCACTTGACAGCAGAGCAGAGCTGAGGGGGTTTGTTGTGTGTATTTTTTTCTGGTTGCTCCACCACACTGTAGAAGAACTTTTTAAGGTGGCAGAAGGTTTACTGCCCTTCACAGGGGAGGATAGTGGAAAGTTTCATGTGCCAGGCAGAAAGGCAGTGTGTACCCTTCCACAACTACCAATGTGCTCCAAAGCCTGCCTGAAGTGAGAACTGGTATTTCCTTGGGATCTCTCACTCAGAAATGAGCAGGGATAGTTGCATCCCCTGCTGAAAATGGCATCTGGGATCCTTCACTTGCAGTCAGAAGGTTATGGGTAAAGATGTTTGCCCCCATGTCACAGAGGCACCCACAAATCAAACAGCAGCTACTATCCAAAATGGAGGTTTAGTGCAATAAGAACTGCCCATTGATCCTTTGGATTTCTTGAGGAAATTCCTTTGGATTTCTTGAGAGAATTCCTTGGATTTTCTTGAGGAAATTCCTTTGGATTTCTTGAGAGAATTCCTTGGATTTTCTTGAGGGAATCCTTTAGATTTCTTGAGGGGATTCCGTGGATTTTCTTGAGGGAATCCTTTGGATTTCTTGAGAGAATTCCTTTGGATTTCTCGAGGGGATTCCTTGGATTTCTCAAGGGGATTCCTTGGATTTTCTTGAGGGGATCCTTTGGATTTCTTGAGGAAATTCCTTTGGATTTCTTGAGAGAATTCCTTGGATTTTCTTGAGGAAATTCCTTTGTTTAGTGGTGGTGGGTTGGGCCTCCAAACTGGTTCTAGGTGCTTCTGGGGGGGGGCTTCAAACTGGTCCCAGTTTGTTGGAGGGGGCCCAAACTGATCCCAGTCTCCCAGCTGGTTCTAGTCCCTTAGTGGGGTCCCCAAACTGGTCCCAGTTCTTTGTTGGGGCCCTGAACTGGTCCCAGTCCCCCAACTGGTCCCAGTCCCTTAGTGGGGTTCCAAACTGGTCCCAGTCCCCTAAACTGGTCCCAGTCCCTTAGTGGGGTTCCAAACTCCTCCCCGTCCCCTAAACTGGTCCCAGTCCCCCCCTTCCCGCTCAGCCCCGCCCCCAAATCCCTCCAGGGATGGGGACTCGACCTCTTCCCTGGGAAGCTTGGTCCAGTGATTTACGACCCTTTTGGAGAATAAATTTATCTTAATATCCAAGCTAAACCTCCCTTGAGGCCATCTCCTCTTGTCTATCACCTCTTACATTGGAGAAGAGACCAATCCCCACCACGCTATGGTCTCCTTTCAGGCAGTTGTAGAGAGCAAGAAGGTCTCCCCTCAGCGTCGTTTTCTCCAGACTAAACCACCCCAGCACTCTCAGCTGGTCCTCCTAAGACTTGTTTCTAGACCTTTACCCAGCTTTGCTGCCCTTCTCTGGACATGCCCCATGGGTGTCACCCGCAGCGCCCAGCTTGGGGTCATCTGCAAACTGCCAACCTGCCCACCACCTTGACCCGGGACACCCACAGCACGCTGGGACACTGCAATGGCTTCACTAGCGCTGGAGGACAACCCTCAGCTCCCAGCAGCCTGGGCTCACCCTGACGGGGCAACGTGGCTGCTGCCCAAGCTGTTTCTTTTTAAAGCAGAGCTTTTCTACCACCAGTGTGGAACCTGGGCATGCAAAAATGTGCAGCCAGATCCAGGGCTTTGGTGGCCAGCTTGGCGAGATGGCACACGCGTGGGGACACGCCTCGCACACGTGTGGGGACACCTTGGTGGGCACCTGGTGCCCAGCCAGGGTCAACCCACCACAGTATCTTTGGTAGCTGAAATTTCATAATGCAGAATGAGTCACACTGACTTATATTGATATAAATAATACTGATTTGGCTGTCTTAAATTTGTCATAACTAATAATTTTTTTGCCTAATGAAATACTATAGTTCTGTAAACTTTTGAACTACATTTTTCCTATCCATTTGGCTTTCATGGAACTTTTTAATCAACATAAATTTGACATAAGATGGTGAATTCATCAGGTTCTTAGGGATGATGTGAATGTTCTGCTATATGCCTAACATAATATCTTACACTCCTTAGGCATGAGTAGGCCGTGTACGACCTTGACCGAGTATAACCCCTGAAAGAGACTGTTAAATGCGGAAGAAAGGCAGTGAAGCAAGAGAAGAATGAGGAACACCTACCAGAGAAGCTGGAGGAGGGCAGCAGCATGTTGACATTTAGATAGCCAGTCTGATGTTAGCTTATGGCGCGTTAACAGCAGCATTTAGCCAATGAACTGTAACCTTTAGGAGCATGATAAGGCATGAAGAGTATATAAACCGCTTGGGTGCGATTAATAAACGGCTTTTGCTTGATGACTCTCATAGAGTTGTGAAAGTCCATTATTCTCTCGCAGTGGTTGATTTCCCTCGCCGCACGGATTTGCCACTCGGATGTTGTTTCCTCGGGAGCGGAGCTCGGAGCCACGTTGAACCAGCCTTTTCCTCCAGTGCTATGACAGGCAAACTACTGGAGAAGCTGCCGGGGACCATGAACACTTTGATGAACCAATTGCCTGACAATCTGTACCCAGAGGAGATCCCCAACTCTTTGAATATCTTCTCCAGCAGCAGCGACTCGGTGGCTGACTACAACCAGATGGCTGCAGGTGGGGGAAGGGGGGGGGGGGGGGGGGGGGGGGGGGGGGGGGAGAATGGGGGGGAGGGGGGAGGAGGGGGGGGGGGGTAAAAAGATCAATGAAAAACATTTAACAAATGAATTTAAACAAGCAGCATTTCCTCAACCTCTCGTTTTTCACTTTGAAGACAAACTCTACTTTTCAAATAAGTTATAAACAATAAAATCATATGGTCTCTCTGCCCTAAGAAACGCTGATAAATCAATTTATTATCTTGCATAAAATCATACTTCCTGTGTTTCTGTTCTGAATTCAATGCCATTTGATCCTTTTCAGTCACTTCTGATTGTTCCATACAACAATCCACCTTAATTTTCATATATTTAAAGACTTCCTTCTTCCAGTGTCCATAACAAATAAACCAGTATAAGAATCTGGGATAAAAGAGAGTGCACATCCTGGAGCTACAGCTAGTGTGACTGGGCAATGAATGCACATGTGCAAAGTGGAAACTTCCTTTCTTTGTCTCTGCATGTCTTAGTAGCTCTCTTCACTTAATATTTCTATAAGTTTCATGGAACTTCTAGGAACTATGTATCTTGGGTTTTTGAGGGGTCAGATTTGGTTGAAACTAGCCACTAGGCTTAAAATGATTGGACAACATGATCACTTAAATGCTATTTGTTTTAGGAGACCCGACTAAAGAAGCAGGTGTTTAGCATAACAGCCTTTCCTCAACAGATTATTCTTTTACTTGACAGAGAGCTTGTGGGTGCCAACTGAGGCTCAGGCTGGCATGGGTGAGAGTGGTGTGGTGTCTGTTACAGCCCACCACATCAGGCTGAGGAGGTTGATGAGTCCTTCTATAGGTAGGTGATTGCAGCCTCGAAATCACAGGCCCTGGTTGTCATGGGGATTTTAACTTCCCTGGTGTTTGCTGGAAGGCCTCCTCAGCCATCCACCCACAGTCCAGGAGATTCCTCCAGTGCATCGATGACAACTTCCCGATGCAAATGGTGGATGAGCCAACTAGGAGAGGAGTGCTGCTGGATCTTATTCTCACTAACAAGGAGGGTCTGGCTGAAGACCTTTTCCCCAATATTTTATCTTTTTTTAGCTACCATTCAAGCAACAGTCATTTTCCCTCCTGTACGGTGAAAAATAACGTGATGGGGCTTAAAAAAAAACCCCAAAACCCAACCCCCTGTGAACCCTGGGGTTCGAGTCGTCCTCTCGCTTCTCCGTGTGCGTTTTATAGGACAAAAAATTGGCTCCCGTTAAGTTTTTCTCTCTCTCCTTCTCATTTTTTTTTTTCATTTTTTTTTTTCCTTTTCTTTTTTTTTTTTCTTTTTTTTTTTTTTTTTTTTTTTTCTTTTTTTTTCTCGTTTAACCGGGGGCAAATCTTTTTTAAAAAATGTATTGTCCCTTTGCTGGGTGCTCTCTCCAAGACTGAGAGGATCAGGACTTGCTGGGGGTTCCAGGTTCCTGGAGCATAATTAGGCTAGAATGAGAATTGACTGCTACTCCTCTTCATTCAATTTTCCTGCACCATTTTGGGGCAGATGCTGATATGATTCACACACCCCAGCAGTACCAAGGGAGTCCCCAGCTCCAGTCTGCCCAGTAAGAAAAGGAATTATCACACCTGGAGGCAGAGCTACACCAGACAGCTGTGAGCAGCTCCAGGTAATGGCTCTGCAGCTTAGAAGAGTCGCCTTGGCCGCTGTCCTGGCCAAGGGGACCAGAGCCCCGCTCCTGAGCACAGCTCCCGGCGGCTGCGGGGCCCAGGCTGGGACTGCCCCGGTGCTGCCCCACAGCATCAGTGGTGATGGGGATGGAATTACCATCAGGGGGGCTGGGTTCCATACTGGGTTTGTATAGATTTGTATATATTCCATTTTTATTATTATTAATTTCATTTTCATTAAAGCTGTTACAGTTTCCTTTTCTAATGGCTGAGTCTCTCTCCCTTATTCCCTTTCTCTTCCCCTCTGGGGAGAGAGGAGGGTTAACAGAGAGCATCTGTTATAGGTCTAAGGGGCTGCCCTGACCCTAAACCATGACCCACCAAAAAGACCAATTTTGAGGAGAATCTGGTGGTTTTGGGGCCATATGGTCCCACCTGATCTTCTCAAACCACCAAAACCAGCAATTTTGAGGAGTATCTGGTGGGTTTGGGGCCATTTGGTCCCACCTGATCTTTTCAAACCACCAATTTTGAGGAGAATCTGGTGGGTTTGGGGCCATTTGGTCCCACCTGAGCTTCTCCGGCCACCAAAAAGACCAATTTTGAGGAGAATCTGGTGGGTTTTGGGGCCATTGGGTGCCGCCTGAGCTTCCACAGCCACCTAAAGGACCAATTTTGAGGAGAATAAGGTGGGTTTGGGGCCATGGTGGATCCCCACCTCCCCATGGTGGTTCTCCATGTCCTCGTGTCCTCAGGGTGGGTCCCTCATGTCCCCATGGTGGATCCCCACCTCCCCATGGTGGTTCTCCATGTCCTCGTGTCCTCAGGGTGGGTCCCTCGTGTCCCCATGGTGGATCCCCATGTCCCCATGGTGGTTCTCCATGTCCCCATGTCCCCAGGGTAGGTCCCTCATGTCCCCATGATGGGTCCCCATGTCCCCATGGTGGTTCTCCATGTCCCCATGTCCCCAGGGTAGGGCCCTCACGTCCCCACGCCGGGTCCCCCCCTCCCCCTCTTGGTTCCCCACGTTCATCAACGCACTGGAGGAACCTCCTGGACTGTGGGTGGCTGTGTTAGTAGGCCTTCCAGCAAATATCAGGGAAGTTAAAATCCCCCATGACAACCAGTGTCTGTAATTGCGAGGCTGCTGTCAGCTGCCTGTAGAAGGCCTCATCAATCTCCTCATTCAGATCCGGTGGCCTGTAATAGACACCCGTAACAGTATCACCCATGCCAGTCTCCCACCATGTTTCAGTGACTGCGATTATATCATATCTATGCAGCCTAACCTAGATCTCCGGCTCCTCCTGATTATTCCCCATGCTCCGTGCATTGGTATTGTAGTGGGTCTGGCTCCGCCCCCGGTGGTGGTGGCGCGAGAGACGGCGCGGGGCTCGGGGGAAAGAAAAAGGGACGGGGGGAGGGGGAGGGGGGTAGGCCCCGCCGCCCCTCAGAGCCCCGCCGCGGGGCTAACGGCGCTCAGCCGCCCGCCCTTCGCGGCCGCCGTCGCCGCCGTGGTGCGGCTCGGTATATGGCAGGATAAGCCTGAAGGGCTTCAGCGAGAGCTCCGTCCCCGGCTTCCATCGCTTCCTGTCAGATACGCGCCCAATGGCGCCGGGGGTCGGGGGTATAGATCGGGCTCCTTTTCCGGATCGACTGTCCCTGGGTCAAAAGGGTCGTCAGAGAGCGTCTGTTATCGGTCTAAGGGGCTGCCCTGACCCTAAACCGTGACACCCCTACGCAACCAACTGCAGCCCCCACCGCCGTATCGCCCCCTAGCCCGGCACCCACCCCACTTCCGTCGTTCGTGCTGGGGTCCTCATGGAAACCCCCGTCTGACGACTCGGGCAGTGATACAGAGTTCGCACTTGCCCCAAGGCAGAAGGCTACGGTAGCTGGGCGGCGGCAGAAGCGGTTGCCACGGGTCAATCCTTTGACACTCCCAGCCTGTACCGTAACTGCCCGTCCAAGAAACTGCAGGCATTTCTGGGAGTCGGTTAAATTAGGCCAGGGAGGTGGTGGAGGCGCCATGCGTGGAGCCATTGAAGGTGCGGCTTGATGAGGCTTTGCTGTAGAAGACACTTGTGCCTGTCAGATGTTTTCCCTTCCTCAGCATTCACACCCCTCATGTTGTAGCTGTTGCTGGAGGTGATTCCTTCAGGTGTTGTCTGTGAACTTCACAAGGTTCAGCTGTCAGTACACGGTTTTGTTCCCCATCTTGGTGGTGCCCTGCTTCAGTTCCATCTGCCTCATGCGCTGCAGGTAACGTGGTCACCGCCAACACACCAGAGGAATGGAGAAGAAACATCTTCATGTCTCTGTGGGCACGGAGTATGCAGGGAGCTCTAGTCGCGAGGCACGGGGCTTCCTGTGAGGCATGTTTGTGAGCACGGCATGCCGGGAGCTGTAGTCCCGGGTCACGGGGCTTCCTTTGATCCATGCTGGTGGCCCTCGGCATGCAGGGAGCTGTAGTCCCGGAGCACGGGGCTTCAAGTGTGCCATGTTTGTGCCCTTGGCATGCCAGGAGCTGTAGTCGCGGGGCACGGGGCTTCCTGTGTGCCATGTTTGTGCCCTCGGCATGCCGGGAGCTGTAGTCGTGGGGCATGGGGCTTCCTGTGAGCCATGTTTGTGCCCACGGCATGCCGGCAGCTGTAGTCCCGCCAGTGAGGGGTCCAGGTGCCACCATGGGGACAGTCAGGGGTCCAGGTGCCACCCCAGGGCCAGACAGGGGTCCAGGTGCCACCCTGGGGACAGTCAGGGGTCCAGGTGCCACCCTGGGGACAGTGAGGGGTCCTCCTGACCTGGTCGATGATGCCCCCGGGGCTGAGCAGAGTCTCCCGGGCCAGGATGTTGATGTGGAAGGTGAAGCGGCAGTGGGGCAGCAGCAGCTGGGGACACGGGGACAGTGGGGACATTGGGGTTCAGGTTTTGGGGTTCACTTTTTTGGGTGCAGTTTTTTGGGTGGAGATTTTGGGGTGAAGTTTTGAACATCAGTTACATTTACAACACAAATACTTTGTCTTTCCTGCTCACTTATTAAGAGGAAGGTAAAATCAAGTTGAGGTCATGTGTCCCTACCATCCTGAAAATGATCAGAGTGTATACACTGTTCATGAAAACTACCCTCTCTGTAGGGAAATATAACTGGTATACAAGATTAATGTACCAAAATTGCAGAACATATCAAAATGAAAGCATCTAAGTACAGATTTTTATTTAAGAAAGGAGAATCTGTGGTATGACCTTCTTAACATCATGTTTCAAAATAAAGCTTCTCTTTCCCATAAAAAACAAAACAAAATAAAATCCAACTCTGCACAAACATCTGCAACATGGGTCGCTGGCATGGGATTGCATCAGGGTTCACTACTAGCCTGTCACCATAAATCACCTGTTGCACAGCTAATACTCTCAGGTACTTGATACCTTTTTCCATGGTGGTCCATTTGCTTGGGCGACATTCAATGTCTTCCTTAAAGGGGTGCCTGGATTTTACAGCTGACAAGAGTCTTCTCCAGAGACTGACAGTGTTGCTCTTTCTTGCAAGCTCTTGGTCAATGCCTCCTTCTCTGGCCAGGGATCCCAGCTACCTGGCTTCTCTGCCATCCATTTCAATGGATCCCAGCATCAGAGTAGCGCAGGTTCAAGTTGAACATCAAATTTTTCTGTATTTGAAGAGCAAGACGAGTAGGGGAACTAGAGCTGTCATTGATACGCAGCGCATTGCCAGCAACTAAACTGCTATAGTCTCAGGGGGTCTAACATCTCTCAACAGCACAGCATGTTTAAATAGGTGACCAGATTACAGTTACTGTGACATCATGAGTATGGCTCTATACTCCAATCTCTTCAAATACTCTAATACTTACAAGGAAATGATAAAAAATTTAAAAAATAAAATATTATATCAAATTAAACAAATAGTAAACAAAAGAGGTTGTTGTCCAGCTTGCTAAAATTACAGGTCACGGCATCAGTGGATAAGGGAAGAGCAACTGACGTCATCTTCCTGGACTTATGTAAAGTGTTTGACACTGTCCCGCATGACATCCTGGTCTCTAAATTGGAAGGACATGGATTTGATGGACGGACCCCACCTGGAGTACTGCATCCAGCTCTGGAGTCCCGAACACAAAAAAACATGGATCTGTTGGAGAGGGTCCAGAGGAGGGCCACAAAGATGATCAGAAGGCTGGACAGGCTGAAGTAGGTTTACTGGCAGGAATGGGACCCCATGGGGGACCCATGCTGGAGCAGTCTGTTCCTGAAGGACTACACCCCATGGAAAGGCTGGGAGGGTAAGAGGGGATGAAGTCTCCAGAGGCAGCGGGGATGGCCCCGTCCCTGTGCCTGTCGACGACCACGGCCCAAGAATCTGCTCCGAGAAGGAAAAGGCGACGACTTTACCAGATCTAATCCAACAGCCCCGAGGGCTCCTCGGCCTCTGCCGCTGCTCCCAGCATCGGGGTCGCTCCTCCTGGCAGGGGATTCAAAGCCCCTTCTCACACAGGGGGGGCAGCAGCTGGAAGAAAATCATTTCCTTCTCTAGGGAAGCATAAAAAAAACCACCCCAAAACCAGCGAACCCAGCAGAGGAGTTTTCTGGCATAAAAAATGCCGATTTCCGGAAAATTGGCTGCTTGAAAAAAAAACAAACCGAAATTTGGTAAAAAAGCCGCAAAATGCTCCTTTTTCCCCTGCTTTTTGCTGCCTTTTTGAGACGTTTTCTGCCTTTTTTGGGTGTTTTGGGTTGGGTTGGGTTTTTTTCTGTCTTTTTGTGGGTTTTTTCCTACTTTTTTGCACCTTTTTCTGCCTTTTTTGGTGCCCCTTTGTGCCCTTTTGCTCCTTTTTCTGCCTTTTTGTGCGTTTTTGCACCTTTTTTTTTCGTCTCTTTGTGCTCTTTTTTCCCTTTTTGTGTGTTTTTGTTTTTTTTTTTGTGTGGTATTTGGTCATTTTGGGGCGTTCTGAGGTGGTTTTCTCCTGTTTTGGGGTGTTCTGAGCTGGCTTTGTCCCGTATTTGGTCATTTTTGGGGTGTTCTGAGGTGACTTTGTCCCATTTTGGGACGTTCTGAGGTGACTTTGTCCCGTTTTGTCCCATTTTGGGCATTTTGAGGTGGCTTTGTCCCATTTTGGGACGTTCTGAGATGGGTTTGTCCCATTTTGTCCCATTTTGGGGTGTTCTGTGGTGGTTTTGTCCCATTTTGGGGGTTCTGAGATGCTTTTGTCTTGTTTTTGGGGTGTTTTGAGGTGATTTTGTGCCATATTTGGATAGCTTTTTATGAGGACATAACCAGGTGGATAGATGATGGTAGAGCTGTGGATGTGGTTTACCTTGATGTCAGTAAGACATTTGACACTGTCCCCACAGCATCCTTCTGGCTAAACGGAGGCAGTGTGGTCTGGATGATCAGGTAGTGAGTGGGAACTGGTTGAAGGAAAGAAGCCAGAGAGTTGTGGTCAGTGGAACGGAGTCTAATTGGAGGCCTGTAACTAGTGGGGTCCCACAGGGGTTGGTGCTGGGACCAGTTCTGTTTAACATACTCATCATTGACCTGAATGAGGGCACCGAGTGCACTGTCAGCAAATTGGCTGCTCATCCAAAGTGTTTGGTCATCATGGTTTGGGGATAGTGGTGGCCACGGGGCATCCATCCTGATGGCCACCATGGGTTGGGGATGGTGGTGGCCATAGGGCACCCATCCTGATGGCCACCATGGGTTGGGGATGGTGGTGGCCATGGGGCATCCATCCTGATGGTCACCACGAGCTGGGGATGGTGGTGGCCATGGGACCACTCAAACTGCTTAACCATCATGGGATGGGGATGGTGGTGGTGATGGGGCCATCCAAAGTGTTTGGTCATCATGGTTTGGGGATAGTGGTGGCCACGGGGCATCCATCCTGATGGCCACCATGGGTTGCACACCAAGATGGAGCAGGGGAAGCCCCATGCCCCGCGACTACAGCCCCCGGCAGGCGGGGGGGCAACAACAGGAGCACAGGAAGCCCCGTGCCCCGCGACTACAGCTCCCGGCATGCCGAGGGACACCAAGATGGAGCAGAGGAAGCCCCGTGCCCCGGGACTACACCTCCCGGCATGCCAAGGGCACAAACATGGCGCACAGGAAGCCCCGTGCCCCCGGACTACAGCTCTCGGAATGCCGAGGGACACCAACATGGCGCCCAGGAAGCCCCGTGCCCCGGGGCTACAGCTCGCGGCAGCCCGTGTGGACCCACCTGGCCGCCCTTCTCTACACTGACCACTGGATGAGCCTGCAGAGGAAAAATAAAGAGCAATTTGGTTTTGTCTGGCTCAAACCAGAAAGAAGGGATCCGGCACCCACGGTCCTGTGTCAGAGACTCCTCTCACAGGTGAGAGGATGGGGCTTTGGCTGTGTCTAAGGCAGGACTGCTATTCAGGAAACACCTCCGTGGGCTACTTGGGCAAGTGCAACCTCCCTGTCTCTTCTGGGCAGCTTGTGCTTCAGCACACTCCTGGGCCGTGCCCACTGCCCCCACCAAGTGGACTTCTGCTGAGTTCAGAGCAGAGCTTCTCCTGTGCACCCTACACCGCACATTCCTGGTTACAGTCAGATTGCAAAACCTCTCTACGAAGTGAGGTGAAAGAAAAACAATTTTAATTGGGGTCCTGAACAAAAACAGGCCTTTGAACAGATCAAACAAGAGATCAAACATGCAGTCATTCTTGATCCAGTCCAAACAGGACAGGAAAAAACATGCTCTATTGCTGTGCTCTGATCTGTGCGTTCCTGAATACAGTTCCCATCTGCCGCTGGGCCTAGTCTGGGATTTTCCTGGTGCCTGCACCACAGCATCAGTGGTGAGGGTGACAATTGCTATCAGTGGGTTTGAGCTCAAGACTGTTTTCGTATATATATTTCTGCTGCTGCCGGGAGCCAGGAAAAGGTGCTGGGGTGGGGGTGGGGGGTCCCAGTGAGCTCTGGGCAAGGGGAAGGGGCCAACTGGTACCTGGCGTGAAGAGGAGGGGGAGGAAGGTCACCCTGGGGGGCAGCTGCTGGCAGGTGACGGTTGACAGCGATCACCCGAGGGGCCCCGTCCCAGACCCCAGACCCGGCCCCGGGGGCTCCCCACGGTGAGGAACGGGACTGGGAGGGCTGCGGGGGGTCACCCAGCAGCGTGGGCAGCACTGGGGGGGGATGGATCCTGCCCCTCTGCTCTGGGGAGACCCACAGAGGAGCACGGGGGGGGGACGAGGGGGGGAGGCCGGGGGGGCGCGGTGGGGTGGGGGGGGTGGGGGGGAGGGGGGGGTGCTGGGCGGGGGGGGGCAGAGGGACTGGGAAGGGCTGCACAGCACTGGGGTTTGGAGGTGGGCAGTGGGCACGGGGTGGGGCCAGCAGCACACGGACACACCTGACCCTGCCATGCCAGGCTGGGGGTGGCCATGTCATCGTCCCCACCTGTGTGTCCCTCCCATTTGTGTCACCGTCCCCCCACCCCCGGGGGGTGTGTGTGTCCCCAGGTTGCTTCATGGATGACAATGGGGTGGAGTTTCCCGTCGGACAGATCTGGAGTCACCCAAGTAATACACACCCCCCCCCATTCTTCCAGCACAAAAAAACCCAAAAAAAACAAACAACAAAAAAAAAAAAAAAACAAAAAAAAAAAAAACCAACAAAAAAAAAAAGAAGAGACACAAAATGAAGTAAATTGCCCCGACCAGCAGCTTGTTACTTTAATGCTGATATTTTCATATGTACAGGCCTCCACCTCACAAAAAAGGGAAGCTCTGCTAAAAAAATTAAGAGGGGGTCACCCCCCAAAAAAAGTTGCAGTCCCCCCAGCCCTTGTCACACAGACTGGCAGCTGCTCCACAGGGCCAGGGGGAAGGTGCCAGTTGTAGCTGTAGATTTGCTTCTGACTTGATTCAACCTTTCATCCCATTCAGTGACTTCTTCAGTACTTTCACAAATTTTGTGTCATCACTGTTCTGCCACTCCTTAATTTTTTCCACAGTAATACATGAGAAAAATGTCCAAGTCCCCAGCTTTCACTTAGTACAAAGAATTTTCAAATGTCTCATTATCTGCATGAAAGGGGGAAATTTGTGCCTCTTATGTCTATCTTATGATAATTAATCATGGAATCACAGAATGGTCACTTTTAAAAAAGACATGTAAGATCACCAGCACTAAGATTATAGTTAGAAATGTAAGACAGAACCCTGCCCCAGGGACCCTCAAAAGTGCCCCAGGATCCTCCCAAGCGACCCTCAGGGCCCCCTGAACTGCCTCACGATCCCCCAACTGCCCCAGGATCCTCCCAAACAACCTGCAGGGCCTCCAGAACTGCCCCATGATCCCACAACCTACCCCAGAGCGCCCCAAACTGCTTCGGGGACCCTCAAAACTGCTCCAGGATCCACCCAAACTGCCCCACGACCCCCCAAACTACCCCAGGGACCACCCAACTGCCCCAGGGACCCTCAAAACTGTAACAGGGACCCTCAAAACTGCCCCATGACCCCCCGAACCACCCCCGAGCCACCCGAGGAAAGGTGAGATATGTATTTTAAAATGTTCAGACATATTGCTGAAATGATTGTTCCACAGACTTGGTGAGGGGGAAATGCATGTGCTCTGCATGAAAAAACTACAAACTGAATTATTGCATTAATTCATTGTCAGAAAATGTGAATGTCACCTAAGAATGTCCTCAAATGGATCTCCAGTGGAAATAGTCCATGGGCCAGGAAGGATCTCTGGGTACTCACTAAGATTATGTAAAAAAAAAGCCAGTACTGGTAAGTAAGACTTACATGTAAAAGTGAGTTTAGCTGTTTCATTACAGGAAGACAAACAAATTTATTATTTTTCACTAACTCCCTCGCTAACTAACCCTGAAACAAAACACGAGGTGACCCCTCCAGCTCGAAGCACCGCCGGCAGCCCTAGGAGTGCCCCACCGCGCCTAGCCCCCGCGCACCGCCCCACCCCGCACAGCACCGCACCGCACCGCAGGCCGCCCCTCGCGGGGCAGTTCCGCCTCCCCGGCCGCTGGGTTTCTGACAGGCTTTTGACGCGTCCCAGCTCTCTCCTCGGCTCCCCTCCGTGCAGGGCCGCGACCCTTCCCTCCCGAGCTGGGAGCACCCCAGCTGCCCCCTCCCCGCCCAGCCTCGGCCGCCATGTCCCGGGCCTCACCGAGCTAAAAGGTGGGGAGGGGCTGCACTACTTGGACTGCTTCAATCTTGTGTTACAACATTACTTGGAAATGGAAACAAACATTAGCATTGCATAATGATGATCTGAAATGCATTCTCATCTCACAGCGTGTCAGTACTTCCTGGTGCCACATACGACATTCTGGGCTAGCCAGGAGTTCTGTACTAGAATTTGAAAAATGATTTAGCTGCTTTGTTTTTCCCTGAATAAAAATGATAGAATCATAGATTAATTAGTAGAATATATTACCATATTTAGGATGTCAGTTGTATCTCCAAGATTCCTGTCATTATTTTCATTATCTGAGACACCAGTCTTTCAGCCATGTGCTTATGTCATGTATTTTCCACCCCTTGTCTGTGTTTTTCCCTGCTACTTGAGGGATTGATGAAAAAAGCTACCTGTGCTCCTGAACCTTCAACCAATCTCCCTAACGCCCTGAAATCCTTTCTGATAGTATTTAGGCTACTCTCAGAAATCTCATCATAACCCACCTGTTATGATTATAAGGATAATAATTAGAGGGGTGCAACAGATCAGGCAGCTTATTTTCTTCTTGCTTCATTAAAGGCCTTCTGTTGTTAAGAATTATAGATTTTGTACGGTGAATTGAGAGCTTGTTTTGTGATTATCCCCTCCCCACCCACCTCCCAGTGCTGTACTGGGACCAGTTGAGCAGGAGACCAGTATGAACTGGGAGTGCTGCTCCCACTGCCCCCAGTATGACCAGCACTGGTGCTCCCAGTACTCCCAGTATAAACCTCCCCCAGCCCTCCCAGCTCCCAGTACTCCCAGTATAGCTCCCAGACACCACTCTGGGCTCCCAGTATGACCAGTACAGCTCCCAGACACCGCTCTGAGCTCCCAGTATGACCAGTACAGCTCCCAGACACCTCGCTGGGGTCCCAGTATGACCAGTACAGCTCCCAGACACCACGCTGGGGGCCCAGTACGACCAGAGCATGGGAGGGTCCATGGAAACAGAAGGAGAAACTTTTTCATGGTGAGGGTGATAGAGCCTGGCCCAGGCTGCCCAGAGAGGTTGTGGAGTCTCCTTCTCTGGAGACATTCGAACCCCACCTGGATGGGTTCCTGTGTGACCTGCTCTAGGTGATCCTGCTCTGGTAGGGTAGTTGGACTCAATGATCTTTCAAGGTCCCTTCCAACCCCAAACATTCTGTGGTTCTGTGAAAAGCAGTCCAGGCTCTTTCTGCTGATGCTTTTCCTTCTCTTGATAACTTGGCAGCCTCCTGTGCAGTCTCCGTGGTGGTGGCCAGTGCCAGCCTTCCCTCCCTCCCGCCATCCATCCATCCATCCACCCATCCATCCATCTCACATGCAGCAACCCACCCCCCCCTCCCTAGCCATCCACCTCCATCCACATCCATCCATCTTCTAGCCATCTTCTGTCCATCAACTCATCCATCCACCCATCTTCTGTCCAACCACCAACTCACCCATGATCCCACCTTGTCCATGATTCACCTTCCCTCCTCCAGCCCTCCCTGCTTCTCCACCCCCACCGCCATCCCTCCATCCAACCACCGCCCGCCCCAACCCTTCCCAGTCCCTCCACCAACGCCGGGCCCTCACTTGGTGAAGTTGGCCAAGACTGCAGATGTGTGAGGCTACAGAGTGGCAGCAGCCAAGACGTGATGCACTGAGTGGCAAAGCAAACAAGCCAACTGACCCCAGGTAGGTATTTCAGGGGAAGCAGAATCTTCACTGCATTTTTCCATTACAAATTATATGTAACTTCATATTGTGTGTGATGCAGAAGGCTTTGAGCCCAGGCTTTGGAGTAGTGGCATAAGCCACCTTCCAGGGAGTCCATCCTTCCTTCTAAAATCTCTGTATTGTTTTTGTGATGTGGTGTTGTGCTGAAATTCCTCCTTTAGAGAGAAAAACAAAAAGCCAGCGTTGAAATCTCCTCTATTATTTAATTAATAAGACCAGAAATTAAAGTGGCAAGACTAAAAAGTATACTAAAGTATGCCTGTCCCTCAAGGTTTTTTCCAAGATAATGTCTGCACAATGTGTATCTTTACAGCTGATACAGAAAAAAAAAGCTCTACTAATTCAATTTATGTATGCTTGGAAACAGGCATATTCATTGTTGTTTGTATTTTAAACTCCCATTTTAATGATATCTACTAATGAATAAATAAATTTATGTTAATACTTTCTTCAGATATTCAGTAGTCAACAAACTGTGAAGAGTTTGTTGACTACTACTGCCATAAAAGCTTGAATTTGTTCAGGATATGTGTCACAACATGTTTGATAAAATCAATTAGAGTTGATAGGCTTATAACTTAAATTGAGGCAGACATAAATTAAAAAATGAACATTTGAATAAAAATACAATTTCCAAGCTATTTAACTAAAGTAGCTGATAATGAGCAAAACCAATCATTAAATTTCACCCTTTCCAGAATATTCTTCTGGGTAGTCAGTCAAATTCAGCGTGAGTTTGATTTTAATCTTCTGATAAAAAGCCATGCTCTATTAAGCCTGTTGCATTTTCCTCACTCTAGTTTGGAATTTGATACTTGTCTCTTCTAATCAATGAGGTAAATTTTGGCAAAATTCAGTAAAATCATTTAAATGGCACATCAAGTTGGGGAAAAAAAAAATAATTGTTCCAATTAAGTAATTGTCAGAGTGTCATGAAGTTATATCCACAGACAATTGTTTTTATTAGATGAATTTCCAGATTAATACCTTTAAGTATCATCTAAAGTATTCGACTGTTAAAAGAATGTTGTTAAATGAGGCTGACTGTATGAAAGAGTAACTAGAAATAGGACAGTTGGTGAAATGTGGGCCCCACAGAGGAATGCACACACCATGGCAAGAGAGAAATTCCTGTCATTATGGTTAGCAGCCTGTGTAAAATGGGGTCAAACATTGCGAAATTGTGGAGAGAAATAGATTTCTTGAGGAAAATGCTTCATGCACAGAAGCTTTGGGGTAAAAACATCTATAGAGAGACATTGCAGACACCATCTTGCAGAAGGCATGGATTTATTATTAGGACATGTCTGGTTTTGGCCAGACATATAGGAGAGACCCTCCATAGAGAAGCCAAAAGAGCAATGACCCATGATTTGGAAATGACTTTTGAATATTTTATCAAAAAAGAAGGAATTTGGGAGTGCTTCTTCCCAGCTGTATGTTCCAGATACCAGACTGGAGTCCAGCTCTGGCCCTGCTTCATCCTAACCCATCTCCTCATAGTGAGGGCACTGGGGGAACTGGGGACACTGGGAGCACTGGGTTAAGGTCACTCGGAGTCACTGGGAGTACTGGGATCAGGGCACTGGGAGCACTGGGATCAGGTCACTGGGAGTCACTGGGAGCACTGGGAGTACTGGGACCAGGTCACTGGGAGTCACTGGGAGCACTGGGAGCACTGGGACCAGGTCACTGGAGGAACTGGGAGCACTGGGAGCACTGGGAGTACTGGGAGCACTGGGACCAGGTGACTGGAGGAACTGGGAGCACTGGGAGTCACTGGGATCCGTGTCCCCTCCCCCCCCCCCCCCCCCCCCCCCCCCCCCCCCGCTATGCCCTGAAAGGCCCAGGGCTAAGAACTTACCTTGTTTAGCAGTTTACCATGAAACTCATACAGAAATAGACAATATATCCAGGTATGCTATATCCAGGTACACAGTTAAGCAAATGAATCCCTTTCTAGGAATGAAATTAATTTGTCTAAAAAGTAGATATTTAAGACAATGATTCTTCTGTTATTGGGGATCTAGTGCAGTTTAATATGTGTGGTGCTTGAGGTCCATTAATGTTGTTTGTGAAACCTCCGACACTCAGCTACATCCATATAAATATGTACCCAGACAGAGCTTGCAAGGATGCCTTCTATTATCTTCTCACATCAGAGGGGATCAGGTCCCCCTTGTCGTTTGTTAGCATGATATCTACTGTTGTTGCCATGTCCACTCCCAGGCTCCCCCGGGTTGCTGGACAGTGGAGCCCTGAGAGCTCGCAACCATTTGTGTCTGTGCGCGGTTGCTCGCGCTCCGTCTGGAGTTTCCCCGCCGGCATACCAATGTTGCATGATTTTTTGATCGACAATTAGCACACCACACCAAAGCTTTACATTGCTTTCTAAAATGCCCATGTTTGCCGCACCTAAACCATGTCTCTCCATCGCCTCTGCCTGGAGATCTCCCTGCCCCAACCCCCGTTTTTCCAGGCCCCAAATCCTGTCCAGACAGATCACTGATGGCCACGGAAAATAGAGCTAACTAGGAACTGTGGGTGAATAATAAAAAAATAGTGTTAGGATCTAAAGAAAATCCTGATTGTTTCTGTTGGGAAGAAGAAAGATTACAGAAAATAAAAAAGGCATAATCAACTATTGAGGACAGAATCCCTCCCAGCCCCAACCCACATTAAAGTACAACATATACCCTTTCAAGTTTCTAGCATCTATATTTCACATTGACCTCAGATGGGCAAAATCGTGGCACAATCTGTGGGCCATGGCTGGAATGGGAAGCCCTGCTGGTTCACAGCCAGTAAACATTTAGTCTTGCATGTTGGAGTTATTGTTGCTTCAAAATGTTAACACTTTTATCTTGAGCAATTTATTTGCACTGTATATATTTCTAAGGTGAATTATAGAACAGGAGAAAATGTACTGATGTTTCGTTTATCAGAGTGATGTGTTTGTATGTCAAAGCAAATGGAGATATATTGATCTTTTTTCTTGTTTCTGTTATACTGTATAGTTTTGTTTGAAGCCTTAAAATACTAAGTAAAAAAATGCAATTAGGAAGAAAAAAGATTGCATGGAAGAGGTGGGTTGTTTGTTTGGGGTTTTTTTGGTATATCTTTTTCAGTTGCTGGTAGAGGGGTGAGGAGGGAGGTGGTGCAAGGGAAGGGCTCGGTGCCAGCTCTTCTCCTGCAGGAGATGGCATGGCTGAGCCCAGTCCTGCTTTTCAGGCACTGCCAGGGCATGGGAACCCGACTTCTCCCTGCTCCACGCAGCACTGGGAGGGACCAGTCCCTTCTCTCCACAGTGGTCGACTGGATCCTTTTGGCTCAGATGCCCGAGGCAGCAGAGAGTGAACGGGAGACTCCCTCAGGCCTGAGGACACTGTCCCACCCCCGCAGGCCCTGCCACATCCCCAGCTTTGGAGATCCCATCCCTCTGAACGTGGCATCCCAGCAGGAAGAATGCACCAGGAAGTCTGAGCTTACCTTCATGAGGTTCTTTTCCACGTCGTCGTGAACTAAGTCTATCCCTTGCCTCTTCTCACGGTTGTACAAGCACTCCAGGGCTGTCTGCAAGCAAAGCAAGGAACGTTGGCTCTAGGCTCGTGAGAGAGAACTCACCCTGACACTTCAGGTGGTAACAAGCATCAGCATCTTTATTATCTCCTGCTGCCTCTTCTATAGCCCACATCACCAAAACACACCCCCCATCGGTCCCTGTTAGCTGTTCACACACCATCTTCCCTGTTCTCATAGGTTGGTGTCTGTCATACACGCTCCGGTCAGGGATTTGGGATGGAAAACCAGAGCCATCACCAGCTGCAACTGGGCTTTCCTGAAGGAGATACCCAACCCTCACTGTCCCTCAGATACCAGCCTCTCTAAAGCTGTGGCTGAGACCTGCACTCCTGAATTCTCTTTGCAAGGGGTTTTATCCCCTCAAAAGCCAAGTTCTAAATGCTCTGCTTCTTTCCAACACCATCAGCAATTCACACAATTAAATCAGTGGATAATTGAAGATCTGAATTCACTTTCTACCACCTCCACCTGCATTTCAGATATTCAGGCAATAAAACTTTTTTTTTTCCAATGTCATTTCACATTCTTTAAGGAGATCCAGAAGCTTGTAAATTGTTAGCACCTTGGTGAACTGTATTTGAGGGACTGAAAATAAAGGGAGTGGAAGGGGGAGAAAAGGAAGTGAGTCATCCCGCGGAAGGGACAAAGACTTTAAATGACTCGCTAAATTCTACCCCGCAAAAGTCGCCAAAGGGGCGGAGACGCGCGCAGACACAAAAATACCCGCAAACAGTAATGCAGGCAGCGGCTGCGGACTCATTCGGGCAACACCCGGGAGCGCCGGTCTGGATCTATCAACCCAGCACGCAGTCACGCTGATTGATTCGGCAGTACACACCATAGAAACCACTTTTCGTGTTGAGAGTTTGCAGTTTTGTGACGGGAGAAAGTTAAGCTGACCTTGCTTCCTTCAGTGTAATTTGCACAGGTCTGCAATAACTTTGAAACTCCTGCACTCCCAGTAAATTCTCACTTTACAATTTTATAGAGGCTAAAATTATCAGAAGTTATTCACAGAGTATTATTTTCAATAAATACAGCAAATTGGAGCTTCAGATATTTGAATAATACTTTTCCCTATAAACCATGTTGTGTGCATATATAAATGACAATGGTCATTGTAAGGTACTCTCTCTGCTAAACTCCTTAAATGGTCCATATTAGAACGGCCAAGAAAAAAATTTCTTCGTTTTTTCCTTCTTTTATTCTTTCCCCCTTTCTTTCTTTCATTCTTTCTTTCATTCTTTCATTCTTTCATTCTTTCTTTCTTTCATTCTTTCTTTCTTTCTTTCATTCTTTCATTCTTTCTTTCATTCTTTCATTCTTTCATTCTTTCATTCTTTCTTTCTTTCATTCTTTCATTCTTTCATTCTTTCTTTCTTTCTTTCATTCTTTCTTTCATTCTTTCATTCTTTCATTCTTTCATTCTTTCATTCTTCCCTAACATGCTGTTGATGAACAAAGAGGAGTCATCACTAAGAGTTCCAGTGCTCTTCTCAAACATGTCAACTTAGGTGATGGAAAGAGCTGCAACACCAACATTTACCAGCATGGTAGTAACCATTGGGAACCTAATACCCATGCATGCAATGCAATGGCAACCAGTGCAACAGCCAGAGGAGCTTGGGCTGCTCAAAAACACACATGGAAAGGCAGGGGCAAAGAGTGGAAGAAGTCAAACTAGAGATTTCACCTCTCCCACCAGCCCATACCACCTAAGCCAGCAAGCAGAGTTGCTCTGGGTTGGTGTGTACATCAGAAGGGATGGTGCTTTTGTCCTGATTCAGCCAAACCAGATAAACAGCCCCAAACCCAGACCTACCAGCTCATAAAAATAATGTAAAAGGACTATGAAGGACGCATAGGATCACTAAAAGGTTTTAATTGTAAATAATGAAGGATTGAAGATAGACTGAGTCACAAAAGAAAAAAAAAGAAAAAAATAAGCAAAAGATGGACCAAAGTAAAATATGACAGAAAGCCAAAGAGAATGGAAAATGGTATAGATAGATAATATATATGTATCATAAAGTTTCTGTTGCAATCGTTTGACAGAGACTGCATAAAACTTTCTTATCCCAAGCGAAAAAGTGAAATTTGGGCTATACTTATATGATATTTTTTCAGTATATCTACCTCTCATGTCTTTACATGAATGCCTTTTTTAATCCAGTATAATCTTCATTACATGTTTACCTCTGAGTATCGTATCTACTGTCCAATTTCCAACAATAAAACAATGCAAAAAGATTAAAAAGCCTGGGATTTCTCTCAAACCTGGAGACATAAGATAGTTTATCCCCTAAATATTTCAGATGCTTTTGACATATTTTTTTATTCCACATCCCTAAAAATGTAACCAGTGTTTATGTACAAAAAAAAAAATTCATCTTCCAGTGGTTAGAAAGAACAACATGAGCTCACATAAAGTCTGTTCACAGACTGATGCCACTGTAATACAGGACTCAATGTAGGGTACCCTTCTTTTATATTACTGGTGGGAAAATGAACTTTTGATTGTTACACTGAAATAAATTAACTGTTTTTGTAAGCCAACCCTAGAGGACTTACATTTAATCTAGAAAGGAACTAGGGTCTGGTGTCCTTAAGTCACTTCATTTTTTTAACAGAACGTTTTATCTTGTATCTTTTACCACTTGGCAGCACTGTATATAGTATAAGGATGAAAAACTTTTTAGAAAAAATGAACTTTGTAAAGGTAGTATTGTTATCTGTTTATTTAGTATAAAAGATTTGTGAACACTGTAACAAATACAATTTTTACAAATCCCATTTTCAAAAATATCCTTTTTGTAGTCAGAGAAATACTATGCATTTGTAAAGGGACTACAGACTTTGACTGGTATAGATAGAAGAAGTAGAAGTGAGAAAAATCTGATTTATGACTCGGAAGTCAGCATACAGAGTCTGGAGAATCTTAAACTAACAAAGCTTGAAGAGGGGAGGAAAGAGGAGTTCAACCCTGCAGCAGTTTAGATACTTCTGTATTTGTATCAAACTTCATCTTAAACTTCAACTTAGTGCAGAAAATGGTTATAGTTGAAAATTAAGCAGGTGGTGTCTGTGGCTCACACTTGACAGGTTGTTTGTTAATAGACTGGTGCATAAATTAGTATCAATTGTTTCTGTTTTGATCCATTGAATTAAGCTGAGGAAATCTCTATGGATATTACCCACAGAGGTCACCACCCTGATGGACAGCATGCATCCTGCCTGCTCTGCCATATCTTCTCTTGTTATGCTGCCAGTGCAAAAACTAGTCCCTTTGTTTCTTTAATACTAAGCCTGTCACAATTGAGAGTTTTAACATGCTCTGAAACTTCCTAAATTATAAGTTTATAAAGCAACTGGGAAACTGGTGTATTTGAACACAAAAACTGTGATTTAATGGCTTGCTGTATAAGACAGAGCTGTAGAAAGCAAGGATGCTGTCCCTCCAGGTTATTAAAATCTATTTGAGAATCTGTGTTTTGAAAGACTATATAGATGTTCTCCTAATTAATAATTGTATCTTTCTTATTCTTAACAACCCAAGGTTTCAATTTAAAAACAAATTGCCCTAATGATGAATTTCTATTTTTAAAAATTTAATTCCAAATTATGTTTTAGCAACACATTCTATTTTCTGAGAATTTTGTTTTTATTTTATGAAAGAAAATGTATAAATATACTTTAATGCATTTTACAGACCTAGCGGTAAAAAGTAGGAAGTCATTACAAATTATGGATAATGCTATATTTACAGTTATGACTAATAATTCTAATTTGTCCTAAGGTTTTTAAGCAAGCCAATAAGTGAAAGAGAATTCACTTGTTTCAACAGTTCTACATTTGTCAACATTCAGAGGCCAGGAACTTTTTCAGTGACATTCTCCATCACCTCTTTCCTTTTAGAATCTCCAGGATGAACATCAAATCATCTCCTCCCATAAATGTCTGTCTCTAAAACAGAACCACCTTCAACTAAGCACCAATGTTTTCAGAGCGCTCAAGGGATGTGAAATGAATCCTAAAGACCATTTAGTTATTCTCACATCTTCAGATCTGAAATTTCAGCCTGAATCCTCCTCTGCCTGACTGCACTGACTGGTCCTGATATCCCAGACTAATTGTGTGTGTTTTCATATTTGTGCCTGGCTTTTTATATCTTTAACAGTTAGATGAAGGACATGAGAAGGTTTGGAGAGTTTCTTAGGCTATGTTGAGCTAGCATGTTGAGCAGATGCAACACACCCAGCGGGGAGATAGCTTGCTATGCTGTTTACCTCAGCCCCTGAGGTTTTGTCCATGTTTAGAATAATTGGAACAAAGTGGATGGGAAGTACCTGTATTGTAGGAACTTCCTGTATATTTTCACACCCAGTCATAAAATGTACAGTGGATATTGTAGGATGGCCTGGTGGCATTGAACTAGTGATTTTTTTCTTCACTTTGTTACTTAGATAAGGTATGTGGGTAGATAAATTTATCTGAACAGCTTCTATTGTGTAAAGAACACAAACAGGCTTAGATAATGAGTGCTGTAAAAATATAGTTTGAAAGGTGTTTTAATTCATTACTACAGAGACATGGTAGCTACAGCACATAACACAGAACTTTATTTTTTATCTTGATTAAGCATACAATACAAGCTGTACTGGACTATTATGAGTAGCGTTTCTTTCCTTTTTTTCAAGTACAATAGTCGAAAAGTAATAAAGCAAGAGGTCTATGAATCTAATATTTTCTTATATATGAATGGGATCCTTCTGCTGCAGTCCAACTTCCCCCAAAAGTGATACATAGGAGGAAGGAAACCACTTAAAACAGCTTCTGATCTCTCCTATGTAAACATGTATCAGCTGCAGTTACACACTACAAATAGTTACTCTGAAATACACAAGAAATACCTTATCTTGTTACAGTCACACTCTTCAGGTCGCTTCTTCTTCAGATGACCTCTCACTTCCCTCAGGTTTTTTATTTTATTTTGCAGAGTTTCAATCTAAATAAAAATAAAGACAGGTTAGAAAATTAGAGCATGTTTTAATTTTATTCTAAGCTCCTCAGCCACATTCTGTTGTCACCAAATGCACCTTGGCAAACTGGCCTTGGCTGAGTCTTTATTATTGAAACACTGTGGAGATCTTGGATAGGGCCTACACATGGGGGATGATCTAAGATGACTGATCTATTTTCAAACATGGAGAGGTGGGAGTAGAAACACGTTCTCCTCTTGCCTATTGCAGTGATATGGGATCGAAGCAGGGCTGGTGCCTCCAGATATGGTGCAATGCAAATGAGGTCTCACTGCTTTGATCTCTTTATCTTCCCTTTCTCCTTTTCTTTATTACCTTTAGCGTAGTTTTCAACCTGCAGGCTTTTAGGAAAAAATTCAGCTGGTTCTATGGCTCCAAGTGCATGAGCAGATTCTGGACCTTAACATTTGAAGAGACTGCTCTAATGGAATTTTTATATGGAACATTTAGTTCCTACCATGCTATCATTCTGCAGTTTTTTCCTTAATGCCTGATCCAGTTTACAAGCACTAGGCTGTCCTCAGATGTCTATGTTGGGTTAAGCAAGGCAAAAAAAAAAGCTTTGTTCTTCCTCAGCCTGATTCCCAGGAATGTCCTGGGAAGATGTCTGGCATTTGCCCTGGGAGGTGTGATGCTGCTGTGTTTGACACAGCGTGGCATGTCACACATCTCATGGGGATCCAGAGGATGCAGAGATCAGGAAAAGTTTGTCCAGAGAACCTTCAACGTGGACGTCTACGAGGAGATCCACAGGAAGCTGTCCGAGGCCACCAGGTACCAAGAGATCACAGGAGCCCCGGGAGCTCCTCTGATGGGGTTAAAAGCTGGGCCGCGCTGGGGGCTTTGTGTGTGATGCTCCCAGAGTCCCTCTGCAGATTGTCTTTGCCCTCGGCATCTGGCAGCAGTGACCTGTGAGGGCTCAGGCCCCAGGCCTCATGCTTTTTTAAAGGTGAAACACAGAAGACATTGTCTTGTTCTGAAGTCCTGGTGCTTCAGGAGACTCTAGTCCTTGTGACCACTCCCAATAGCAGTACCAAAACGAAAATAAAACCCTTACTAATGGATATTAAGAACATAGGAACTGCAAAAAGTTAAGTTGCTGTTTCAATACAAATCTGCTCTCTGTTCATACATGTAATATGATATAGGTTTCAATTACATAGAACTTTTAGTTAGCCACATACCACTTTTCCTGCAGAGCTCCAATCTCATTAATGGTTATAACAGTGATCATAGAAGTTTTGTCTTTATTCAGTAGTTTTTCACAGTATGATTTTTCTCTATATGCATCATATATATATGCATCATATATCATATGCCATCCATAACCTGTCCTGAATATAGAACTTACAGTGTACGGGGGGGGGGGGGGGGGGGGGGGGGTTTGTGCGGGGGGGGGGGGGGGGGGGGGGGGGGGGGTGTCTTCATAACCTCGACACGATGCCCGCTGCCTGTGGGAGGTCTCGGCGGGCTGGCCGGGACCCCGCCGGCGGCAGCTACCGGGAGTATCGGCAGTGATGATGTGTTTGGGAAGAGGGCTTTTCACGGAGCTGTCGTCTGCTGGGAGTTCAGAAATTCCCGGGCAAATCTCGTTGAGGGAGGCTGGCGGCGGGTCGCTGGGAGCCCCGGATCCTTCTCTCTCATCCCGGTCCCACCCCGGCGTCCGCCTTCGTTGCGGGATGCTAAAAAAGAATTTGAGAAATTACATTTCAAGAGGACTAATAAATGTATTTTGATGATCGGGAGACAAAAAGTAAAATTACTTCCATATGACACAAAGCTATTAGAGGTCTGATAAATCTGGATTAGTTTCATCTATAACAATGGCTGATATGAAATACTTGGCCAAAAAAATAGATAATTAGAATCACACAATACACAGCTTTTCAATTTGGCATCAGTTTTCTAACACAATAAAACTTACAATTTGTAAGCTTGTCTTTTTTTCAGAAAAAGACTGAGAACTATTTGATCTGTCCTGGTACATCAGACAATACGGTGCAGGTGGTTAAATTATCTTAGCACATGAAAGCAAAAGTTGAGCAGTGCTGTGGTTTGTTGTTTTTTTTTTTTTTAAAGCAGGCCAACTGAAAGCTAACTGCCATGAATCTGAGAATTCCTTGAAGGTGGATAACTTTTTCTTTTTTTTTTGCTTCAGGACTGGAAGATCAGTGTTTAGCATTGGTTTAATTCTTTTTTAATTGGTTTAGATGAAATCTGAATGATTGAAGTGAAATTTACAATCTTGTGGTTCCCTTGAAAATTGGGCACTTTTAGCAACATCTGGTATCTGCTGTAAATTTGGGAATGATGAATATATTTAAGTGATCTCTCTTAAGTTCGCTGTGAAAGAAAACAGAACAGAATAATCAGAAAACATTTTTTCTTTGCTAAACAAGTTTTGGTGACAATACTAAATTAAAATTTCATATTCTAGAATTCATCTGCTTGAAACTGCTGTTTAGAACTTATTCTTAGTTATTCATGTTATCCTAAGCAATGATGCACCAAAATACAGCTTCAAATTTTTCATGAATTAGTGCCTGCATATGGAATTACTAACCTTCAGTTTCAGTGTATATCTATATTTTTCCAAAAAGCAATAAAAAACCCCAAGAAATAAGTAAAAATTGGGTAATTTGTTTTTAAAAAGTGATAAAATGAAAGCAAGCTAGAGAGGTTTTTTCCAGACAATGTTGTCCATTCCAAGGACTAGGTCAAAAATAAAAGCACAAGCAAAAGTTAAACACCAAATTGCAAGGTAACTACACATGACTCTTCCAGCTAAATCCAAGAGCACATTAAACCATTTCTAAGACCCCAGAGCACTGGGCAAGTGCCAGTAAAAGCTTTTTGTTGCTCATTGTTTAGGTTTTTGTTTTGTGTCAGGTGTTGATTTTTTTCCCCCCTCTTTTTGGGGGGAGGGATTGTGGTTTTTTTTCTTTGTTTTTCCTGGGCTAGCTTTAGATATCAACTTCACTAAGGAAATTGGTGTGTTGGTTCTGTGTTTTTGTTTTTTTTTTGTTTTTTGTTTTTTTTTTTTTTTTTTTGGGGGTGGGGGGGGGGAGGTTGGTGAAGCCTAGGAAGCCTCCAAGAACAATGTGCTTTTATGAAAGTGTGGCTTACTTGGAGGGCACTGAGTACTTGGTGTGATGAAGCCCCAGAAGAATGGAAAACTGTATGCATGGAGGAACTGATTGAGAGAACAGGGTATTATTATAAATTTTTTTTTTTTTTTTTTTTTTTTTTACTGGGAGAAAATGGTGGGAACTATTAGATAAAAGAAAACAAAAAACTAAATCTGTCTCCGCATTGCCGCCGCCTCGCGCCCCAGCAGTCGCCGGCGGCGGTTGCTACCCACAGTCGCGCGCCGCGTCCGCCTTCTCCCCCCCTCCTCCCCGCGCTGCACGCCCTCTCCTCCTCACCGCGCCTCCCGCCTCGGCCATGGCCGGTGCCTCCCGGGCGGCTGCGGAAAAAGCGGCAGCAGCGGCGGCGGGAGGAGGAAGAGGTGGGTCGGGCGGCCGGGAGCGAGGACGTGGAATGAGAGGAGCGGGCCTCCCCGCCGCCCCAGAGCCCCCGCGCCCCTCACCTGCCGGCGCCCGCCGCCGCCTCCTCCTTCTTCTCGTCCCTTCCTCTTTTTATAAATGAAAGAAAATCCCTCATCAAAGGGGAAAAAACAAGGCACAAAAGTAACATCTAAGAACCACTTTACACACTGTTCACTTCTGATTGTAGTCACCTGGACTTGGATGATATTTGAACAGGGTGCCCCAGCTTATAATTTTTTTCCGTTATATGTCAGGGAGATTCCTTGTGCTTTTTACAGCAATGTTGTACAGACTTACATACTTGTCACCTGACAGTATAACACATAAAGCTAATAATGATAAGGTCTTTTCTTAATGTTCTTTTTATATCCTGAAACCTTAGGGATTTAGTTTTTCTTTTTTACTAAAATTAATGTATAGATCCAGAGGTCTTTCCCTTTCATACATTCCCACCAGTATATACAATATCTTTCAGGAAAGTCAGGAGTCCCACTAAAAAGATCAGTGACAGAATTCCTTGAAACAAAACATGGTGAGTGTGTCTAACTCTGAAAGATGCAGAGGCAGATAGTCTTGTTCTTTCTTCTTCTTCTATCAGCATGTCACATAGTCATTGCAAAATGCCAGGAATAAGTAGGTAATTACAGTGCTCAAGATGCATTTGTCTAATCATTATTTCTGATGGCACACAAGACATTAGGTAGCAAAAAGAATGAAGCCTCTGCCAGTGAGAAAGGGTCTGTTGCCTCTCCCCGGTCCCTCCCGCCGCCATCGCTCCCGTCTCGGTCGCGGTGGAAGCGAAAGAGGCGGCGGCGACATCGCAGTGCCCCCGGAACGACCGTCCCCGAGGTGGTTTGAGGGGGGAACGGCCGCGGACGGGACTCACCGTGCACTGCCGGGGGCGGCTCCGGTAGCGGCGGCTCCGGTGGCAGCGGCGGCTCCGGGCCCGGCGCTGGGTGCGCAGGAAGGAAGAAGGAGGGAATGAGGCAGGGCTGACGTGAAGGGATGCAAAACCGCTCCTCCTTAACTCACCGCCCTTTCTCTCCCCGACGTGCCCCCCCCCCACCCAAAGCTGTGGGTCCGCGCTGGGGGTGGCACTGGCCCGTGGCCCCTCGGGGTCCCCGCGGGGTCCCCACAGTGTCCCCACAGTGTCCCCGAGGGGTCCCTGCAGCCACGGCCCTGCCCTGAGCACCGGCACCAGGTGGGTCCCGGCAGCGGGGGGCACACGCGTGTGCAATGGGGCAGGGGGAGGGAAGGGGCACACGCGTGTGCAACGGGACAGAGGGAGGGAGCACGCGTGGGCCGGGGCAGCAGAACACGCGTGGGCCATGTGTGTCGGTGCTTGCGCTGGTGCACACGCGTGTGCATTAGGATCGGGGTATCAGTGCACACGCGTGATTGAAAGCACAGGCAATTGCCAGGATTTCCTTCACACTCAGTGAAATGAAATGACTGTTTCTGGTATATCATTTAACCTAGGTGTAAATAAGCAAAATAATTAATAAGAATTATATCCTGAAGTGTTTACTTCTTTCTGTTGACTCTAAAGGAACACTAATGAAACTAATTCAGACTTAAATAATACTAATAATAATGCTAATACTGAAAAATATTTTTCAAAATGAAATTCTGTTGCCTAACCTTAGATGTTGAATATAATCTCAAGGGTCCCTGACATCCCTGACATGCTAGTAAAGAAAAATAGAGATGTCTGGTAGATTTTATATTGACCCAGGGAATCAGGCACTTCCTAGTTTACTCTGAAATTAGTATTTAATTTTAAAATTTTTGCTGACTTGGTAAGGAGAGCCATTTGGCATCATATTTTCACATTCTTTCACACACAGGGCAACTCAGTTACTATGCATTTCTTTCTCCTCTAAGTCCTAATGTGAAAGGCTTTAATGTCAAGCAGCATGAAGGCTAGAACAATACAAAAGTCAACACAGCTCCCACAGTATGAGTTCCAGCACAACAGATATGACTTCTGTATTTCATGGTATACTTTAATAACAATCAATAATACATAAAAGTTAACAGTGAACAGCATCATGGGAACTAGCTATTACAATGTTATTGTCTCTGTCAGTGCTATGGGGTCATTTTGACAAAGATTCATGAAGCAAAACATAGATTGTGGAACTTTTGCTGGGTTAGGTTATTAACACCTCCCTAAAACCATCTCAGCTGCATTTAAGGACATTTTGTTCTCATTCACACAATATAATTTTAGTATAGAGAGTGTGGTCTATTGCAATAAAGTCCTTAAAGAACAACTGAAGAAATATTTAAATATTTTCTGTAGGTAATATGATGAGCATTGTCAAAGAAACAAAATGGTTATCCCTAGTCAAGGGGCTGAAAACCTTAACAACCTGTTTTGTCTATTGATTGCAGAGATTTATTTTAAACAAATCTTCTCTGATAGCCATTATAGATCACTGCTCTAACTTTAATTATTGTCTAGGCAGCTGGTTTTCTGAATTATAGTCAATGGCACAGGTACTTTGTTTTCTTCTCAAATCCAAAAAGACACTTTTAAATACAAGGTGTCTCAGGTTCACTTGGTCTGAGAAATAAGAAATCTGAGAGGGTGTAAGATAATGTAGCTGATGGTTTAGTGAGAGGAAAATAAGAGAATTATATAATTCAAGGTACATATGGACTGATCCATTGACTTCAGATCATGAGCCACATTTTATTGCTGGAATCTGGCAGCCAGGTATCTTAAGTTACAGAGCTTCAGAAGGCTACCTACCCTGCAAAGAAAGAATGGGATTACTACAAGAGTGCACAAAACTTTACAAAAAAAAACCCCAACCCTTTACTTTTTTACAAAACTAAACAAAACAAAAACAAAAAAATACATATAACCTCAGAGGGTTTGTCTGATATGTAAAGTGCAGTGAAAGGTAAAACCTTGACTTCTTTTAAGAGTATAAGAAGTATAACTGATATATATGGGCACTATTGTGTGTTTGATTGCCTGGATGGAAGGGTATAGTGTGAAGTGTGGTCCATTTTTTGAATGATTCTAGGATTCTGTTTTCCATGAGGAATGGGGCTCAGCTACTCTACCTGTAGTAGAAAAATTGAGTTTTTACAGCAGCTTTTGAGTAAAATCCTCTGAGTAGGTAGGTGGAAGAAAGATGCTATTGCTGGAGGTCAAAGAATATAGTCAGGACCTGAGACTTGACTATAGTCAAGTCAACTCTGTCTCCAGGGAGGTTGGTTGGTGTTTCTTGGCTGTTTATCAGCTTGACTTTCCAGATGAATTCTGTCACCTGAAAGCCACCTTGACTTTACCATCAAGGAACTCTCCAGAAGCACCACATTTGTGACCTGTTCTCTGTAGATAATTTATTGCTGAAGTAACACTATGATGCATTCTGGGAATTTCAAACATTTACCAAGTGTGAATCTCTCAAAAGATGCTGGAGACATTTGGTATAAAGTGCATTGACAGAATCCTGGGGGGAGGAGAGGAAAAAAAAGCAATTAGATTCAGGTGAATCTGCCCTGAAGCAACAAAGCATAAATAAGCTATGAACAGATGTCTTCCCTTCCTTAAAGCCTGAACTGGGGTAAGATTTTTAACAGGAAAAAAATGGCTTTATTGAGGTAATTCAGAATTAAGAATTCTTTCTTCCTTCCCACCTCCCTCAACTCTAGACTGCTTGTTGATTGCATTCAATAAAATAGATTCAAACTTTAAAAGTTTTTTGGGGTAGTTAAGGAACTTAATGACAAAAAACCCAAAAGAATGAATTGTGTTTTATTTTTTTTAATGACTTTCACTTCCCATGAGCTAATATTAATTAGTTCTTTATCATTGTTTTGTAGTGATGTCAATATAAGATTTTGGTTGAAGGACAGCTATGATAAAAGGGAGGACCCTTTTCACATGGCTAATGCAAGGTAAATAATTTAAAAGTTGGAAACGTGTAGCAGTGATTGGCAGGAGGAGGAAAAGCATGTTGTGTGGGATGGATGGCAAAGCAAATCTTCATCTTCAGATACACCAAATACTTGGTAGGTAAAAGTGTCAGCTCAAAAGTACAATGGGCATCAAAGCATCCAGATCAGTGAATACCCTGGGGACTGGTGACTCTGATTTACCTTGCACAGTTTCTCCATGGCTGTAGTTTCATAAGATATCCACCTCACAGAAGAGTACAGGTCCTTCCTATCCTGCCCCATTCCTCTCTTCCTACTCCTCCACTACAGCACTCACCTGCTCTCCACATTATCTATTAAACTTGTTTAAATACTCATGCCCCCATTATGGAAGGCAGACAGAAAGAAAACCCTCCCCTCAGAGAGTACAAACATGTATATGAACAGAATCCACTCTCTTCTCAGCAATAACAGTGATATGTTAATACTGTGTTAGTTTTAAACAGTTTAATGTTCAGAAAAGCATGATGTTGAGCAATGCCAGCAATTCAGCAGATAAAAACTGTGGAAATGTCAGGCTGCTGATAGAGGTAATGATGGGGTTATAGGAAGTCCAGACTCTCTGTGAAAGAAGTCAGTGAAGGTCTCTGACAAAGCATGGAGCAGCAACATCTGTTTTTCACTGAAATCTCACAAGATAAAGAGTTCTGGATGCTTTTTATTACTAGCTTTGATGAAACTGAGATGGCACCATTGAATGAAAACATTCCCTCTTTGCTTTATGAGTGTTTGGGGGAAAGTTTCTCTGGTTCTGTAAGAAATGGAGTAGAATGATGTATTTTGTGGATTGAATCTCTGTATGCACTGCTTATGCAGTGTGTGTTTTTGTTAGCTTCAAGATCTCCTAATTAAGCCAAAGGAATGTGCTGTTCTATGGAGCATTGATTGGTACTACTTGAGCTACCAAGCAATAAAAATGATCTGCTCTCTTAAATACCCAAGTAGCACTCTTAGAGAATGGAATTTTTGGGGATCATCTCACCACCGCTATTCCTTTTTCTTTGCTCTCTCGTATCATAAACCACGATGGGAGCACAGAGCTCATGTCTCTAAGCTTTTTGGAAGCAGGTTACTGGACTGGTTTTAGTTCCCATGTTGTAAGTCAGGGTTACTGGTTACCACTGGGAAAAGCTAGGACATGGCTCCTCAGCATTCAGTGCTTCTAATCAGCATGTAGTTGCCATTTAGCTTTTGTTTCCTCCTACAGAAATATTTTCCTTTCCAAAAATTGATCAAACCAACCCATTCAATGCTCTGTCAGTTCCCCTGGAGTGGGAAAAGCAAAGGCAAATTTTGCTCTTGCAGCCTGATGTGAATGAAACAAGTTATTTTCAAGTGCCAGGAGGGAAAGTTTGGCAGGGTCACTCCCTGAGGGTTGCCCCTTGGAGGGGTGCCGTTTGGGGGGTGCCACTGGGGGGGTTGAGTTTGGAGAGTTGACACTTGGTGGGGTGACACTTGGCAGGGTGACGTGTGGCAGGGTGATGTTTGGCGAGGTGACCTTTGAGGGTTGACACTTGGCAGGGTGACGTTTGAGGGTTGACATCTGGCGGGGTGACATCTGGCGGGGTGATGCTTGAGTGTTGACGTCTGGTGGGGTGACACTTGGAGGGGTGACCTTTGAGGGTTGACGTTTGGCAGGGTGACGTTTGGCGGGGTGACGTTTGGCGGGGTGACGTTTGACGAGGTGGCTGTGGGCCACTTGCCTGTGGCTATTCCCAGCCCCACACTGGTACTCACCATCGTTGGCCTCCTCCACCGCCCTCCCAGTGCCCTCCCAGTGCCCCAGCTCCCCTCCCAGTGCCTCCCAGTGCCCCCCAGTGCCCCCAGCGTACCCTTGACGGTGACGAGGTGGCTGTGGGCCACTTGCCTGTGGCTATTCCCAGCCCCACACTGGTAGTCACCATCGTTGGCCTCCTCCACCGCCCTCCCAGTGCCCTCCCAGTGCCCGACCGGAAGCGCGGCGCGCCGGGCAAGAGCGTGCAAGCCAGTGTAGATCCCCGAGCATGAAATGGTCATAGCAATAAATTAATTTCCTGGGTCTCAGCCCAATATCATATGGATCATACCTTTTGTTTTATTCTTCCCATGCCTGCTTCATTTTGTGGGTCCTATGTATACAGAAAGAATACCAATGCACATGGCATGGACAATGAAGAGGAGAAAACTGAAGGCTACACCAGCCAGTAATTCAGCTTTGGGGACTCCAGGTGTTTTATCAGGGGCCCACCTCAAATGCCTTTATGAGAATGCTAGACCTTGTTCTCACTAACAGGGGGGTCACCCCAGAGCACTGGGAGCAGAGGAGCAGGATCCCCCCTCCCTCACCTGCGAACTAGTTTGGGGAACTCAAAACCTAATCCCTGGTGCCTGTTACAGCATCTTTTTATTCCCAAATCAGTCTTAATCATTCAGTGTTGTGATTCTTTCTTCTCTGCTGATCTGTGACATGAGGTGTTATATTTTTTGAGTAGTATCTATCTTGCAATAGGATCATAAAATGCAAATAAATTCTTCTGAACAAACATTTGGATTGCTGGAGTTAAAAGCAGCTTTGTCATGCTTTCTGTCATCAGTGGTGACTGCTGGGGAAACTGATGTCCACATCACTGAATCTTGGTCAGGTACACATCTGCCAGGAAGAAGGGACACTTGTTAAATTATGATTCAAAGCAGTGCTGTTGTCTCACCTTGTTGGTTTTTTTTCCCCACTTCTTAAGATCTGTCTTGTTTCTAAAACTTTGGAAATCTCAGGAGCTTTGAATCTTTGACTTAATGTCATGTTTGAACACAACCAAATGTCATTAATTTCTCCAGAAAATGCAAGCAAATTGGAAGAATCTTTTGTCTTAATGTAAATATAAACAAATAGACTAAATATTGCATGCTGCAATACTAAACCCAGAACTGCAGATTCCCTGTTTGATCTAAGGTGGATGAAACTTTTAAAGCACATAGTAAACTTTAAAAGTAAAGTTCAGTAAATAAGTACAAATCAGTAACTGTTGTCTGCTGTCTCTTTCCATTAAACGGACCTATTGTTGGTGCAGAGCCGCTTCCATGTGTGCAATATAAAGAAGGTAGCTTCAAATTCAACACCTGTAGATTTCTATTTACATTTATGCCAACTTTTTTTTCTGATTCCTTTCCACATTGGAATTGTTCAAGCACTTTCAGTAAGAGCTGATTTGCCCCCAAAATGGATGTACTCTTGTGAATGAAAGCTCCCTAGAAGGTGGTCTTTTTGTTTGGTTGTTTGAGTGGTTTGTTTTAGTTTTCTTTTGTTTTGTTTCCCTTCGTTTAGTTTTCTCCACCCAATTAAAGGAAGAAAATGAAGCTCAAAACAGGCTACAGTGATGTCATCTGGGCAGGTACCCAAGAGGAACCTGGTGCAGTCCCTGATAACAGGCTAGTTAACACTGCACCTATCACTGCAGTGACCTTCACCACTCACCCAGCTCTAACCTTAGGAGAGCTGACTGCACTTTAAGTTTAAAAAGCTTAGATTAAAAATATTAGTAATCCAGGAACTCCTCAGACAGCTTCACTGAAACCAACAACAAGAGGAATAACTTGGAAATGACCAGACCTGTGGAAAGGACTCAGTTTGATAATGGACACAGGTTATTTTCTTCTTTTGAAAGTTATTCACATAAAAGAAAATCCTTCTAGCATATGTGCTCTCTGTGAGTTTTGGAATTGCTTGCCAATTGCTTAAAAATATAATCCATAATCTACACCATTCTTAAAGCTCAATTTCAGGAAAATGTTTTTGACTGTTTATTTTTTATTTTCAATACAATAAACACAAATAATGGGAATTAACAACACAGAATAAAACCTTTATTGAGAGTAGGCACCTTTCACTCTATTCTTTTTTCTAATGCAATAGCATGTTCCCCTATTCATGGTGGTAAGACTGGTAGTCCTGAGTTGTTGTTTTCCGTGTTGCCAGGACACTGTGGTCCCTGCCTTTGTGACATCACAGCACCACGAGGTGGTAGGAGATGGCGGCAGCTGCAGGTCTTTGGGACATCACAGCTCCAACAGTGGGTAGGTGATCAGGTCTGTTTCAGAATTTGTGGCATCACAGTTATATTATTCATTATGTGATAGTTGGTGCAGGCCTTTTTGCCATCCACGAATAGGAGTTCCACACCACGAATAGGAGTTCCACACCACGAATAGGTAGTTCATCACGACGGGTGCAGGCCTTTGTGACATCACAGCTCCACAAGTAGGTAGGAGATGATGGCAGGTGTGGGCCTTTGTGACATAACAGCTCCAGGGGGGACACGGGGGTGGCACAGGGACACCAGCGGTGGGGACACCCCCCTCCCACCCTGCACACACACTGGGATGGGACCACCCTGGGGACACCGCAAGGGGCTGGGACCCCCCCAGGATGGGGACAGGGGGACACAGTGATGGGCTGGGACCCCCCTAGGATGGGGACAGGGGGACACAGTGATGGGCTGGGACCCCCCCGGGATGGGCACAGGGGGACACTGTGAGGGGCTGGGACCCCCAGGGAAGGGGCGGGGGGGCAAGGGGACATCGTGGTGGGCGCCGATCAACTGAGAAAGGGGCCAGAGGCGCGCCGTGAGGGGCTGGTTGCAAGGCTTTCCAAGTAAACCACAATTACATATTATTAATACCATATATACCAGCACCAGCAGGTACAACACTTGCTCAAAATGCAGAACTCAGAGGTAGCCTAAATATAAATTAAATTTTCAAAAGGTTACTAAAATGCTGAAAAACTTGTTTTAAAACATTCCTGTGTCCTAAGGGATCTTAGTACAAGGCTCTCTCACATACTGTAAATGCTCCCTGGAAAATCTCATGCATCATTCAAAAATTTTGCCTATTTATCTGTTTAAGGATTAATGGCCATGTCATCTTTCCCCACTCTTTCTAAATTAATAGGGACTGATGACAAATCTACTAGCCTGGTAAATCCTCTCCCTGTAGTCTTGTCCTGTTTCCATCTGCCATCTTGTGGCAGCAAAAATATAACTGAGCTCTAGCTAAACTCCTCATCCATACTGCAACAGAGCACCAAGACATTGCCCATCCCATCACTATGAGCTTGTTCCCTCATGGTGTTTGCTGGCATCTCATGTCCTTAAAATCAAACACATGGCAATGGGCTCCATCCTTTCCTAGAACTTGGTGACAAATCTAAGTGTTCCTATCAACAAGTTGGAAGATGTTCAAAGTGAGAAGGGGAGTCAAGGCTGGTTTAGAAATATATTCTATGGACCCAGGAGGAAGGAGATCAGCAGTATCTGCTCCCAGGTTATCTTGTTACCAAGTGCTTGCATCAGGACCTGCTGAGGTGAAATCCCTGGATGTGGTTTTGGTACACATCTTGAGTAGCAATAAAGAGCTTCTCTGGAATGTGCTTTGTTCCTGAGGTGCATGGGTACGGGTACCTGGCCACACTTTGCCAGTATGGAGGCTTTCAAGAACAGTGCAGCACTTGGAATATTCTTCCAGATATCTTTTTTTTTCCCAAAGATTTAAGATACTATAAGGAGGAGAAAAGAAGGGTGCTAAAATGAGATATGCTACTCACACTCAGACCCCTAATTTCATGAACACTACTGAGCTGCTACTTCTAGCTTCTTATCTTCTAGACGCAAGATTTGGAGGTAATTTTATTTATAAATGTTAACACCTATTTCATTATAGTAACTTCATTAGGTAGTATGTAACATCTTAATCATAAAGTTGCAGGAACTGTCTGTTTTATATTGAAAGGAACAATCTTATTTTTAATTTCTAACCAAGGTAAGAATGTGTTTTAGCTCATTTACATATTAGTCACAGTAGTATTGAGATTATAACTACTTGTTTTCTCTGTTTAATCAGAACTAAGGATCCTTTGTAGGGCAGTAAGATACCTTTCAGTCTTTTTAAATAGATAGAATGATTCTGATTATTAATTAAATTTCTCAGATCCTGCATGATGGGGAATGAAGATAGTACCATCTAGTAGATAGTACTATCTGTAGACTTGATAGTAGTATCAAAGTCACTAACTAAATGCACTGTTCTCTGTGCTGTGCTAATACAATGCTTGCTTATGGTAAAATGCAACAGAAATTATCAGAAAAATGTGGATAAATAAAGTGAGAAGTAGAATGGTAAATCTAAGTATTAGCACATCCATAAAGAAATAAAACTGTATAACTTTAATGCACACGTGTTAACAAATCTGAAATACCTGAGCAGTTTTGCTATTGATGTGGGGTCTTTTAAACTTTATTTAGGCTTTCAAGTGAGACGTGACTCAGTACACACTGATGGTGCACTTTGGACAGTACATCTTGACTTTCTTGGGATACCTCCTGAAGCTTCCAGGACAGATTAAGCAGCTATTGACTGAGTATGCTGCTGTCGCTCACCTCTGCTATCCAGGGACAAGTTGTGAAGGATAACTCCTTGAGTCGAAGACCATTTAGGGAATGCAAACTGCTCCTTCTCTAAAACAAATGCTATAATTAACTTTTTTGGTCGACCTCAATTTTTTTTTAATTTTTTTTTGTTCTGTCTTTCCTCTCTGCCACCTGTTGGATTTTGCCACTAATTACACATAACTGGAAGCACACTTCTGTATTCAGTCTAGGAAGTATTTCCCATAATGTTGCTAAATGCCCTTATGAAAATACGACTTTATTTGCAGTATAGAAATATTTTCTCTCTCAACAGAGTGATCTGTTTTTTCCTCATAAAAATCTAATCTATAAATTACAGGCAACATTCAATGAAGGCACAGTGGGATGGATGCAAGGCAGGAGTCGGAGTACTTGTGACAATGCAACAACTATTTGTGAAGTTTTTAGCTAAGAAACTTCAATTTCTGAAAGCTCAGGAGGTGGAAATGACTGACTTTCTCACTAAAAGTACAAGTAGCAGGTATTTTTTTACATGAGGGAGCACAAGGTATGTGCATATTCTTGTTTTGTCCGCTAAAACATCTTCAATGGTTGTCCCTCCAATCTTCTTTTTGTTTTCTATTCTAGATTTATCTTTAATTTAGTGTATTTTTTCCAGGAGTGGTGGCTACAGTGCTTTGTGTGGAAACTGGAGTGGAAATTACAGACGTAGAGAAGTTGAAGCTAAATTTTAAGTAGTGAAATCTATTTAAAAAAATATAAGTAAGCTGGAGAGAAACCCGATGAATATGGACAAAGTTAGGCTTTGCAGCAGTGCTAGTGTGTTTTAGAAAGATTCCGTATCTTACAATCCATCACAAAAACAAAGTACTTTTTTAAAAGTACTTCAGGTTTAAACAGGTATTCTAAAGTTATCTACTTAATGACAAATAAGTGAAGGTTCCATTGCAATTACTGACTTACTGGCAGTATAAACATAATATCCCTACTATTTTCATATACCAGGTATCAATATGCAAATATATGCAGTAACCCTAACTTAAAGGCAGGCCTACAACATCTGTTCACATTATTCTTTTCCTTTGATTACCAACTTTACTAAGTATATTCCAGATGTTAACTGTATTCACTTTTACATAAAGTTGGAACTTCGTGGTAAATGAAAAGGCCAAACACAGGGATGAGGCTACGTGTACTTCCCAGAGGAAACCGGTGACAGATGAGGAGTGGACAGAACACACCATGAGCATGTATTTATAGAGAGGAAAAAATATAAATGGGCAAATTGCCTTTGTTTTGCTATTATGAAGGAACATTTTACCAGTTTTCTCCTTGTATCCCTCTACAGTTGCTCACCTTTGGCACAAGGAATTCTATGTATCACACGATTTAATTAATAATAATACTTCATATCAACACTCAGCACTTACATAGCGCTTCTCATATTCACAGTGCTTTACAAAAGTTTGTTAATCCTTGTAGTCTGAAATTCCCCTTTGCATGGATGATGCCTCACTGCCATCATCAAAACATGCACTGAGCTCTCACCCAGGCAGAGTGTTCCATCTCCAGCGTAGCCTTCCTTACAGACACAGGTTCTCTCCCCTGGGGACACTTTAGTACACACGGCGTGTATGGAGCAGCCACCATGATCAACAGTGCATGGGTCTATTTCTGTCACCACAAGTAAGAGAAGCAGAATCAGCTCAGGACATCTAGGGAAGATGAACTGTGCCAGAATAAGCAGGCATCTTGACAAAAATCACAGTGTGTTATAATCCCTTTGTTTCTCTGTGTGTCTGTTTTAAAGATCTATTTGACTCTCATTTTCAGCATTCTCTAAATCCCAGCTACAGTCAAATTCTTCAATTTCTTTGGCTTTTTTGCACCACATGAGTAGAAAAAGGAGTAACCACTACCTGTTTGATATGATCAGATCTTAGAAGCTTCTGGAAAAAGAATTTTAAAATCCCTATAATTTCAGAAAGTACTTAAAATTAATTGCCTAATTTTAGTGTGCACTGAACTATAATTGATTTTAACAACTTCATCTTTATTCTTAAGCTGTTGAATGCAGGTTCTGTTTCCAAATGGGATCAAGCTATTCCTGGTGACGGTTAATTTTGTATGCAACATGTGAGATAAAAAATAAATGATGCACTTTTCTCAGTTAAAAGTCACCTAAAAAACCCCAATTCAACTGCATTTATCAAATAGTCATACATTTGCAAAATGCATATATTTGACACAGTAGACTGAATTTTTGGTGCTGTGTGTGCTCATGCAAGAGGAAATATAAAAGCTGTCACCAGAAACTGAATTTAGAAGTTGGCTTATACTAGTTTGTGCTTTAAAAACATGTGCATTTTCAGAGCCTTCACAGATATAATGCAATAAAATTAAGGACTAGTTCCTTGAAGTCTTCTGTTGAAAACCAGACCTCTTGGTTCCTTCTTTTTGTAGAGGAATGTAGTATTAACTGAGAGATATTTCATGTCACATTTGCGGTGCTCATGTGTGTCTATAATGACATAAATTGGTATTGATGATATTATAGTAACAACAACAAAAAAATCTGCTTCAAAACTAAGGCAGTGGCCTTTTGTACCCACCACCTTCAAAAAAAAAGAAAGAGAAGGAAGGACATGCTCTATGTTCTTTTTGTGTTTCCAAAGTGCCAGCTCCACAGTAAACTAACTTGGCAATACTCAATAAAGTCAAATATTTTAAGTGTTTCATTTTAGATGTGTTACCAGTTACTCTTGCTGGATGTATATTTGCCCTTTATTTCACATCATTCTGTTTAGGTATGCATGCTTAAATTGACCAGATTGACTAGCATTGCTTTGTTCTCTGTTCTTCAATTCCCCAAGACAGAGACCTCGTTAATGTACGTATTAGTCTCCCAAAATTGCATGTTTCCCTCTGCAGCCTCACTGAGTGCAGTTCATGACCTTTCTCACACCCATGCAGACAGACCCTTCTCTGAAGTTTACCAGAAGTCCACAGCATCCACTCAATTGCACTAAGGGTTCTGGAGGGCACCTTGAAGAACCTTATCCTTCTGCTTGTCTGTCTTGGTGTCTTTTGAGGCCTGTTACAGTCCTGCTCTTCTGGTGGAAGAGAAGTGTAAGTGTTTGGGTTTTTTCAAAGTCTCACTGTGAGAAAATTAATACACTTCCATAGTAAATCCCATAAACTTGAACAGAGCTTTTTCTTATTTGAACTTGCAGGAAGTATGTTACATACATCTCCAAATCTGAAGTCCTTCCTAAGTTGTCATCTGATGTTATTGAATGTGAGCAGGTTGCAATGTATGATAAAAACTTGCTTGTATGTGAAGGTTCTGAACTTTCATTTGAGGAGCTCAGAACCAAGAGATACTTCAAGAAGTATGAGCGCCTCAGAAGACAGCAAGAATGGGGTTGCCTGCACTGCTTTGTGACCAATAGAAGCAACTTCAGACAATTAGTCCTGAACTGGGAGGTTATTTGCCAAACTGTTTCAAAGTTCCAATTAAAATCAAAGTGTTCACTGGAGGAATATCCAAACCCAAGAAAATTAACTGGCAAGACTTAACAGTTGTCAATTTGATAGCCATGCCATTCTTTGCAGTTTACTTGTTTTTGCAAATAAAATACTAATTTTACCACAGCACTCTAAGGCCTGACCTGCTTTTAGTTTTAAAGAGGCTGAAGTCTGAGTAGTTTTAAATGCTACCACAGAGTCAAAAAACTACCAGGAACAATATTTTACACATTGAGAAAACTTATTTTCCACTTTTCTAGGCATTAACATACATACTGAAGCAATTTGACTTTGTTTTTTAAATGTGATGTTTCACCCCTGTCAGCAGAATATTGCTATAGAAATTCTGTTTATCTGATAATCTTATTATTTTTTTAGATGATACTACACTACCTTATTCTGGTTTTCCTAAAGTTAAATTCCCTTTCCAAGAATTTAGCCACAGTATTTTATCTCCCTGTCAGAGTTACTGTGTTTGTTCTAGTGACTGATGACTGGAAAATGTGAGATGGGGTTCATTTTAAAACTCTGCTACAGTTTGTGTTGTGCCTATTCACTGCCTTGCCACAAGTAGAATGTGAGGATTTGAGGCCAGGTTTGGATTTTGTGGCTTTGTCCAGACAAATTGGACGTTGCCCAGGCACTGTAAGTTCAGACATTAGCTTGAGAATCAGTGTCAGCTGCTGCTACCCCCCAAAAGCCTGAGACAACCTCAGCAGAGTGGGAAGAAACATCCCACTGAGAGAAAAAAAAAAATCCTCAGAGTTGATTTTTTCAGATTGTTTCAAGGCAATTCTCCTTCCTCTAAGTAATTCCCAGCTCTGGCAAGCAGCAAGTGAACAGTTTCCAAGCTGACACAACAGCTTTGCTTGTGCTTTTTTATTTTTTTGTTGTTATGAAAAGACTGTTACTGGTACAACAAATTACAGAAGATTCCCCATATTTGCCACTACGTACCTAGCAAAGAGCTGGTCACAGGTTGTTTTCACAAGCTGAAACTGCTTGTGAGACTCTCCTCTTTAAAAACATGCAGATCCATGGAAGAATCATTAATCAAACTGTCTGCAAAAACTGTAATAACGAGCCATTTCTGCTACAGGACAGTATCAAGAAAAACATTTTTTATTCCATTATTTTAATCAATGATACAGATACTTGCAATGGTGGTATCTTGGAAACTTCATAAATGTGGATGGTGCTAAGGCACAAAGGCATGCAGGAGGTTAGGCTAAATGGTGAGGGGAGACGGTCCCTGAGGAGCTGAACAAAAAAAGCTACATCTGTAATAGAAGATAACAAGCTCCCAGACTTTATCAACCGAAGATTTGTATCGACTGCTGTGAAAAGGATGGTGATGGAGTAGTGTATAGATTAGAGATGAGTAGGAGGCTGGATGAGCTACCAGGGCTCCCACACTGTGGGAAGAATCCTCCATTCCTAAATTATTTTAGGTCTTTCAGTCCCCAGTCTGGCCACCTTGCAAGCACAGCTAGTTCTTGTCAGGTCTGGGGCTACAAGCCTTCAACTGCCCAGAGGAGAACTTAGAGGTCATTGTAAACCAAGTAACCCACAATTGCTGGGCTTTTCCCTGTTCACAACTGGGGAAACTGAGTCACAGAAAGGGGATGGAACTTCCCAGCAAGGAAGGCAGAAAGGATAAATCCTTCATGTTGAGTGGAGCTCACCACAGACTGAATTGAGGCTCATGGTGGGAGACAGCTGCTATAGGCAGAAGGGACAGAAGACTGGTGAAATGAAGTCCTTGAGGTGTCTGGACTGTGGTCTGTTTTGGGGATGCACTGGCAGAACATTTCTCAAGTCATTCATCCCAAACCAATGTGTCGTGTCAGAGCTTATTAATTTCTCAACATACACCTGTGTAAACGTTTTGTCTGATGAATGTTTAGAGAAGGATTGTTTCCATATGGATTTGTGCAACCCTCAGTAAGTCAGTACTCCCAACAAAATACTGGATGTTCACTAATCACATCAGAAGTGTTTCTGATCCTGCACTTACAGTGGCAAAGTCAATTAGGGTAACAAAGACAATACTAATTGAAGATTTCAAGTCACACCATGTCCAGCAAAGAAATAATCATTGTGATTAGATGAAGCAAGGAGCTCCCAAACAAACTCCAGACTAAAATATGCTGAAAATATTCACTGAATGCTTATGAAACCTGAACTAATATGGCCACCTCCATTCTACTATTTCAATGACAAAAAGGTTATAATTTATTTTTTTAAATATAAAATAAATATAAAATATTATATAATATAAAATAAAAATGTTGTGCATTTCTGAGGCACATGCTCCTGTAATTCCTGTATTACTCTGTGCTAAGTGATCCATAACACAATTCAGAATCTGTTTCTGAAATGTCATCCATCCTTTCCAAAGATCTGTTGTGGGACAGAAGTACTGCAGTTACAGGCAAAAGTGAATTCCTCAAGTTGCTGGTCCCTCGTTTGTGATTAGCTACACAGACCAAATTGCAGAGCAAGTGTGGCTTGTTGTTGTTTTTTTTTTGGTGGTTTTGTTTTTGTTTGTTTGGGTTTTATGTTTTTTTTTTTGTTTGTTTGTTTTTTCCCTGAACCTTTCTTACACTGAATTTACACACATGAATTGTTAGTGTAAAATTTCAACTCCCTTTGGGGGAGAAGCCTAAAGAATACATTTTAGTTACCTTGAAGGAAAGGAAAACATACTAGATTATACATGACCCTGTTTATTTTTGTCAGCTGCTAAAGGAATTTTAGGTGCCAACGTACACCAATCTGGTAGTGCTGAACCACACCTGATGTGACAAACAGGAACCAATCATGCTAATTGTCTCCAACCTGTCTCTAATTGCTTCCACACAAGCCTGCAGCGTTCGCTGCCTGTACCCCCCTGCTCCTCTCTGCTCGTTGTTGAGGTTTTACCAAGAGGTACCAATATGGAGAAATCAGAGGTTTCTTTCTTTCAAAGCTGTCTCTGTGTCTCAGTCTGGTGCTTTCATGCTACTCATGGGCAGCTCTTGGGGTTTTGGCCCCATATTGATGCCCTGTTTGCAGGGGATACTGTCAGTTTTTGTAGGGGCACTGCCACCTGCTGGCAATTTATTTTGAGCCTTTTGTGTACATAATATTTTCTGCTTTAAAACACACGAACACCCAAACAATCACCCAGGCCAATACATAATCACGAGCTACTAATTGAAGCAGAAGATATTTCCTGGTCAGTAATGAGTAGAGCGGGTTTAATGGACCAAATAGCTACGGAAGCCAACCTCAGTCACTTGTTATTCCTTCAGTAGCTGTTCTGTGCTAAATCCAACACAGCAACTAGACACAGTACCAGATGAAAACCCAAGTAAACACTGCAATAATAAGATCTTTAAGTTTCTACCAACACATAAAGCTTTAAAGATGGTGTCTTTTGCACTAGTAAAAGTCACATAGTGGCCTGATCTGCAGAATTTCTTCACTTCTAGACTGTGATCCTTTAAGCAGATACTTGCACAGGTGGGTTGGATGTTGCCTCAATTAACCCCACGTTTATCTGCATCCAGGTGAAGGTGGTGCTGAGGGGGGACTTCAGGAACCCAGCACCAACCTGTGCACACAGGGAACCCCAGCTCAGGTCACCGACAGGGCCCAGACAATGCCAAATCACCAGGCGAGTGGCAGAGGTCCCCTCCAGCACTGTCCCCCATCACCTGCTGGGTGCTGTGCTGAGCTGGAATGGCAGATGCGCTAACACTGGTCCCGCAACGCCCCTGTTTGCCTGTGAAAGTCCCTCTCACGAGCCAGGGCTTGGCACCAGGGGTCATGCTGGATTATAAAGGAATATAGAGTAAAACCACTACATGCCCCACAGCTCTTATTAAACAAAATCCCTACGCAAAGGAGGTAAGAGTACCACATAGTTATCAAGGATATTGTAGCTTCCCATGCTAGCTAACACTGATGAAAACTGTTGATGCACCCCAAGTGCTCTCTTTTACTGCATGAAACCAGATTAGTGCCATCAATGCTTGACAGAAATAAATCCATTAATTAAAAATAGCTGACTGGTAGATGACTGGACCAGTAGAAAATAAATATTCCTTTGAAAGTGGAATTGACAGAAGTGAATTTAGAAGAATTTTTAGGTGCCTAGATTAACAACAAATGATAAATCCAGGCCCTTTTATTGAAGCCAAATTAAATATTCTGTTGTGGGCCTTGACCTAATTCCAGCTACTCATTTTTTCTCTTGGACTTTTTCATTAAACAGATTTTTTAAAATATCTCGGTCTGTTATATGAATAGGCTATACACTTCCTTTGGACATACATACCTTCAGAAATTATTCTTGCAAGCTATGGATAACTTCAGATGCCCTCAAAAGTTGCCATTAGTTTTGCTGGAACTGAAATTTAATTCCCTATCTAAGAAGAAAACCTCATGTTGTTAAGAATAGTGTTTTATCTACCTTGGAGTTGAAAAAAAAAAGCTGGCGTGGTTCTTGGGACAAAGCATCCATACATGAGTGGACCCATGTGCCTACACAATGGCACAGAAAACTAAGCCTATGCCTGATGTATGTGAAAGATTTGTGTATCACTTGGTATGGGGACTATTTCTTACCTCACACTCCAAATAAACAAATCCAACTGAAGTCTCTTTTGTTTTCTCAAGGCTTCACCATCAATGGGTACCTCAGCATGAGCTTCAGCCTGTTCTGCTGATCCCAGATTTCCATCAGCTGAACTAGTTCCCCATCTAGCTCCATAAGACTTTTGTTCGTGGGAAGACAGGGAACAGGATAAATTTACGATTTATTTCCTACTAAATGTGATATTCATTTTGGAGTAAAATAATTAAGGCTGAGCTGATGAGTATCTGCTGTTGCTCTGCAGTCATGACATGGCAAGACAGTAGGGTACTTACATGCACAGCTCATTTGTACATCAAAAAAAAAAAAAAGCCTGTTGTTTCTAGAGCTGTTCTGTGATACTTTATATAAATTATTTAATTCCATGTTCAAAATACCTAAAGGTGTAATATTTTATTATTGTTACTGTTAACTTATATTGCATTAGTGTAACAGTTTGTTTGAGGGCCTTTTCTCATGAGACAGGAAGGTGCCTAGTTTCCACCAGTAGTACCTAAGGAGCTGTTGGCTCCCCATCCCAAATCCCATCTCCTGGAGCACAGCTCATCCCATTCCAACACAGTGGTGAGCTGGATGATCTGCAGTCACCTTCTGTGTGGCTAAAAGCACCCACCTTTTCTATGCTTTTCTCTGTTGACTGTTTCCTCAGGAGACCTGTTTTTCTTCATTGTTTCACCAGAGCCTGTTTCCTGCAATACTGAGCAATTCTCCTCTCCCAGTAGGGAGGTTTCTCTATTTTTCGTTTTGTGTCTTGCTCCAAACACAAGGGGTGAAATCCCCAATTCCTTTTAGGATGCCGGAACAAATCTTTAAATAAATTACCCGTACTGACCATAGCAATCAAAACCAAGCCCATCAGAAGAGTTTTGAAAAAATCCACAAAACCAAAAAGTAAATCTTGGGGTTTTACCTGTACATTTAATGTTAAGAGACCATCCACTCTGGATCCTTTGGAAAAATCTAGATGCAACATTACTCGCATGAGGAGGAAAAAGCCTTTTGTTTCAAGGGTCTTTATGGAGTACTTAAATGCATAAGAACAGGTGTTATTTAAAACAAACAAATAAAACAAAACCTAACCAAACAAAACTAACCAACTAACAAAAAAAAAAAAACCAAACACAAAACAGAAAAAACCTTTTGTCCACCATGGAAAGGGAAAGGAAAAATGTTTTTTTTTTCTCTCCTCTCCCTGCCCCAGTTCTCTCTAGCTGCACAGGAGTTATCTGTTGTTGAGCAGACAGCTGGAATTGCAGGAAGACAATTCCAATCCTTTTCAGGAGGCAGCTTTCCAAAGCAAACAGTTCTGCCATTTGCAACCTCTTACAAATCTCCATCCTTTGAAAGAATTCAACCACTTTTCCATTTCCTTAAGTAACCTAAATCAACCTTTCTCCTTTTAGCACATCTGAACTCCAGCAGAGTGTCCTCTTGGTAAAACAAAAGATTACACAGACATGGGGAGTCTCTTCCCTTTCTTCTGGTGTGCCCCTTTTGGTTATTGCTGTCCCTCACCTTCAGTTCTGGTTGTAGGAAGCTCTGAAGGTTTTTTCTGGCAGTGTTTGGGGTAAGGTTCCAGAACATGGGGTGCCTTTTGCCATGGACCAAAGCTGTGAGCAGCTGGGTTCTCCCAGTGTTCCCATGAGTGTTGTTCTGCAGTGTGCACTGCACTGCTAGGAAGCAAGGTGATGTTTGACAGCTGTGTGTGTTCTGCAGCTGCAACTTTTGTGGTCAGGACCTTTCTGGGTGATTGTTTTTTCCCTGAGACAGTGAGGTAAAAAATTCCCATGACTTCATCACATAGAAGGTAGTATGAAAATTGAATTAATCATAAAGATAATTCTATCACAATCTAAGAGCAAAAGTATTGAATTATTTTTTATATTCAAATTGTTTTGTTGACTCTTTTAATTGCTAAGGAATTTAGAGATTAGCAAGATGGCTGCTGCACAAGCAACAGTATGCTATCTTATTAACATAAACATCATATAATATAAACAGCAAATTGAAGCATTGTTCCACAAGCTTCACTTGTAACTAAAATACTCATCATATTAAAATTTTCTATATTGCTATCAATTTATTATTTCTTTCTAAGGAGGAGACATCCTGGTGCCACAGGCAGGATGTCACCTCTCCAGGGTCAGTGGCATGAGGATGCTCCTAAGCAGGTGCAGCCATCACCTGCTCAGCATGTCCCTCCATGGGGTTGCTGATGGGTTTTCCATGCTTGGCATGCATGGTTTGCTGCTCCTCTGGCTGCTCCCGAGGCCGTGCCAGGCCTGGCCCCTTGCCAAGCTGGTGAACCCAGGCTGAACCAAACCCCCTGTGCTTTGACTCCTGTTCTTTCCGCACCAAACCCCCTCCAGAGCCAGTGAGATAAATATTTCCTTAGCGTTGGCTCCTCTGCTGCAATCTGCAGGAGAAACCTGTCTGTGCTGCTTGTAAGGGATGCTGCCAGTGCAGACTCTGCTTTTGCTGCCTTTTTTTAACAGGGCAGTTAACACTGATGTTTACAAACAGAATTTTTTTTTTCTAGTAATAGTTGTGAATTATAAACAAATGCTCCATGTTAGCCTATAAAAACCAGGTGACACACACTGATAACTCTTGTCCACTTAATATAGCTGAATGATCTAAATTCACCAAAGCACACAAGGGAAACAGTGTAAATCTTGATGAACACCCCTCATGGGAAGCAAAACTGATCCAAAGACTGGCTTCAGCAGGGTCCCCAAAGTGTGCTATTCCTCCTTACCATGGGTTGCAGGGGAACCTCTGCTGCAGCACGTGGACCATCATATACCCATCCATCTTCACAGGCACTATTATACACAGAGTTGTATCCCGTGAATATGCTCGCACCTCTCCCCAGAGCCACTTTCTGCTGCACATGAGCACAAAGGTACCCAACAAAGCACTGACAGCTCTCTTCTGGACACTTTAGCTCCACATCACCTATGTATTCTCTGAGGCGTTAGTCGTGAACAACCAACTTGGGCTTCTTAAGGAAGTAAAAACTCTGGAGGTTCTTGGATTGCTATATTCAGGTCTTTCTATCCTAAATTCAGCAAACCATAATAATCTAGCTAGTTATTTCCTCGGGTCCAATCCATTTGAATAAAAGAGAAGCATCTCTCTCCTCCTTGCCTCCTACAAAGCTGCTGATAAATGAAGTGAAAACTGATTTTAGGAAAAAAAAGGGCATTTTGTGTATGCTGTGTTTTTATTGGTTTGTGGGTTGTTTTTTTTGGGTTTTTTTGTGTGTGTATTAAGACTGAGGTTTCTAATACAGAAGTGTTAGATAATAAAGAGAAAGCCCAAACATCAAAATAGAAGCACAACAAAACATCCTCCACACAAGCCAGAGTATCAGTTAACTTTTAAAAGTACTTAAGTAATATTGAAAAGTGTGAGTCTAATTGAAACTACCATCAGAAAATGAGACATCTGCATATGCATCATGCTTAGGAGTGTCATTTCCTGAATAGATAAGCATCTGCTTACATCCTTGCATAATGGAGCTGTATCAGTCTTGCCTTCTTCAGTGCAGAGCTGCCACTGTTGCTACGTAGGAGACAATAGACTGAGAAAAGAATTATTTGTCATGAGTGTGGCTCCAATGGGCATTTTACTCACACTTCTGAAAGAATCACACGAACCTTTATTCTGTCACACCACAAGAACTGGATTCCTTTTCACCACAGTAGATTTACCCAGCAAACAAGCAAAGCCGAGGCTGTGTCTGTGCTAATATAGTCATGACAGAGCTACACAGTCATAGGGCAAGCAATGTAGTTGGCCTGTGATTCTCTTTATCATGGGTGAAGAGTTTTTCTAGTAGCTGCAGAGAGTAGTGGTACGAAAGCTGCTATTCTTTGCTGCAGGGCACTCAACCTGCCTGTGCTCTGGGCAGTGCAGCATAGCAGGAGGGAGAACGTGGACTCAGCTCTGAGTGCAGGCAGTGCTGCCTGCACTGCGGGAGTTCTTGCTGATGGAAAGGCTTGTGATGCCCAGATCTTTTCCAGCTGCTACAGATGGTCCAAGGTGGGCTTCAACCATTCCCCAGTAAAATACTCTGTAGTCTCCCACGAAACCACACTCATTTTTTTGACCCGGACAGTTACACGCGAGTACAAACCTGGTTGTAGACTCCTAGGAGAAGAGCCTCTATGCACCCACTGCTCTGCAGGTCTCTGCTGGCCGAGACGGCAAGGTAGCACCACATCAGCTCCGGGAGGAACTGCAGCGTGAAGCGCAGCAGCCGCTCGTCGCCGCTGCGGCAGAACTCGAACAGCTGGTGGCACACCGGCTCCAGGAGCTGCAGGGACAGGCAGAGCCCCGAACGGTCAGACTTGCACGGGGAATTGCACTCTGCACACAGTCCGAAAGCTCCTTTATTTTTTACAGCTATATCTATTGGCCAACTAAAGCAGTCTATAAACCATCACCTCCCTCTATCCTTATGTCATTACAGCTACAGCAAAATAACACTAGAAAGCTGGATGGACCTACATATTAAAATATCGTGTCAGTAGTATTCCTGTAAAAGCCTGAATATTTAAAAAATGCTTATGAAATCCACTACTTTTCATTTTGAGATGCTCATGTTAATGCCTTTGTCTTCCCATACACCATAGTTTAGAAGTGATCCCCTTTAATGTCTGGTAATTTATAAGCCTAAATCATGGCGTATTAAGCGACCATGGGAATCCACAAAGTAATATGTTTACAATAAAAATATGTTCATAAACTGTACATAAATACTTCATAGTAGAATAATACAGGTAATGTGTTAAATCATAGACAATAACCGTGAGGGAAAAGGTCATTAAATAACCTTGAATTTAATAGAAGGATATGATATTTTTCTTAATCAGTATAGTCTTCCTTTTTAATCTTGTGAATTTCATGACATATCAGTGAAGAGAAGAAAAATGAATTTGTGAGGAAAAGTACTACAGCATAATATGGTACAGTAATAATAAGACTGCAGATATGAGCTGAACTTTGCTAATATTTCTGTCACATTAAAAGAGCTGTAGTCCAGGGGCACGGGGCTTCCTGTGCGCCATAGAGCGGGCGCGCGGCGTGTCGGGAAAGGGTGTGCCAGGACATGGGGCTCCCGGTGGGCGCCGTAGCATTCCAACAGCATGCCGGGAGCAGTAGTCCCGGGGCACGGGGCTTCCTGTGCGCCAGGTTGGTAGCCCTCGGCATGCCAGGAGTTGTAGTCCCGTGGCAAGGGGCTTCATGTGCGCCATGTTGGTGTCCGTCAGCATGCCGGGAGCTGTAGTCCCGTGGCACGGGGCTTCCTGGGAGACATGTTGGTGTCCCTCGGCATGCCGGGAGCTGTGGTCGCGGGGCGGCGCCGGGGTGGCCCGTGCGCGCCGGTCCGGGCGCGCGGCTGGCCGGGGTCTCCGCCGGGCGGGCCGGGTGGGGGCGTGGGCTTGGGGGGGCGTGGTCTGTGGGGGCGTGATCCCAGGGGAGTGGCATCTGAGGGGCGTGGCCTTCAAGGGGCGTGGCCTTCAAGGGGCGTGGTCTCTGGGGGCGTGGCCCGCGCGGGGAGGGGGCGTGGCCTGGGGATCTGACACCCGAGTGGGCGTGGTCTCCGGGGGCGTGGTCTTGAGAGGGCGTGGGCTTGAGGGGGCGTGGTCCGTGGGGGCGTGGTCCCAGGGGAGTGGCATCTGAAGCATAAGTTCTACAAAGATACAGAACTTTAAGAATTCAAGAATATCCCAAAGAACTCGTATGTTTTAAAGGTGAGTTAACTTTTGCAAAATTCTGATAGAAGCAGATGCTGAAACGTGGACATATTCAGCATCCTGTAGAAATTACTTCTACAGCTTAATCAATAAATCTTATTAAAATTATCTACGTTATCTAAAAATGACTGTAAAAAAACCCTGAAATAGTATGTGCATCCTGAAATACACATAAGTGTTAAGATTTTATTAAGAAATCATATTTAGAAAGATAAAAGAGTATGTATAATACCACCTGACTTCTGTTTTTTTAGGCCTCTCTTTTGACTAATAGTAGGAATAGCCTCATCCTCTGGAAATACTATTAACGGTATAATGCAAATGCATAGGAAGTACATACAACTGCTGACTTCAACATGTGTAGTCCTTCCATTTGAAGGATTTCTTATTTTCCATTTCTTGTTATTTCCTGAGAGAGGGTAATAAAAAGTGATTAGTTGTACTCCCATAGTCTGATTACCTTTGTTATCTTCTGCTTATTTATTGGTTTGTGGTTTTCTTTGGTTTGTTTTTGTGTTTTGTTTTATCATTTATTTATTTTCTTTTGTAGATATAAATTTATTATGAAATTGATCAGCAAGGTCTTTCCTGGTTCGAGGCTGGAATTCTTACCTTTGGAAGCAATTGGACAGTGACTCCATATTAAATGTGCTTTCTTAATCTGGTAAAGCACGTGAAGGTACAAGAATGGTGCTATAAAAGGGTAAATGTATGGCAATAAAAAAGGCATTTTGCACATTTCAGCTCTGTGAGAGGGCTTCTTGATAGAGTTGAATTGTTTAGTTGAAACTGTTCTCGTTTGAGAAAATTAAAAGGTCTTAATTCCCATCATAATAGAATTGGGTCACTGTCTTTTTTAACTGGGTCATAGGAATTTCCAGCATGGGAGGCCTCTTACCATGTTTTTGCCACACAAATATAGCTTTATTAGTGATAAAGTATGAGCGTGAATTGACTAGAAATACATAGAAATTAATCAAAAAGTCAGCTGTCCATTCTGCTTCTTTCCAGTTCAATGAAATCCCTAAAGTAAGGACAAAATCTAAATTCAAATGGATATGAATATGCTGGATAAAATCTTTCCAGTGTACTGCAGTACTGATGCAGGAAGACTTACACTTTGACTTCTGGCATCCTTAACATACTGTCAAAACCTATGCTTTAGGTCTTTTTAAATCATGCTCCTTAGTAGGACTTAATTATTTTTGCTTTACATCTAGAAAACAGAGATTTTTATTTTCCTGTTTATAAAACCCATATATATTTTTCATTAATGTATTTTGATGCAGGCCCAGAGATAAGCACTGGAAAGGGATTAAAATATCATGGTCACTTAATGCTGTGTATTAACAGGTAGTCTCTTTATCTGGCATGGTATCAAAATTTGTTTACTTGCGTTCTTGCTCTGGTGACTTCGCCTGTCATTGCTTCTCATATTAATCCATTTAGAATAATTTAGATATGTAAAACTGAATGTATTATCATTTTAACCACAAATTAACAGTTTCCATATAAATATTAGCATTTCCTCAGTCCAAGGATAAATGCCATAATGGAGCATCCCTCGGGTCCTTGTAGAGGAGCAGGATGTGCTGACCCAACCCCAACAGGTCCCCGGGGTGCAGAGGAGCCGTTCGGAAGAGGGGGGTCCCGTTGTGGGTGACCGGAGCCCCCCGAAAAGGTCGGACGGTGGCCGGGGGGGTGGGGGAAGCAACCTCGGTGCCCGTCCCCCCCACTCCGACCCCCGCTGCCCGCACCAGGCAGTGCCGGGGGAGGATGTCGGGGGCGCTGAGGAAAGTGTCGACTTGGAGGGGGGAGCCTCCCCCCCCCGATTTATCGGGGACCCCCCCTCCCCGGCGTTCGGGGCGGCCGAAGATGTGCTGCCTGCTGCCCACTGGAGCCTCTTAACAAAGGAAACTCCTTCAGCAGATGCCACGTCCTTACCTTACACACAAATTCTTCCATCCTCTCCATAGCATGGTGGGCTTGCAGGAGAGGTGACATGCCCATAAACCCCTCATCTTCTTGAGGTGACTCATCATGGTGTTTATCATCCTCAGAACACTGCAGGGAGGGAAATAAAGAAAGATTAATAGAGAAAGCTGACAGCTTTCCATACGAAACTACCATTTGACTTCTTGGCAAAATGAAGCTTTTTCTCTTTGTACAGCACTGAGGAAGGAATTCAAAAGAATCAGGAAAAAATAACCACTACCAATGGACTGTATGAATGATGGTGTGACTTTTCCTGTGCTGACATGCTGTTTGGATTGGCATTTGAAAGGAAATGCTAAAAGTCAAAAGCCAATGTGATAAATGCACCCTTGCTGGAGGATGTGTGATTTTAGGTGGAACAAGATACAATTTATCCCATCAGAAGTGGAGAAGACAGAATAATCTTATGACAGTGAATAGCAACAAGTTTTACAGTTTACTAGTCCACCAAAAAAAAAAATCTTTCACTTCTTTCGTCTATTCATGGCATATCATTGTTTTTCCTCCATTTTGCTCTATCTTATCAACAACTGCTTTTATGTTCTCTTCCTCCCTCCCTCTTTTTTTATTTCCTTTTTTCTTTTTTCAAAAAACAATTATTCAATAGAACTTGCAAAATCTTGCTTTTTAAAACGTTTTTGCAGTTTTTCCTTTGCTCAATACCTCCATATCCATAATGAAAACAAGGTAGTGGAAGGAGTGGGCTCTGATTTACAAGACCTTATCAATTATTTTAAGCATAAACTCTGAAGGGCTTCCTTGCAAGTTCATCCCATCTTTACAGAACATACTGTGATGGGAAAATGCCCTAGATGGGCTCACGAGGCCAATTAAATTGCTGTTTACAGTTTTCTGTATGTGCCTTCAGATTTATCACCTGTGTGTTGTCCCTTTTCCTAGTCATTTGGTGGCTTTGGTGCATTTTAAGCAAAGAACAAGTTGTAACTGAACAGTCTCAATTAAAATACACAAATACCTGCAGACAAGTCTCTAAAGCTTTCAGATCTGAGATGCATAATACTGTGCTATTCTAGACTAATTGACTGATCAACATTCAGTTCACAGAAAAAAAACAAACATGTGCTAAGGGCCACCTTACTGTGCTGTGTCTCCTTAAATCCAGTTTAAATATCGCAGCTAGAATACAGTGCTGCTTAATAACAAGAGATGGTTCCACATAAAAACACAGATTGCAGGAGCCTGTTCTGCCTCTTAAATATCACCCAGGTGCTGTGAGAGCAGGAGGAGGCCTGTGCCTGTGCTGTACACAAGGATGCAAATCCCTTTTCTTACCCAGAAGAGCGTTGCTTCTTCCTGTGATTTTTCTCTCTGTCAAATTGGAATTCACCATAAAATGAATTTCCTCGGTCAGGATTGCAGGGACTCCTGAACAAACCTCTGCTGTGCTGCAGGGGAACAGAAAACCCCTGTAAAAAGCCAGAGGTTTTGCATTTAACAGGAGAAAGATGTGGGAATTGTGGACCCACTGCCCTGAGGAGGTGGGTGGAAGACAGGGGGTTTGGTGTTTCTCCTAATTGCTGAAGAACGTTACTCACTGTGATCGTTGGTGAGACCATCTGACCCAGAGCCAGTCCAAGTGCCTGCACAGTGATACCATCTGCATTCCTTTGCACATGCCCAAGGACAGCTCCTGTCTTGGACACACACTGACATGAAGTAGCTTCATGTCTGCCTCTCCATTGCCTCTGCTCACATTCCTCCTCAGGAAATAGCACATTTTAATCCTCCGTTTTAAAACATTTTATGATCTTTGTTCTGTTGCAAACCTAAAGATAGTCTCTAGGACTAAGTGTTCTAAGTAAATAATAAATGTTGGAGTTATGTTCTTGGGTAAGTTTAGATGGATAACACAATAGAAATGAAGTCCGAGACAAGGGGGTTGCTGCAGGGAAATGTGGATTTTGCTGCAGAAATCTCCATCATTGCTGACTTGCATTATGGTGCAAGTTGGTGAATAACTTGAATTTACAGACTGAAAAAGAAAATATCTAACCTGGGTGTCCTCCAGCTTTCCCATGGTGCATGGACACAACATCTGCTGCCTCTTAGTCTATAACTTATCCTTCCTCCTCGACAGCCAAGGTCCCAGGTAAGTCAATGTATGGGAAAGCTAAAAGGAACAGGACCAGATTCAGCGTCCATTGGCTGGGAATGACAGTTTCCACTTTTATCTTTCACAGAGGAACCTGAAATGGGTTTTATATTAGTTCCTCATTAATCTGTGTTTACTGACACTCATCTGCTTGGCAGATGCATTTTCAAGTAGCCTGGTTTGTTCTTACAGTGTTTTTCTAGCCACTGAAGTTAAGCCACCTGGTCTCCAGTTGTCTTGCTTATTTGTCCCTGCTTGACAAAACTAGTCCCTCTGGTTGCCCTTGGTCAATCTCACATGACCTTGGTCACCCTCCTTAAATTCTCACATCACCTCAGCCAGCTCTGATACAGCTTCTACCAGTGGTGGAAATAGTTGTGGTATTTAGAAAATTTTAGCTTGCTTCTTCAATGAAATATCCTCACAGAGGTTGCAGAACCTCTATGTTAAGGACAATGATGCTCAATTTTCAACTTTGCAGATAGTGTTGAGAGTGGATATCACAAGATATCCAATAAGTCCTTCAATTTTCTTCACCTTGCTATTGCACTAGAAGCTAATCTTTTCAAGCTCATTACCTTGTTCTTTCCCTTTACTCCCGTTTTCCCATGGGTATTTAATTTTATTTGAGCTAATTAAACTGAATTTAACTGGTCATTATGAAATAGAACCATGGTTTATGAATGTCTTCGGCTGGAGCTTCCTCAGATGGAGATGGTGGAAGAGGAATGGAGATGGTGGAAGAGGGATGGAGATGGTGGAAGAGGGGTGGAGATGATGGAAGTGGAATGGAGATGATGGAAGTGGAATGGAGATGATGGAAGTGGAATGGAGATGGTGGAAGAGGAATGGAGATGGTGGAATGGAGCTGATGGAAGAGGAATGGAGATGGTGGAAGAGGAATGGAGATGATGATGGAAGAGGAATGGAGATGGTGGAAGAGGAATGGAGATGATGGAATGGAGATGGTGCAAGAGGAAAGGAGATGTTGGAAGAGGAATGGAGATCGTGGAATGGAGATGGTGGAAGTGGAATACTGGAACTAGTGCATCAGAACCTTTCATTGGTGTTTCCTTGGAAAGGTCTGGCTAGGGAGAAACTCAAAGTGAAGGAGACCTTTGATCTGCTGCATTTCCATAGGTTGTTGTGTGTCCTCCTTCAGCTCTACCTCCTTTTCTTTTTAAGTCAGTGTCCATGGTTTTCTTTCACTCCCTGACCATGTGTGCATAACACAGATGAGCTGTTTCTGCCAGCTAATTACTGGGGCTCCCAAAGCAGAAAGGAAATACCAAACAGTAACTGAAGGCTCTGCGTGTGTGTGACTCTCCCTGGCCATAGTCCCATTATTGTCACTAGCCCTATACTTAGTTGGGTAACCTTTAGCATGAATGACAGTCTTACAACATCTTCCCATGGAGTGAACCAAGTCTTTGAGTTCTGCAGCTGTTCTAATGTGAAACCAAGATTGAAGGATTGCTTCTATTAAACGGGTTTTATTGCTGGGTTGCTTCTGATTAACAAGTTTCTTTAGTCGGCTCCATTGATTTTCAACTGGGTTAAGGTCTGGGTTATTCCCAGGCCATTCCAGCAGTGGAATATGATTCTTTCGAAACTCCAAGGAAAAAAAAAAGTGGTGTTATTAGCCATCAAACTTCAAAAATACACTTTTCCCCGAAAGGTTTTCACCAGCATTGTAAGAAAAATAAAATAAAACAAACACACAAAGAACACAACCAAAAAACACCACAAAAAACCTCCAACCACAACCAAAAAAAAAAACCAAAGAAAACCAAACAAACCCAACTAAACAAAAAAACTAGTCTTTATTTACTTGTAGAGTGCAAGTTTGCTTAAGTGATGATAGATGTTAAACGTGCTAAAACTTCTCTAGTATTTTAATTTGCTGAAGACAAGGAGTGTTTGACAGTCCAGAAGAGCCTCCTGCTTTGTGAACTGTTGCAGGGCTCTGTGCTCCTTCTGGAGCCTGGCTGAGTTGGTGGTTGTGTAATAGCTGTTGGTACTGCTCTCAGTTTGGCAAAGCCAATGTGTAACTGCATTAGCATTTATCCCATCAATGTCATGTTAGTGATGAGTTAGAATCTGTCATGCTGGGAGCAGAGCATCCTTTGGTGAGGTTTTCCATGGAAATACACTGCTATTTTATATTGCTAGATGGTTTCCTTGAGAAACCAAACTGAGTAGTGGAGCAGGGTGGAATGTGTGTTTTCCAGCAACTCCTCTGAGTTATGAATCAGTCTCCTCAGTGGGACCCACGAAGAGTTACTGGAGACATAGTGAACAAATATTGGTTGGAAAGCTCTTCTGCTGTGCTGCTGTTTCAATAGGCAACCAAGCCTAGAGCTGGGAAAGGCAGCTACTCTGAGCAGCTGTTGCAGAGACATCCCCTCACTAACGTCCACCAATTAGGTACCACGGGGACTGATCCTGCTTGCCACTGATTGGCTTGCCAAGTATGTAAGCAGCAGTGGAACTACACTGTATGGGCAAATAAATTAGTGGCAAGTTTTGTACTTTATTGTTGAGGTTTATTTTAACTCAGAAGAAAAACAAGCAGTAGCCTGTAAGAGTTATCACTCTGGTAACTCTGTCTTGTAGAGCACTCGGAACTTCCCTATCCCGAACAACAACTCAATGAAAATGTAGATTGATTTGGTTTTAATTCCAATATAAATGTACTTGTTTAAACCTTATATATAGGTTATTTACATGAGTATTTTTCAAGTTTTAATTGCCAGTTCTATTTCCATATTAGGTTTTATGGGATAGTGCAAACTTGCAATTATTTGTTTTGTGGCTTTAACTAAAATCAAGTATCCCATTTTGTTAGATGCTATATGAACATGTGCTAGGAAGCAACTCCTGCACTGAATATGGCTGTTAAACTCTTAAACGACAGGTGAAGACAATGCAAATAAGCCTATGTCATCATTCAGTCTTACTCTTCAAGACTGTTAGGGTCAAGAAATGAGCAAGTGTAGAGTCCTGCACCTGGGGAGGAATAACCCCATGGACCAGTACAAGTTAGGGATTAATCTGCTGGAAAGCACCTCCACAGAGTAAGACCTGGGAGTCTTGGTGGATAACAAATTAACCATGAGCCAGCAATGTACTCTTGTGGCCAAGGAGGCCAATGGTATCCCGGGGTGCATTAAGTGTGACCAGTAGTTCACGAGAGGTTCTTCTCTGCCTCTATGACCCTACTGAGGTCATATCTGGAGTACTGTGTCCAGTTCTGGGCTCCCCCACTCAAAAGAGACAGGGAACTACTGGAGAAAGCCCAATGGAGGGCTGTGAAATTTACACCAATCAAAATAAAGGTATTTATGACTAGAGTCACTCAAGCTCCACCTTGAAGGTAAAAAATATTATTAAAATGGTTTAAATAAGGGGGGGATGTTGGGGAAGACATCATAGTGGACAAGTCAGGGCGGATACTATCGCTGACCATTTCTGACTCCAGGGATCAGTCGATGGGCTGAACCTCGCTTTCCTCCCCTTAGGGACGCCTTTGGGTAAGATCCAGACTCTTAAACTTAGAAATCTCCTTGAGCTGCTCTTTGATTTAACACATTTGGTATACCTTTATATATATGCTTTGCAGACAGTGTATTTATCACCAATTTCTCAAAAAAATACCAATTTTGGTCCAAAATTTCTGGAAAAAGAAGAATTTTCTTCAGGAATTTGTGAAAAACTAAGAATTTTCCTCAATAAATCCTGGAGAAATCAGGATTTTTTCTAATAATGTCTCAAAAAATACAAATTTTGGTCCAAAATTTCTGAAAAAATGAGAATTTTCTTCAAGAATTTGTGAAAAACCAAGAATTTTCCTCAATAAATCCTGGAGAAATCAGGATTTTCCCAATAATTTCTCAAAAAAATACCAATTTTGGTCCAAAATTTCTGGAAAAAGAAGAATTTTCTTCAGGAATTTGTGAAAAACATGTCCCCAAAGTCATCAGGAAACGTCACTAAATATCTCAAAAATATCATCAAAACCCAAAAAACGTCCCCAAACCCCAAAAAACGTCCCCAAAGTCATCAGGAAATGTCCCCAAATATCTCAAAAACATCATCAAACCCCACAAAATGTCCCCAAACCCACAAAAATGTCCCCAAGTCATCAGGAAACGTCCCCAGAAATCTCAAAAATATCATCAAACCCCAAAAAACGTCCCCAAACCCACAAAAATGTCCCCAAAGTCATCAGGAAACGTCACTAAATATCTCAAAAATATCATCAAAACCCAAAAAACGTCCCCAAACCCCAAAAAGTTCCCTCTCTATGATCAGAAAATCCTTTTTCTGTGGGGTTTTTTTTGGGGGGGTGTTTTTTGCCTGGAAAAAGTATAAAAAAAATCAATTGGTGGTGAAAAAATTAGGAAAGAAATCAAAAATTCTACCCCTGTGATCAGAAAATCCTTTTTCTGTGGGGTTTTTTTTGAGGGTTTTGGGTTTTTTTGCCTCAAAAAGGTGTCCAGAAATCGATGGGTGGTGAAAAAATAAGGAAAGAAAACAAAAAGTTCCCTCTCTATGATCAGAAAATCCTTTTTCTGTGGGGTTTTTTTTGGGGGGGTGTTTTTTGCCTGGAAAACTCCCACCCAACTTGGTGTTGTCTGCAAACTTACTGAGGGTGCATTCTATCTGCTTATCAAGATCATTGATAAAGGTGTTAAACAGAAGCGGTCCCAATACTGAGCCCTGAGGAATGCCACTTGTGACCGGCTGCCAACTGGATTTAACTCCATTCACCACCACTCTGCACCCAGCTGTCCAGCCAGTGTTTTACTGGTCAGTGCGTATGCCCATCCAAGCCACGAGCAGCCATTTTTATCATGAGAATGCTGTGTCGAAGGCTTTACGGAAGTCCAGGTAGATGACATCCACAGTCTTTCCTTCATCTACTAGGCGGGTCATCAAACCCTTTACTAGCTTTGTGGCCCACCTATGTACCCTCTCCAGCACCTCAACATCCCTCTTGTAGAGAGGGACCCAAAACTGGACACAGTATTCGAGGTGTGGCCTCACCAAAGCTGAGTGCAGAGGAATGATAACCTCCCTGCTCCTGCTGAACAAACTATTCCTGATTCAGGCCAGGATGCCCCTGGCCTTCTTGGTCACCTGGGCACACTGCTGGCTCATGTTCAGCTGCCTGTCAGTCAACACCCTGAGGTCCTTCTCTGCCTGGCAGCTCTCCAGCCACTCCTCCCCAAGCCTGGAGAGCGGCTGAGGGTTGTTGTGGCAGATGCTGCAGGTGCCCGAGATGTCCCGGGTGCTGGAGATGCTCCAGGTTCCCAGAGATGTCCCGGGTGCTGGAGATCCCTGGGGTGCTGGAGGCGTCCCGGGTGAGGGAGATGTCTTGGGTGGGGGAGGCAGCTGAGGTAGGGGAGGCATCTTGGGAGAGGTCCCGGGTGCTGGGCACAGCTCGGGTGATGAAGATGTGCTGGGTGCTGGAGATGCTCCAGGTTCCCAGAGATGTCCCGGGTGCTGGAGATGCTGCAGGTGCCCGAGATGTCCCGGGTGCTGGAGATGCTCCAGGTTCCCAGAGATGTCCCGGGTGCTGGAGATTCTGTCTGCTGCCCCAAGTTGATTTTGATCTCCATCTCAAGCAGGTTTTGCCATGGTCACAGACAGATGCCCGCAGACAGATGCCCCCCAAGGAAGCAGCAGCCAGCAGAGCTGGAGGTCAGGAGCCTCACAAGCCAGACTGGTCAGTCTGGGGCAATTACTGGGGGATCCAGAGCAGCAGAGCAGACCACTGGCCCCCCAGCACCACCTTCCTCCTCGCCAGCAGCCACAGAAATTCTCCAGGGAAGAAAAACTGGGACTTCACAGGGAAAAAAGAATTTCCTGACTTCTTTTTAAAAAAAGCTCCTCAGGGCCTGTTTTACAATTTTCATCTTGTTCTCTCCCTGCGTGCCGTGCTGGTGGAGGTTGCGGGGAGTGATAGAAGGGCTTGGTGGGCACCTGGCACCCAGCCAAGGTAAACCCACCACAGTTCCTTTTGGCGTCCAACATGGGGCATGAGCATCAGTTTTCTATTGTGTGCTTTAGATATTAATAGCAAGGTCCTGTGCAGGCCACGGAATTTGCTAGTGCTATTTATCTAGTGTTTTGGTAACACGTTTATGGAAACACTGACTCTTTGCTTTACTTCTATGCAAGTAGCCTCAATGTGCTGGGGAAGCTTCTGTCTTGGGAGGATGAAGGGACTTGGGTCCATCCCCGTCACCACTGATGCTGGGGAGCAGGAACTGGGGCAGTCCCAGACTGGGCCCCGCAGCAGATGGAGCTGTTTTCAGGAGCTGGATTCTGGTACTGGGTTCAGGAACACACAGACCGGGATTGAAGGCAGAATGGACGGAGGCCTCCTTGGGTGCTCTGAGGAAGGAACCGAAAGAGGACCCAAACCAAGCCAAGCAAAGCTGGCAAAGCAGTCCAAGAGGGGAGAAGAGCCCAGAGACCCTTCGGATCCCTCAGCTTCTAAGCCGAATATGCCGTCTATGGGCTGGAATCCCTCGTTGGTCAGTTTGGGGTCACCTGTGCCGGGGGGGGCCCTTCCCCGGTTGTGGCCCCCCCCCTCCCCCCCAGCCCCCCACGATCCCAGCACGCGCCGGGCTTCCCTGTAGTGTGCGGTTCCAAGGTCCCGGAGGGACGGACGGAGAGATGGAGGCGGCGGTGTCCAGAGCAGGGGCAGGGCCGGGCTGGTCCTGCCTCGGGTGGTCTGGGTCTGGTTTGGTTTCTTTTTTGCTGTTCCCCTTCCCTCCGTGTGTGTGTCCCCCGTCCCCCCCCAACTCGGGGTCCCTCTGCGCAGGGGTGGGGGGGGGGGTGGGGAATCGAGTCAAGCGCCTGAGGAAGAGTCCGGGGACGTGGCGGCGGAGCCGCCTCCCTGCGGCGCGGAGGCCGCGCGGGCCCGGGCCGGAGCAGGCCGCGGACTCTCGGCGGGTCCCGCTCATTGTTCCTCGCACAAGCCCCAGCAAACAGGAAGCCGCCTCGGCATGGGGCGCCCCCCCCCGCCCCTGGCGGCTGACTGGCAGGCCGGGCGGCCAGTGCGAGCGGCGGCGACGGCGAGGCACAGCCAATGAACGCGTGAGCGTAGGCGGGAGTTCCGGGCTGGCAGGCGGGCGGGCGGGCGGCGGTGTCGGCCGGGCCCCCTCTCCCGCTGCAAGCCCCACCTTTCGGCTTTCCCGCACCAGGGGCCGCGGCTCGGGCAATTTTTTCCTGGCCAGGGGGGTTACTGCTGAGAGTTGGGCTTACGGTGGTGGTATCCCCAACCCCGGCACCCTCTGCCCCACATCTCGACCCTCTGCCCCAAGCTTCACCCAGTTCTGGCCCAAACACCAACCCTTTGCTACCAATCTGAGAGATTCTGGCCCCAAATCTCAACTGTTTCCCTCCAACCTCAACTCTCTGCCCCAAGTCCTCACCGTTTCTGGCCGCAGGCCTTGACCATTTGCCCCCACTTGTGACCCTTTTCCCCCAAAATCCAGCACTTGCCCCATGTCTCCACGGGTTTTGCCCTTCCGCCAGTGCCTCGTCTCCATGGCAACGGCTCCCCCTGCGGACGGGCGGGAGCTTGGGCCAATCACGGCGCGAGGGCCGCGTTCCCATTGGTCGCCCCGCCCGGCCTGGGTGGGGAGCGCTTGGGATTGACGGCGGCGCTGGGCCAATAGCGCGAGGGGCGCTCGCTGCGCGCCGCCGGCTCCTCCAATGAGCGCCGCGGTCGGCGGAGCGGCCGCCAATGGGCGAGCGGCGTGGGCGGGGCCGGAGCGCTGCGGAAGCGGGGGGGGCCGGGGGGAAAATGGCGCCCAGCTCGAAAACGGAGCGGGGCGGCCCGGGGGGGCCCCCACCCCCTCCAGATGCCACCAAGCCCCCTCCAAGCCCCTGGAGCTGCCCCCCGGACGGACCAGGTCCATGTGCTTGAGGCTGTCGAGGAGCTTGCAGTTGCGGTTCTTGAGGCGGTGGGCCTCGTCGATGATGACGCAGCGCCACTCGATCTCCCGCAGCTCGGGGCAGTCGGACAGGATCATCTCGAAGGTGGTGATCAACGCGTCGAACTTGTAGGCGCCGGGGATCAGGCGGCCCTGGAGGAAGGAGAGGAGGAGGAGGAGGAAGAGGAGGAGAAGGTGGCTTCTTAAGGGGTGGAGATGATGGAGGTCGAGGGGGGGGCAATAGAAAAACTGCTACTCATGCCCCACGTTGGGCGCCAAAAAGGAACTGTGGTGGGTTTAACCTGGCTGGGCACCAGGTGCCCACAAAGCCCTTCTATCACTCCCCCCAACCTCCATCAGCACGGCACGCAATGAGAGAATGAGATGAAAAGAAAAGAGCCGTGGGTTATGATAGATAAAGATGTTATTCTCTACTTCCCGTCCACGGGCGATGTCAGGCCAAGTCCAGGAAGCAGGGCTCCAGAACAGGTATCAGTTGCTCGGAGGACTAAGCTGAATGCCCCCTCATCCTCCTGCCCTCTCCCTTTATAGTTGAGCTGACATCAACTCTATCGCAGGAGCCCCCACCCCGCACTGCTGATTCCTGACACTGCTGCCTCTTCCACTTCTCAGCCCAGGGGGTAGCAAATGCAGCCACTAGAAGTGGGACTCTGGCACTCTGGTGCCCCTTCTCACTTATCCTGCAACATCTGTGAATTCAGTTACAGATGAATTATGTACTGTACATTTTAATTTAATACCAAAGTGAATGCACTGTTGGACACTGACAAATTTCAACTCTGGCCTGTGCAATTTTATGCTGCCGGCATTAAAAAAAAAAACTTTAAAGGTATCAGTACTTTTAACAGTATATTTATATATTTTTTGTTGGTGTCCCTCGGCATGCCGGGAGCTGTGGGCCCGGGGCACGGGGCTTCCTGTGCGCCATGTTTGTGCCCTCGGCATGCCGGGAGCTGTAGTCCTTGGGTAAGTGGCTTCCTGTGCGCCATGTTTATGCCCATGGCATGTTGGGAGCTCTAGTCCCGGGGCACGGGGCTTCTCTGCGCCAGGTTGGTAGCCCTCAGCATGCCGGGAGCTGTAGTTCTGGGACACGGGGCTTCCTGGGTGCCATATTGGTTTCCCTAGGCATGCCGGAAGCTGTAGTCCCGGGGCACGGGGCTTCCTGTGCGCCATGTTGGTTTCCCTAGGCATCGTCTTCTGCAGAGCTGCCAGGGTCAAAGTTGTAGGCTTGCAATTGGCTGCAGCATGATCTCCCTGTCACTTGCACCCCCTTCCCAGCACACACCACTGTAGAGCAAAGCTTCACAGAATCATAGAATCATTAATGTTGGAAACAACCTTAAGGGTCATCAAGTCCAACCATCTACTAAATATTATCAGGAACACTAAACCATGTCCTGAAGTGCCATATCTAGATGGTTTCTGAGCACCTCCAGGGATGGTGATTCCACTCCCTCCCTGGGCAACCTGTTCAAAGTCCTCACCACTCTCTCAGTAATTTTTCCTAATATCCAACAACAGAAAAACTGGCTGCTCAGGGCCTGAATGAGCATATGATCTGCTGGATCAAGCACTGGCTGGACAGACGGGCCCAAAGAGTGGTGGTCAATGGAGTTAAATCCAGCTGGCGGCAGGTCACAAGTGGCATTCCTCAGGGGTCAGTGTTGGGACCATTTCTGTTTAACATCTTTATTGATAATCTTGATGAGGACATAGAGTCTACCATCAGTAAGTTCACAAATGACACCAAGTTAGGCGGCTGTGTCAATCTGCATGAGTATAGGGAGAGACTTGGATAGATTGGAACAATGGGCCAACGTTAAGGGTATGAGCTTCAACAAGTGACTACAGCTCCCGGCAAGCCTAGGGCCACCAACATGGAGCACAGGAAGCCCCGTGCCCCACGACTACAGCTCCCGGCATGCCGACGGAACAAACATGGCTCCCAGGAAGCCCCATATCCTGGGACTACAGCTTCCGGCATGCCGAGGGAAAACAATATGGCGCTCAGGAAGCCCCGTGCCACGGAACTACTGCTATCGGCATGCCGAGGGCGACCAACATGGCGCACAGGAAGCCACTTACGCAGAGACTACAGCTCCTGGCATGCCGAGGGACACCGACATGGCGCCCAGGAAGACCCGTGCCCCGGGACTACATCTCCCGGGGTGGCCGGGGGGGGGGGGGGGTGGGGTGGTCCTGGGAGGTCTGGAGCTCCATGGGTTGCTCGGGGAGGTCCATGGGGTGCTCTGGAGGTCCATGGAATTCTCCAGGAGATCCATGGGGTGCTCTGGAGGTCCATGGGGTGCTCTGGAGCTCCATGGGGTTCTCCAGAAGGTCCATGGGATGCTCTGGAGCTCCATGGGATGCTCTGGAGCTCCATGGGGATGCTCCAGAAGGTCCATGGGGAGCTCCAGAAGGTCAATGGGTTGCTCTGGAGCTCCATGAGGTGCTCTGGAGCTCCATGGGGTTCTCCAGAAGGTCCATGGGAGAGAACATTGATCCCTTTGTAATCTGGGGACAAAATGTCTTCCTTTACCCTGTTCTTTACCTCCACCATCTATGCTTCATCTAAGAGTTTTTCTAAATTCCTTGCCTTGGGCCCTTTAACTTTTTAAAGTGACCAACTAGGATCGGCCAGGGGATGTGCTGATCCACTGTTCCTTGCCAAGTTCCCAAGGCAATTTGTCCCTGCACGTGAGTCCGGGCAGTTCTAATTATTAACTGTATTTCGGTGTCTCCCAATACATCGTCTATATCTCCCCAGGCCACATTTTGAGTTTTTACTATTAATTCAAATCTTTTGGCTACCTTATCTTGGGGCCTAGCCATCCAGCCAGCTTTTTAGCCAGCAAATCAGACGCCCATCCAAGCCATGAGCAGCCATTTTTCCCATGAGAATGCTATGGGGAACAGTGTCTAAAGCTTTACTAGGTCCCTGGTAGACAACATCCACAGCCTTTCCCTCATCCACTAGGCAGGCCACCTTACGGTAGAAGGAGATCAGGTGAGTCAAGCAGGACCTGCCTTTCATAACCCCATGATGACTGGACCTGAACCCTTGGTTGTCCTGCATGTGTCTTCTGATAGCACTCAGGATGACCTGCTCTATAACCTTCCCTGGCCCCACGGGCAAACTGCAGAATCAGGGAACTACAAACCTGTCAGTCTGACCTCAGTGCCAGGTAAACTGATGGAGCAGATCATCATGAGTGTTATTATGGGACATATACAGGACAGCCAGATAATGAAGCCCAGTCAACATGGATTTATGAAGGGCAGGTCTTGTCTGACAAACCTGATCTCAGTCTATGATAAAATGACCCCATCTAGTAGATAAGGGAAGAGCTGTGGATGTTGTCTACCTTGATTTTAGCAAAGCCTTTGATACTGTTTCCCATAACATTCTCCTGCAGAAACTGGCTGCCTATGGCTTGGCTGGATGTGCACTTCACTGGATCCAGAGGCAAATAAGACTAGATAGAGAAAGAATTTTTTTTTAATTTTTTTTTCCTGCCTGTTTGAAATGCTTCTGCACTGGCATTTATCTGCTGTCTACTTCCATATATACTTGCTCATCCTGTGCTTAGCTCAGTGGGCTCACAGTCATACAGTTCGCCTGCACGGAAGCAAGACAAAGATACTGCACAGAAGTAATTTTCAACTTAATGATCTCTCCAAAATAAGAGAGAATTAGACCAATCATATCCCTCTTTTGAAAATAGTATCTTTTCTATTTCCTCAAAAAACTGCACATACCGTACTCACCAGACTACCCTAAGTTTCTAGGCGGTTTGGCTTTCTTCTTCCTTCTTCTGGCATAAGAACTTACTAAAGTGTTTTTTTAGGTTTGTTTTTTTTTTGTTGGTTTTGTTTTGTTTTGTGGATTATTTTTTTTCTTAAATATGTTATCCTAGTCTCACCAGAATAATAGATTAGTGTGAAAATTCAAGTTTTCAAGGCCTAGCTGTCGAAAACAATGTATGGGTTTGGATATAATTTATCAGGATATGCATATAAAGGTAAACAGCAGAACAAACACTCTGCAGAGGAGTATGGAGTTTAGCTTTCTAGAATTTGCAGAAGGTCAAGTTCATTAGGATGAACTTATGGAATTGCTCTGGCAGGGAGGTTGGGCGAGGTGATCTCCAGAGGTCCTTTCCAAGCCTGAACATCTTGTGATCTGGTGTGAGGAAGAGGCTGGAGCAGGAGCCCTGTCGGGTTGCCAGGTTGGTGCTCAGCACAAGCCCTGCAGGTCTGCAGCGGGTGCTTCGCTTCGGTGCCACTGAGCCCGTTTCCCTGCCTCTCTCTGGGTAAGGTGGAGGGAAGGGAAGGGACACGACGTCAACTTTCTCCCCCCCAATTCTCCATAAGGCTCCAGTGCTGCTTTAAAGTCCACCCAGGGTCAGTAGGTGTAACTCCAGTGGCTTCAGGAGAGCTTGCCCAATGGGCCGTCCCCTGGCCTCCCTAATATATTCATCTCCTCCCATTGTCTGGGTGGCTCTCGTATTTTGGAACATATCGCACGGTTGCGGCTTCTGCTGAACTCTTCACAATGGCAATGCTTTGTCCCCCCAAAATACACTGTTGCATCACCTCTGTGTTCCCTGCCAGGAGTGCTGTATGTCTTCTCCCTCTTCTCTTCAGAGAAGCAAAGGGGGACCACAGTTTTGGCATAGCTGATGCACTATATACACATATATAAGCATATATTTCCTCTTTTCAACAGAAATTTTGTCAAACACTTCCACATGTTGCCTCTCCCCCTTGGTGGTGTGCCGCGGCATGCCGGGAGCTGTAGTCGCGGGGCACGGGGCTTCCTGTGCGCCATGTTGGTGTCCCTCGCCATGCCGGGAGTTGTACTCCCGGGGTACGGGGCTTCCTGTGCGCCATGTTGGTGTCCCTCGCCATTCCGGGAGTTGTAGTCGCAGGGCACGGGGCTTCCTGTGCGCCATGTTGGTAGCCCTCGGAATGCCGGGACCTGTAGTCCCAGGGCACGGGGCTTCCTGTGAGCCATGTTTATGCCCACGGCATGCCCGCAGCTCTAGTCCCGGGGCACAGGGCGTCCTGGCGTCGCGTGTGGATGCCCTCGATTTTGAGGAGAATTTGATATTTTGGGTGAGAATTCGGGTTTTTTTGGTGAGAATTTGGGATTTTTAGTGAGAATTTGGGGTTTTTTGGTGGGAATTTGGTATTTTGGGTGAGAATTTGCTTTTTTTGCTGGGAATTTGGTATTTTGGGTGAGAATTCGGTATTTTCAGTGCGAATTTGGGGTTTTTGGTGGGAATTTGGGATTTTGGGTGAGAATTTGATATTTTGGGTGAGAATTTGGGTTTTTTTGGTGAGAATTTGCTATTTTGGGTGAGAATTTGGGTTTTTTGGTGGGAATCTGGTATTTTTAGTGAGGGTTTGGGTTGGGTGCAGGTGCCAGTCTACTGGGTGCTGGTGTCCAGGTGCCAGGGTGCAGGTGCCAGGGTCTGGGTGCTGGTGTCTGGGTGTGGGTGCTGGTGTCTGGGTGCCAGGGTGTGGATGCTGGTGTCCGGGTGCCAGGGTCTGGGTGCCAGTATCTGGGTGCCAGGGTGTGGGTGCTGGTGTCCGGGTGCCAGGGTCTGGGTGCCAGTATCTGGGTGCCAGGGTGTGGGTGCCGGTGTCCAGGTGCTGATGTCTGGGTGCTGGTATCTGGGTGCCAGGGTGTGGGTGCTGGTGTCTGGGTCGGGGTGCCAGGGTGTGGGGAGCGGTGTTGACCCCTTCCTCGGGGGCGGCTCCCCAGGGCTTTGTGGGTGACGCCGCTGCCCCCCGCTGTGAGGGCTGCCCTCGGGGCACGGCAGGAGGGGAGCGCTCCGCAGCCGCGGCCCCACTCGGGCCGGATCCTCCTGCCCTGCCCCGCCCTGCCCTGCCCTGCCCTTGCCTCTGTCCGCACCGCCCGCTCAGGGGAGCCGAGCCGAGCGGAGCCGAGCGGAGCCGAGCGGAGCCGAGCGGGGCCGAGCCCCCCCGAATCAGCCAATCGCGCGCGCCGCGCGCCGGCAGCTGCCCAAGCGCCGCCCCGGGGCTTGGGCGGTGCCAGGAGCAAGGTGAAACACAGGAAGTTCCACCTCAACATGAGGAAAAACTTCTTCACTGTGAGAGTGACAGAGCACTGAACAGGCTGCCCAGAGAGGTTGTAAAGTCTCCTTCTCTAGAGACTTTCAAGTTCCTGTGTGGCATGCCCTAGGTGTTCCTGCGGTGGCAGGGGGGTTGGACTCGATGATCTCCTGAGGTCCCTTCCAACCCCTACCATTCTATTATTCTATGACCCCCACCTCACTACAATCTCCTTTCAGGTAGTTGTAGAGAGCAGGAAGGTCTCCCCTGAGCCTCATTTTATCCGGTCTAAGCGATCCCAGTTCCCTCGACAAGAAAGGATATTTCTGAGAAGCCAAGGACTTGGGAGCGATTTACAACTTGCAAATGTAGCAGTGTGCACTTCTGTTACCAGAAATGCCACTTAGAGGCCACAGAGCACTGATGCTAATGCAGTTTTCCCTTCCTTCCCATGCTCTGGGTCTTCTTGCACACATAGCACTTGCAAGCTGAAGCCTGCTCTCCTAGCCTGCCAGGAAATGTGTTACTTGTCAAAGGAAAAGTGAAAAAGCTTCTTTGCAAAAAAAAAGCTTCTCACTTGAACCATTTTGGGTTACATCTGCAGGCATTTTAAGACACCCGAAGTGCTGGGCAGAGCCGCCCCTAAAGCTGCAGTCCCTATGGCTACAGCCCCTCTACCTACATCCTCTATAGCTACAGCCCCTATAGCTACAGCCCCTATAGCTACAGCCCTTATAGCTACAGCCCTTATAGCTACAGCCTCTATAGCTACAACCCCTATAGTTACAGCCTCTATAGCTACAGCCCCTATACCTACAGCCCCTATACCTGCAGCCCCTATACCTACAGCCCCTATAGCTACAACCCCTATAGTTACAGCCCCTATACCTACAGCCCCTATAGCTGCCGATGAGGACACAGACGGGTCGCGGCATCCCCGGACACATGCGCGGTGATGGGCCCCCCCCCCAGCCCCGCCCCTCCCCCCCCTCTCCTCGGTCCGCCACGGCCGGGGCCGAGCCCCGGGCTCCCCAAACCGCCGCCTACCAGCCGCCTGCCGCCCCCACCGCCGACATGGCGGCCGCCGCTGCTGCTGCTGCTGCTGCAGGTGAGGGAAGGCGGCGGGAAGGAGCCGCCAGAAAGGGCCCCGCAGCCGCGCTGCTGCTGCCGCGCGAGGGGGAACCGCGTCCGGCACACGCCCCCCGCACACGCCGCCCGGCTGCGAACAAGGCTGCGGGTCCCTTGCGCGTTGTCGCCTTTCGCCGGCTCCACCCCGACGCCTGCGCAAGGCCTCCCAGTGCCCCCCAGTGCCTCCCAGTGGCTCCCAGTGGCTCCCAGCAGGGCGGTACCGTGGTGGGGGGCCTCTCCCAGTAGCAGGGCGCTGATGGTCTCCCAGTCCCGCAGCCGCTGCCCGGCGCAGTCCCACAGCGCGTCCACCAGGTACGCGGGGTGGCTGTGGAGCTGGGGGGGGACACAGGGGACGTCACGGGGCGCGGGGTGTCCCCTCACCCCGCCTTGGGTGCCCCCTTGACCCCCTCGGGTCCCCCTTGACCCCCCTCGGGTCCCCTTGTGTCCCCCCAGACCCCCCTCAGGTCCCCCCCAACACCCTTCCGGGCGCCATCTTTGGCCTCCGGGCACCCATCGGTCCCTGTCCCCATCCCCCCCCCCCCCCCGGGCGCCATCTTTGGCCTCCCATTGTGGTCACCTCCCGTGCCAGGGCTACTACCGGCGCACCCCGGCCTACCTGCCGATCCGGCGCCGGGAGCGGCGCGGCTGCTTCGCGGTGCCCATGGTGCACTCGACCTTCTTGGTGGACCTGCGCAAGGTGGCCTCCCGTAGCCTGGCCTTCTACCCGCCCCACCCCCACTACGCCTGGCCCTTCGATGACATCATCGTCTTCGCCTTCTCCTGCAGGCAGGCGGGTGAGGGGCCCCGGGGTTTGTGGGCACTGGGAGATACTGGTGGACACTGGGAGGGGACTGGGAGGGGAATTGTGGGAACTGGGAGATACTGGGTGCAACTGGGAGGCAGTGGGCAGAGGATTTGGGGGTACTGGAAGTTACTGGTGAGCACCGGGAGGGAACTGGGAGGGGAATTGTGGGCACTGGGCGATACTGGTGGGCACTGGGAAATACTGGTGGGTTAAATGGGTGGGCGGGGCCACTGGTGTCCCACGTGACAGGGGCGGGGCTTAGCTCTGGCTCCGCCCCTGTCAAGGGGCAGGGGGTGGGGGAGGTGCTGGCTCCGCCCCCCCCCCGCGTTTAACGTCCGTGCCCACCCGGACAATTCGCGCAGTCTATGGCACTACCGGTGGTCGTGAGGGTCGTGGTGTCACTGTGACACTGATTCTCCAGTCCCTAGTTCTGGGGCAGCCGGACTGTGGCTCCTGCAGCACAACCCAGAACGACAGCAGCGTGTCTGACACCGGCACGAGCGACCGGCGATCGTGCTGCACGCTTACACCAGTGGCTTTCAGCAGCTGCAGTGGGCCCAACGGGGTTTGCGCGCGTCCAGTGTGACGAGAGCCATGGGTTTCAGTCCAGAACCATGGATTTCAGTCAAGAACCCTGGATTTCAGTCCAGAGTCTCGTTGCAATTACTGAGACACGGTGGGATAGCTCACATGACTGGAATGTTGTCATGGATGGTTATGTACTTTTTAGGAAAGATAGACCAGTAAGGCGAGGCAGTGGAGTCACTCTTTATGTGTGTAAGCAACTAGAATGCATTAAGCTCTTTGTGTGTGTGTGTGTGTGTGTGTCTGTGTGTGTGTGTGTGTGTGTGTGTGAAGAATGTGTTGAAAGCTTATGGGTGAAAATTAAGGGGCACGCAAATATGGGTGAAAGACTTGTGGGTGTCTACTACAGACCACCAAACCAGGAAGAAGTTGATGAGACCTTCTACAGGCAGCTTCGTGTCCCCCATGTTTGTGCCCTCGGCATGCCGGGATCTGCAGTAGCGGGGCCCGGGGCTTCCTGTGCGCCATGTTTGTACCCTCGGCATGCCGGGCGCTATAGTCCCTGGGTAAGTGGCTTCCTGTGCGCCATGTTTTTGTCCTCGGCATGCCGGGAGCTGTAGTTGCGGGGCACGGGGCTTCCTGTGAGCCATGTTTGTGCCCACGTAATGCCGAGAGCTGTAATCCCGGGGCACGGGGCTTCCTGTGCTCCATGTTGGTTTCCCTCCGTATGCCGGGAGCTGTAGTCTCGGGGAAGGGGTTTCCTGTGCGCCATGTTGGCCAAGAAGGGCCCCCAAAAAGCCCCTCCAGGAGATGGGGAGGGTTCCTCAAAATCCCCTCTTAAACTGGGGAGGGGTCCCCCCAAATCCTGCCCTTAAAGTGGGGAGGGGGTAGCCCCCAATCCCTCCCCTTAAACTGGGGAGGGGGTCGCCCCCAATCCCTCCCCTTAAACTGGGGAGGGGGTCACTCCCACCTCCCCCTTAAACTGGGGAGGGGGTCCCCCCCAAATCCCTCCCCTTAAACCGGGGAGGGGGTCACTCCCACGTCCCCCTTAAACCGGGGAGGGGGTCGCCCCAAATCCCTCTCCTTAAACTGGGGAGGGGGTCAACTGGTCCTTCTTTCCCCACCCACATGGCTACAGCAATGCCTTTCTTGTCCTTCAAATGCCTGGAAGAACATTGGCCCCATCACCTTACCAGGGGCTGAGGTAAAACGGACGAGCCTGTAATAGTCCAAAACCTTCTTCTACCCTTCTTGAAGACAGGTTTGTTCTGTGCTTTTTCTAAGGAGCTTGGCACCTCCTGGATTTCTCTGGCTTTTCTGAGATGTTTGAGAGTGGTCTTGTGATGACACCAGCGAACTCCACCAATACCTCGCTGTCCCTTCCCACACCAAAAGCCTTCTCCATATCTCACACTGCCAGAGGGGTGCCACGGGTTCTATGAGTCCCACGGTTTCTATGGGTCCCACGGGTTCTATGGGTCCCACGGGTGATGGGTCCCACGGGTGGTGGGTCCCACGGGTTCTATGGGTCCCACAGTTTCTATGGGTCCCACGGGTTCTATGGGTCCCACGGGTTCTATGGGTCCCACGGATTCTATGGCACCATGGGTTCTATGGGTCCCACAGGTGGTGGGTCCCGTGGTTTCTATGGGTCCCACAGGTGGAGGGTCCCACGGGTTCTACGGGTCCCACAGGTTCTATGGGTCCCATGGTTTCTATGGGTCCCACAGGTGGTGGGTCCCACGGGTTCTACCAGCTTTGTCCGACTATGTGAGGGGATTCTGGGAGCTTGCCTTCCACTGACTCTTTGAAGAGAAAGCGGCAACTGAGGAGGGGACCCCATGCTTGGGGATGTTCTGACGGAGACCACTGTATCCACTGTATGAAGCATTGCTGGTGAGGATGCCTGGAGGTGTGAAACCAATCAACCAGCCCGGGGGATGGAGGCAGAGGCAGGTGGGACAGCCCCAGCTCATTCCCTGTGCCTGGGCTGTACTCCCCATGGCCATGAGCCTTCTTGCCCAGGACTCAATAAATAAACTCGGGTTTCTTTGGCTCAGCAGATGCGTTTTGCAGTGGCAAAGAGAAGGAAAAGGAATAAGAATGGTGTCTATGTTGAGTCCATATGTGGGGCTAAACTCCAGCCGTAGCTCTATCACCTCATCACCCCTCCCCAGCTGACAAGAGGGATTGGGAAAAGGAGAGGAGACCCGTGAGTTGAAATGAAAAGAGATTTAATAAAACAGCCAAACAAATATTAATACTAATGTATTAATTACATAAAATGACATAAAGTAAGCAAAGCTCTACTCAGCCCAGCGAATGTCCGGCAGTCCCAACACACAGGAAAGCATCCTCCGGACAAGAAGGGTAAGACAGCCCCTCCGGGGATGGCGCGAAGCTTCTTGGTTGTGATGCTGAATTGTAGGTTTGTGTGATGCCTAGCACAGGCTGAATGCCAGGGAAAAAGAAGCAAGGCTTACTCATGGCTCTGGTCAAAGGAACAGAGGTCAAGGATCAGGTTGGCAGCTGGAGTGTTCAGTGACTGGTGGAATGAAATCCAGCTCCCAGGTAAAAAGGAAAACATTATAATTTACAGTTACCTGTTCTCTGAGCTATATAAAATCCCTGTAGTTTGCAGATGCCTAATGAGCCCCTGTGGCTACCTCATTAATAACACGTTGGTCCAGCTGAATACAGCTTCCATTCATATTCTGTGGGCTGCATAAGAATAATAAGAACACTTGTTTTTTAAATACAAGCTTTTAAAAAAAAAACTGTTAGGTTACAGAAGTTGAAAGAGAAAGTTTGGGAGAAAAATACAGTTTCACAAGCTAATTATAGCACAAAATTATTACACTGAAGTAATAAAGTGTTTTCCCACTGTTGGCTTACCTTTTTTTTTTTTTTCATTGCTCCTGCTTTTCTAAGTGTCTCATGACTACTCTTTCCAAACACATTTTCACCCTGTATCTCATTTTTTCTTATATTTTTTTCACTTGTCCAGAGATTTTATGAGCATGCTCCAATAGATCATAGCAATTCTTGTACAGACTGCCCTTTGGGGAAGAAAGAGGAAAAAAAGGCTGCTTTTTGGGGGAAGAAAGCGGGAAAAAAGGCTGCTTTTTGGGGGCAAGAAAACCCACAGAAACAGTTCTTCCTGGAGGGGCTTTTTGGGGCAAGAAACCCCAAAATCGCTTCTTTCAGGGACCAAGAAAAAAAACCAACCTCAAATGCTTCTTTTTGGAGGAAAGAAAATGCCCCAAAAATGCTGCTTTTTTGGGGCAAGAAAGCCCCAAAATCGCTTCTTTCAGGGACCAGGAAAAAAACCCCCAAAATGCTTCTTTTTGGAGAGAAGAAAATGCCCCAAAAATGCTTTTTTTTCACAAAGACTTAATTTCTGTCTTTCTCTTCCATACCTTTTTATTTAAGGAGAGGATGAGTCGTGGCTGCCCCTTCGAATTTGCCTACAACCTGCAGATGCAGACAACAGGCACTTTTCTGAGGCTCTTGTGGAGCATCTCTTGGGAGCCCTGCGCTGAGTGGAGGGATGCTATCCAGTTCTTCAGTGAGGTATTCAACCATGATAGGCAAAAAAATCCTCTTCCCTTCCCTTCCCTTCCCTTCCCTTCCCCTACCCTACGCGCCTCGTGCAGCGACACACTGTGCCAGCCAGTGTAGGTCGCGGTGGGCGCCGTTTCAATATAATACAAACCATCTCCATTTTCTGCTCAAAAATCCCATTCCCCAGGTTTTTATGGCTTCTTATGTCTGGCATTTCATTATGTGAGATAAACTCAGCTTGTCAAGACTCCTCTTTTAGCTTCTGGATACCTCTTTTGGAACCTCCAGAAGAGTCTTGTTAAATAAGTTCTACTTCTGCAGCTCATCTTTATTTTTCTTTCTGAGTCTGAAAAAATAAAAACAGTTGTAGGAGGGTTTTTGGTTTTGGCTGGTTTTGTTTTGTTGTGGGGTTTTTTGTTAGTTTTTGAGTTTTATTTTGTGATTATTTTTTTTTTGGTTTTTTAATTGAAAAAAACCACACTGTCACTCAGAAAGGGGCCGTTCTCTTAACTTCTCTCCCCCACACCCACGGGGCCGGCCGTCCGGCTCTCCCCCCCACGCACACAGACACACGCAGACACACACACACACACAGAGGAACCCCCTGAGAGGGGGACACAGCAGCCCCTCCATCCCCTGCCACCCCTATTTTGCTAGGCACGGTAGTGTAGGCCCCAGGCTTTGGGGGGCAGTGAGGAAGATCCTCCGGAGACCTTCCACCTGGGAGGGGTAAAGTGGGGCTGAGATTTGGTGTACCCATGCCATCGTGCCCTGGACCCCCGCCGGGGAGTGGGGAGGTGGCACCCCTAGGACCTCTCTTAGAGTGACACTGGGGGGGTGGCACCTCTAGGACCCCTCCTAGAGTGACACTGGGGGGGTGGCACCTCTAGGACCCCTCTTTCAGTGACAGAGGGGGGGTGACACCTCTAGGACCCCTTCTGGGGGGGTGGCACCTCTAGGACCCCTCTTGAGTGACAGTGGGGGGGTGGCACCTCTAGGACTCCTCCTAGAATGACAGTGGGGGGGTGGCACCTCTAGGACTCCTTCTGGGGGGGGGGCGGCTCTAGGAGCGCGGATGAGGGTCGTGGGGGGAGAGTGAGAGCACTAGAGCACAGACCATATCCTGAAGTGCTTCAACTACATGTTTTTTTAATATCTCCAGAGATGGTGACACCACCACCTCCATGGGAAGCCTGATCAAGCATCTGACTACTCTTTCTGTAAAGAAATTCTTCCTAATATCCAATCTAAACCTTCCGGGGTGCAACTTCAGGCAATTTCCTCTTGTCCTGTTGTTATTTGCTTGAGAGAAGAGGCCACACCCACCTCACTACAACCTCCTTTCAGGCAGTTGTAGAGAGCGAGGAGGTCTCCCCTCAGCCTACTCTTCCCTAAACTAAACAAGCCCAATTGCCTCAGCCTTTCCTCATATGACTTGCCCCTGCAGCCCCTTGCACCCCCTGCTGCGGGCACCCAGTGCGGGCTGCACCCCGTGTTACTCCCTGCATCCCCCATTATGGGAACCCCCCTGCTGCGGGCACCCCATGGGGGGTGCATTCCCTGCTGTGGGCACCCCCTGCCCACTCTTGCACGGGGCACCTACTGCGGAGTGCACCCCCTGCTGTGGGCATCCCATGGCAACCGCACCCCCTGCACACCCCACTGCAGATACCCATTCCCGGGTGTACCCCCTGCTACGGGCGCCCCCCGCGCCGGGCACCCCCCGCCCCGGCCACCGCGCCCGGGCCGCCCCCCCCGCCCCCCCTTCCCTCCTATTCACCCCAGAAGACCATCGGCCTTCTTGGCCCCAAGGACCCATTGCTGGCTCATGGGCAACTTGTGCCTCACCAGCACTCCCAGTTCCTTCTCTGCAGAGCTGCTTCCCAGCAGGTTCCCCCTCCCCTGTACTGGTGCAGGGGGATATTCCTCCCCAGGGGCAGGACGCTGCACTTGCCCTTTTGAACTTGATGAGGTTCCTCTCCAGCCCGTGCTGCTCACGCATGGAGCAGTCACCACGCAGGACTTGGTGCAAATTCCCCCGGGCTGAGGGAGAGGAGAGCACAGCGAGGAGCTGCTGCAGAACCCCAACTGCAGAGTATTGCCAGTTTTGTTTGTACCCTCCATGGCTTGAAAGCTTTTCTCCAGAAAAAAAATTGAATTTGGAAAAGCAACTGTATCCCAGGAAATTTGAGTCATGCTGGTGACCTCCCTCTTAGCACAGCCCAGGGTTGACTGATTGCTGCTGCTGAACTTCTGTTTGGTCGTTTGAGGCAGCCCCATGGCAGAAGGGCTCAGAAATGGAGGAGGGAGAGATGGAGTTGTTCTTGTTTGCAGTGGACCTGTTCTGGAAACAATGAGGGGCACTTGCTTCTGGCTCTGAACACTTATTTCCTCCAGAGGGTGAAATGTCTCCTTTGCTGCATATTGGAAGGTGATTCCAAGTACTCCTGTTAGCTTTTTAGCAACCACTACCTCTGGCTCTCTTTGAATAACTAACCTGTGTCCAGCTTCTGTAAGGGGGTTTAAAATGCCTGGTTGGTTGGGGTTTTTTCATAACCTGTGTAGTACCACCTGAAGAGATACCCTAAATTCCCTGGGTCACACACATGAAAGGGTGATGAAATAGCTGGAACATGGTCTTGAAGCTATGGATATAGTTGCATTTGTGGATATCTTACTGTGGATAGCTAATAAAATCTAATATTTGATTCTCATCATGTTAATCTCAAAACACTCATGGGGTAAGTGCAATTATCTTCACGTTTTCAAGATATTTCCATTCATTGCTTCAGGCTCCTGGGGATTTATTTTATTATTAGTTTTACTAAATGATAGAGAGAGAACCATCTGGATGAGTAAAGATATATTTCCATTGTATAGCTGTAGAAATTGGCAAGTATAAAAATATTTGAGGTAAGAGTAACATGGCACATGTTCTATATCTACTTAGTATAAAACTCTAGGCTACATTTTCAGGAATGTAATATAGAGAGCACACTTTCCATTTTAAGCTTGGTGTTAAATTAAGTAGCCAGAGGAATAAGAAAGATACCCTGTTCCGACGGGAAAAGAACAGGAACAGTCATATTTGAGCTGTCATTGCTTGAATCAAACCTGCTTGAATCTGCTTATTTGAATAATGACATTCCAGTTCACCAGTGCTGAGGTTCTGGCCCTGGAATCTAGAATTATGAAAACTTTCTCTGCCTCAGAATGAACAATGAACAAAAATAATAATGAATAAGTCATATTTTTAAACATTAAATATGCTGCTTGAAAATAACACAAGGTGTGCACAAGAATGCAGTCAGACTTAACTGCATTTCAAGACCTGAACAAGGGTTTAATTTTAATAAAATGAGTTATTTTTCAGTCTTTTACTAAGTGATTGGGGGTTGTTTTCTGGTGGTTTTTTGTTCCGAACCCGGTTCCGATTTCTCCCCTTTCCCCCCTTTTTTTTTTGGGTCTTTTTTGGGTCTTTTTTTGTCCTTTTTTGGTTTTTTTTATTAAATTTTTTTTTGTGGATTTCGTGGGGGTTTTGGGTTAGTGTTTTTTGGGGTTTTTTCCTAAAGTTTTGGGGTTTTTTGTTATCATTTTTTGCTCGTGGGTTTTTTCCCAACCCGGTTCCCAACTTTTCCCCTTTTCCCCCTTTTTTTTTTTTTTTTGGTCTTTTTTTTGTCTTTTTTTTTTTCTTTATCTTTTTTTGGTTTTTTTAGGATTAGGATTTAGGGGTTAGGGTTTAGGGGCTAGGGTTAGGGTTGACCTAGGGTTAGGGATATTTGATGAAGAAGAGAAAGCTTACTGTAGGAAACAAGATAGCATCTCATAAGCACATTCAATTTGAAGAGTTGCAGAAAAACTTATATATACGTAGAATTTGATATTTCTGAGCAACTTAGGAAGGGTTCGCAGTCGAAGGGAAAGCTTATTGTAGGAAAGAAGCCAGCGTCTGATAAGCATAATCACTGCGAAGAGTTGCAACAAATCTACTTATAACTAGTGAGAAATTGATGTTTCTGAGGAATATGAAAAGCGTTCCCCAAAAAACCACCTTCTCCCCCCGCCCAGCCGGGACCCCCTGGGTTCCAGTTTACCCCCCTTGTCCTGTCGCTGGATGCCACTGACAAGAGTCTGGCCCCATCCTCTCGCTCACTGCCCTTTAGACCCCCACTCCAGGCTGGTTTGATAGCAGCAGCACCTTTATCTGAGCCTGCCAACCATCCACGTTGGCCACGGTGAGAGCTTCACCAGGGCTCACTGTAGGGATGAAGACCCTGCTCTGCAGCAAGCACTGCTCAGAAGGTGTTTTGGGTTGGCAGGGCCATGTTCTGGTAGCAGGCGGGCTCGAGGGGTGGCTTTGGTGAAGTTCTATGTTAATTAAAAGGACTAACCCCCTCCTTCAGCTTTCTGGATTATTTATTTATCTAATTACCTGATGTGAGAGAAAACAGAGACTTTTGAGAAGCCTGGAAGGACAGAGGATGTAAAAGTGAATTAGGCTCTTACAGAATAGATCTCTTCATCACACAGTCGACACTACCTATGTCCTTCAGGTGCACTTTTATGGCCATTTCCTCTACAGCATGACTGACGCTTGAACATGCCCATGGGGCAAAGCTGGACCTCCAGGTGAGAGATGATGTCTATACAATGCTGTGCTTATTTGCTGGATTTATGTGAGACCTAATGTGCCCCCAACTATGGGCACCGCTGGCCAGACCCTGTGCCCTCAGTTACGGCCAGCCACCCAAGGAACCCACAGAGGCCTCCCCAGCTCAGTGCGTGCAGATGGGCAGCGTTCTGGGGGTCGCAGGGCAAGGTTGAGGGTGAGGCCCCTTGGGCACCCTGTTCTGATGCTGGCACCCTGTTCTGACACCTCTCAGGGGGTGCAGGAATGCAGGGGGGTGTGGGAGGGAGGGAGGGGGTGCGGGCAGGGGTGGGGGGATGCGGGCAGGGATGGAGGGGGGGAGGCCTTCATCCGAAGGCGCGGCAAGCGGGATGTAGGAAAGGGGGAATAGTTTATATGCATATTGACTTCAATGAAAGACTCTCTAACTTTAATTCTGTATTTATAAATGCCTGAAAGATATTTTACAGGTTTGTTGTTGTTGTTCTGAAAGATTAAATAAAATATATTTTAAACTTACATTTACCTTGGAATATTTGTTTTCTATTACTTCTGAAAGAGCAGTACTGGAGTATTTGCAGGACATAAAGCCTTCTGTAGCTTTTTTTTTTTTTTTTTTTTACTTCAATAGTATAGTATAAACCATTTCTTACTTACATGTTGGGTGGGCATAAAAAAAGATTTTGTATTCCCCCCAGGGTACACTAGATTGCCAAAACCCACATGCGGCTGCTGTGAAGCACAGCGTAGCTGACGCACGCTGGGTTTCAACCTGTTTTGTGGCCTCTTTCTCAAGAAAACACAGGAACATCCTGGAATTAATTTTAGATTAGATTAATTCTAAATGCCACCTCCCTTTTAGCTAATTGTCTGTATTAGGAGTGTGTTGTTCTAAACAACAAAAAGGGAAATAATGTAATACTAAAGCATTTGAAGAAATAATAGGAATGAAGAATGTATTTGACAGCAAATATGAGCTTACATTATGCTATGTTGTGTCAAGAGAATGAGGGACCATGTGTGGAAATCTTAAGCACAGCTAGAGCAAAGGTCCCCTTGGCCTTGCATTTGGGACAGAGATCTGAACAGGGGGCTCTCCTTGCGCAAACCAGTCTGTGACTGGGGGGAATAAGGGGCAGGGAGAGAGGAAGTCTCACCCAGCTGCACGCCTCGCACAGGAACTTCCACAGCAAGTCTCATTTCAAAAAACAAAAGAAAAACCATCACTGGGGAAAGGTGGGGCATAAGGATTTGCACCGGCACCAGACAAGGTCCTGTTCTACCCCTCGGAGCACTGGCAAAATCCTTCCCAGCTCCTCGTGCTGTTGGGGGAAGATGATGGTTCTTCATATTAATGGTAAGTAAGTTGGAGCACAAGATGTTTAGGGTAAACTCAAGAAAAAACTTTTTCCAGTGAGGTGACAGAGCCTGGAAGGGGCTGCCCAGGGAGGTTGTGGAGTCTCCTTCTCTGAAGACATTCAAAACCCGCCTGGATGTGTTCCTGGGTGACTTGGTCTAGGTGATCCTGCTCTGTCAGGGGGATTGGACTAGATGATCTTCCAACCCCTAACCTTTTGTGATTATGTGATTCTGTGATTTATGTGGAAAGTTTGTCTTCAGCTTCTTTGTTGTAAAAGAAGCAATATTTACCTCCAGGATGGGGAACCTGGCGAACAACTGCTGAGGGGGAGGCACTGGGAGGTGATGGGAGGTGATGGGAGGTGGATGTGTCCCCTCATCGCTGCCTTCAGCGGCCATGGTGGCCGCCCCAGAGAGGAACTGGGCTAAACTGGGAGGCACTGGAAGGCACTGGGAGGCATCAGAGGGCACTGGAAGGCACTGGGAGGTGATGGGAGGCACTGGGAGGTGGACGTGTCCCCTCATTGCCGCCTTCAGCTGCTGTGCCATCCACCCTGGAGAGGAACTGGGCTAAACTGGGGGGGACTGGGCGGCACCGGGGGGCGAGGGGCGGCGCGGGGGGGGTGGCGGCGCGCTGGGGGGGTCAGTGGAGTGAGTGGGAAAAGATGTTTGAGGGTGTGTGGGTGTTGGTTTTGGTTGTTTGTCCTTTTTTTATTTTTTTGTTTTCCTAAAGGCTACTACAGCCTGGGTTCTGCCTCCATATAGCCTGAGTGTAGGTGCCTTTTATGTAATAACTTGATACTACTCAAAATACTTGGCGCTTCAAGCAGGGGAGTGGAATGCAGCAAGAACACTTTAGCAGGTCTGAGGGTGAGTAAACTCCAGCAGTTTTGGAAGGCAAGGGTAGGGTTTTCAGTTTATGTCTCTCTTTTACTTGGCATTCACAGACAATAAGAATACAAGGATTAACATAGTAGTTCAGTGTTTGCCTGTGGGAGTAAGCTCTTCTGCAGACAAAAACATGCTTGAAACAGCAGAGAATTCTCTTCAGGAGTTTGGTACAAGGCTTACTGCTGTTCCGATTGATTTGTGTGGCAGCCTGACCTCATTTTGGAAGTACGAATCCAGACTTGTGTTCAGCACAGTTAATCTCCAGTTCTTCTTTTCAAATGTATTTAAAAGAGTTTATAACTGACTCCAGATCTGTGCGGGATCATGTCCTTAGTCACTTCTATTTGTTGATATTGGCATTGTTTCAAATACAATGAGTACCTGAGTAAACAAGCCTGAAGAATATATGTGCTAATGTTTATGCTCTGCTTTGCTTGAAAAGCCTGCTTGAAATTTTGGGTCGGTGTAAATAAAGTTGGATCTAATTACTTCTGGCAATACTGAAATAAAAACAAAAATTATATTAGAGTTGGATATCTGATGCCTCAAATTGTGATGACCAGAAACGCATTAAATAAGAAAAAGCTCTTATGTTCTTTAAACAGAATTAATTTTTGTTCTATACATCTAATTAAACTCAATGGCAGGCAAGCTGCTGTTGGTTGGCACTTCTCTACCTGTACCAGGTAGAGAAGTTTAAGGTTCCAAATTTAGGGTTCCAAATCTCAGACTGCATTTCCACTTAAGGTCTTCTGAAAATGTTGATTTTGCCATCACTAAGAGATGCAAAACCCCACCTTTTCTTGCCTAATCTGACATGAACAGGCACCTGGTGATGCTGTAGGTGGTTTGAAGTTGTTTCATACCCAGGCATGGCTGAGAGAGTCCAGATCCTACCCCAAGGTGTCCCTGCAGGGGGGAAGAGAGGCTGCCAGGAGTCAGGATGCCATGGTACCCTCCCTCACTAGTCCACAGTGATGCCTTCCCTAGCATCCTCTCTTTAAAAAGACATTTGTATGTTTTTTATCTCCAAGTGACTCATAAACACCATTGTATTTGGTGTTTTTTGAACTATACATTATTTCTCACAGTGCTATAGACAGACATTTTTCCGAGTGAGTTTGAGTCCTGAAAAGTGACTGTCCTAAGGGCTAATAAGGACATTTCTCAACTTGTTCCAATAATACCCCATTCATAAAGACATAGGAATTAAAATTTTTACTATGGACATAATCTTAACATGTTCACATGAATGTTATTTTGCTGAAATAACCATTTGTAAAACTGTAAAAGCCCTTTTTTTGTGGACTTTGGGAAATGTGTTTATACTGTAGCAGTGTGCTGTGAGCTAGCAAGGATAAAGGAGATATGCATATTCTCTTGGACGCCTGGAACAGCAGAATTTTAAAATGGGGGAATTTTTTCGTGTAATCAGATATTCTTTTGGAAGTGGTTAATGTGAAAGAAGTGTAGTACTTCAGTATCCAGAATTCTAATGATGGATGCTGGGACAAAGTGAGCTTTGGTGTAATGAGGCACAGCATTATGCTACCCCCAGACAGGTAAGCTTGAAACATTCCATTAATCTGTGTAAACAAACCTGGTTTGTGCAGCTATCTCCTTCAGGAGGGAACATTCTCAAAGAACAGAGCACTTTTGACTCCTTTTTGGTCACAAAAGATGTGACTATTATCAGATCACAGAATCACAGTGCCATTACCACGTTTTAAATGGTTCACAAAGCACAGGACCTAATTACCATGTGGTAAGAAACTGAGGAACAAATTAGAAATAAAGCCTAGGAGAGAACTGGGAAAAGTTTGCCTGCACTCTGGCAAAGGATTATACAAAGACTTGAAAGCTGCTAGGCCAGGCTCTTTCTTCAGATATCTTATGATTTTTTCCCTCTAACAAAGGAATGAAAAGTTGGTACAAAACCATTTGTGTTTTGGAGCTTACTAATGTATTGATTTTCTCAAGCAGAGATGAGGATGCAACCTTACTGAACAGGCAATGTCCTGAGAATAACCTGAAATCTGTTTCTTTCTGTCACACAAAAATGGTGGGAAACATTCCTATTGTCATTCTTTTCTCATGTTTGTATCTGGGAAAAAGCAAGAATTAAGAAGGATTTGTCTTTGCTGCAAGTCCTATTAACTGTTCACCCTGTTGTTTACAGCATAACCTGTTTATGGAACATTTTGTAAATTGTATGGAACAATCTGAGAAGCAGCAGGTGAATTAATGATCTGCTGGTTCTTGTTACACCACATTTAGGACAATTAGAGGTCTTGGCTGAGTGTTTGGCTGAAATAAACCTTCCCCTGCACAAGAGGTATATGCATGAAAAAAACTGAAGGGATTTCTGGTGAATTATATAGTGTTAAATACATTCACTTTATGGAATCCCAGAAACCTTTTAAGCAGAAGTCCTTTACACAGCAGAAGGAAGATCCTTACTCTTCTTATTCCTCTATACCCCAATCAAAGGAAATAAACAGTAGTTCAGCATCCTTTTTTACAGCTTGCCAAAATCCTACAGACGCTTTAGAGCCTTGTCCCTCTTCTCGGGCAACTGGCACAAAATAAACCAGCTCATAATTCCATCTGTGGGCCAGCATGACAAGAAAGCCACAGTCTCTCACAGGTTCAGCATTGTGCTGCTGGCAGCAGCAGTCACCTCTGATGCATTATATACAGGTGGAAAAGATGATGTACTTAATCTTATCTTTTGGGAAGAAGCAGATGTATAATGCTCAAAGCCCCAGGTGCACAACACTTACTCCTGTAATTTTGTGTTTTGCCTGCTCTGTTCATTTCAGTGGGGCTCTTTGTGTGCATGGTTATGTGCACTGTTGGCAGAATATGGTTCAAAAGCTTTATGTGACTCTTCTAAGACAGGCAAGTATGCCTCAAAATAAGGATCTGTGGTGATCTGCTACAGACCTTGTATTTCAGTGCAGAGAAATTTGAGCCTCAAATGTGGAAAGATACAGACACTAGAGATCCTGTGAGGTTGCTGGCGAAGCACCAGAAGATTGTCATCTGTCAAGTGAGTGATGAAGTATTTGTGGAGAAATCAGTGTCAATGACCTTCTAAAACTTCCTGGAAGCAGCACACCAGCAGAGAAACTACTCTGTTGGAAACTTCTTAGTATTAAAATGGTAAAAAAAACTACTATTGCCTTTTAAAACTGACAGAGCAAAGGTGCAGACAACACCAGAGAGAAGATTAATATAGAGAGACGATGCTTGCTTATAGATTTTTCATTCCTAGGCTGCTAGTTGGATACTTTAATAGCTTTACCCAAGACACCCACAGTAATGAAAGTGAACATCAGGGCACATGTATGCTCGTTGTGGAAATTTGATGCAAATCTGGGCAAATTTTGGCCTTTGGGGAAGGTTTGACCCAACTCTGAGCATATTTTGGCTCAGTGGGGTTAATTTGTATCCAGATCAGGGCACATTTTTACTAGTGGTGGCAATTTTGATCCAATTCTGAGCACATTTTGGCTCTTTGTGCCAAGTTCCACCCAAATCTGAGCACATGCTGGCTCTTTGTGCCAAGTTCCACCCATAACTGGGCATATTTTGGCCTTTGCGGAAGGTTTGATCTAACTCTGAGAACATGTAGGCTATTTGCTGCAAATTCAACCCATTTTGTAAAGTTTAACTATGTCAATCTACTTGAGACTGAAATTCTGCTGGATGACACACTTGCTGTTACATGTTTGATTTTGTGTAATTTGCTCTGAAGTTAGAAAAGGAAATGTCCCGCAAGAGTGGGCAAAAAAATATTGACATTTCTATAAATGTTCACAGAAGGAAGGATACCAGTGGATCAGCTTCAGCACAGGGACTGGAGGGGCTCTGCCTTCCTGTGCCCCAAAACCACAAGTCACCCATGCACATGTAAATCATTGAGTAATAAAAGAGGTCCAGAGCATCCCAAATACAAGGAATGCAACAGTGAAGACAGTCAGAATGTGCTTAACTTCATATAGTAGAAATAATTACTCTTGTGTGTCTATACACATATACATATCTATATGTATATCCAGATGAAGATGAGAATAAACCTTTTGCAGTACCTAAACTTGTCTATGCACAAGTTTTGCTTTGTAAAATTGACATAATAGAATTATTTTTTTCTATTGCTTTGTCTGTTTTATTTGTCTATATTATAAATTCTTGGAGACCAAATTGTCTTCTGTTACTTGTCTGAACATTAGTAACAGAGCATTGACATCATCTGGACCTCCAGGTACAACTTCGATATAAACAATTATAAATGTTGAGGCATGTGTTAGAAAAGAGGGCGCCGGACAGAAGAGGGGAGGGGGGCGGCGGGGGGGGGGGGGGGGGGGGGGGGGGGGGGGGGGGGGGTGGGGGGAGGAGGATCACCTAACAACGAGCAGGTCACTTACTCTTCAGCCCTGGGCAGGCTACGGTGAGCGCTCCATCGGGCTCGGCGCTTACAAATCCTTACCGCTCTACCTACTGGGGAATTAAAACTACTCAGCTAATAAAGTCATTGCAATTTTTGTCCCCCCACCACCTCCCCTTGGAAAAAGAAGCACAGGTTTGATAACGGTGACCAGTATTTTGCTGGGGACTTCATTCCCGTCCCCCCGGCAAATGATTCATGACAGAAAAACGGTGGTGGTAAGAAAACTATTGTGAAATAATTTTGCTTACTGTGAAAACAACTATTGAGCTACTTATCAGACTAATTCACAGCATTTACACTGTACAAACAACATTAAAACAAACTGTAGTTTTGTACGATGACATTGTTAAACACAGAATGTGTCCCTAGGAAATAGCAGAATGTACTCCTAAAATGAACAAATGTGGTTTTTTTTAAATTAAGAAAACAAAGTAGTATTGCCTGTTCTCTTGAATGTTAAGCAATAATTTTATTACTTTTTTAGAAGGGGGTAATTGGGGAAATAGATCCAGAGCTGGCTTGGATGTAAATGTTCACAGTTCCACATTAATTTAAGAGATCAGACAAGTATTTCTGCAGTTTCAAGAGGGGCGAAGAAAATAAATTTATTTTCTGCTTACAATTCAGATGACTTTTGACTGAGCATAAAGCAACTTGTCACATGGTCACTCCTTCCTCCTTTGCAACTGCCTGGAAATCTGGCAGAAAAATAGTCACATGTTTCCAAATCATGAGTGTGATTTGTGGTTTGTGGTTTATACTTCATTTTATTACAGTAGGTGCAATATACTGCACTTGTGTTTTTCCAGTAGTCACTTGTGTCATTAGTCATTGGTCTGCTTAAATAATGTCGGATTTATTGTAATTATGCAAAACTCTTAAATCTCACCTTAGGATAAGGTTAAAAGCCTTTTTGGTGGAATTTGGTAGAATTTATGACCATGCAATAATTCTAAATTAATACTTTAAGTATACATTTTTGTATTTTCCCCCTAGCCCCACTGGTGGCTGTTATGGGGATTTGTCTTCTGATCAGGCTCTGCTTTTTGATGTCTGAAGGGGAACTAATATCCTTAGTAACAAACAGTGAGTTTTGTAGTGATGTTCCCACATTTTTATAGAATACAGCAAGTGGGTTGCCTCATCTCTGTGCCTTTTAGGTAAGCTCTGTGTTTTTAATACAAACCTATGCCCTTTTTTCACTGATAAAGTGAAAAACAGTCTTGGTATGGTAAGTAAATGGAGGGGGGATTTATTGGTTCCTTTCAAGGTCCTCACATTTTCTAATCAGTGGGAGAAAAGGATGAAAGCAAAGGCAATCATCAGGATCACTATTCAGTACTCCAAGAAAAAATTACATACTGGAAACGTATAAGAATCCTTTATTACAATTTAGAATTATACTTTCTTAAGGTTTTGGGTTTTTTTTCTACGAGTTCATTATTTTTTTAGAGATTAGAGAGGGACATTGTTTAATTTTACTGAACTACATATCCTATGACCTGGTCCTCTCTCTCCTCTGACAGCAACAGTACCTCATGACAATTACAACCAGTTCAGATTCATTGTTTCTATAATATCTCTGAGTCTTGTATCAGAACTACCACACTATTGGAAAAGTTATATTGATAAAAAGTAACTGGCAGAGATTATCCTTTTAGCTCAAATGATAACCCTTTAAAATCCAATAGTTGGTTTTTTTTCTTTACCACTGTGTTCTACAGAAAAGTTTAGGAAGTTACAGCTTTGTTACTATCATATGGCTCTTATCAAGTCACATAACATGAGGATTTCTTTGTAATAAACATGTCCTCCCGGTGATGTGTCCCTGTCCCTGTCCTCATGGTGCGGTGTCCCCGTCCCCAGCCCAGTCCGGTCGGTGACACCCCGGTGTCCCCGTCCCCACCCCAGTCCAGTCGGTGACACCCCGGTGTCCCCGTCCCCAGGTGAACGGGGTGGACCTTCGCAGTGCCACCCACGAGCAGGCAGCGGTGGCCCTGAAGAACGCCGGCCAGACCGTCACCATCATCGCCCAGTACAAGCCCGAGGGTGAGCCGGCTCCTGTCCCCCGTCCCCCCCCCCCCAAAGGGTCCCCGGGTGTCCCCGTGGGGGGGTCCCCGGGGGTCCCCTGACACCCCCTCCCTGCTCCGGGGGGGCCCCCGAGAACCCCCCCCAGACGCGCGCGGGGGGGCTACAGGAAACCACCCCAACGACGCGGGGGGGGGCAACAGGAAACAACCCAACGACATCGTGGGGGGCTACAGGGAAACAACCCAGCAACATTGTGAGGGGCTACAGGAAACAAGCCGACGACGTCGTGGGGGGCTACAGGAAACAACCCAACAACAGTGTGAGGGGCTACAGGAAAACAACCCACCAACTCGTGGAGGGCCTCCGGGAAAAAACCCACAAAAAACTGGGGGGCGCCACGGAAAACAAACCCAACAACAAGGGGGAGGGCAGCGAGAGGTCAATGCGTGGACCCAATGGGGGGAGTCTGTCCCAAACATAAACTGCGGTTGAGGGCGAGGGGTTTGTATGAAGACTCTGATGAGGAAGTACAAGATCAGTTGTTTCCTTCACGAAGACCGAATGAACAGAAAGCCCCCCAGGTGGCCCCCCCTTCACCTTCCATCGTGAAGTCCTCTGCTCTGCCACCTCCCTCAGATGAGGTTTTGTATTCCCCACTGCCTAAAGAGGAGGAGGATGCTTGGAGTGAGGCGACTCATACTATTAAATCTCAAATGAAATTATGCATCCAGTCACCATATATTCCTAAATATATTACTGGGGACTTGTCACTGAGATTTATTTTTCTAGTTTTGTTTCTTATGAGATTTTAATATATACCTGTTTGTAGGGATGTAGATGATTTTTAAATGTAATCAAAAAATAATGGGTTACATTGCATTGTAATAAGCTCACAGACAAGTCCAATTTAGATGAAGTTTCTGCCTGTGTAATACTGTGAAGGCTTTATTAATAAGAACAGAAAGCTCAAGTATAAGTGGCATATTTTTGGAACAGAACTCAACCTGATCTCTTAAGTGTTGGCTTTGGGTTTATTTTGAATTTTTTTTTTTCTGTTTTTATACTGATTTTTTTAGAGTTTGAGACAAAATTTTGGTTGCTGTTTTTTAGATTAAATCTATGAGAGGTACCACAATAAAGTGTGCTGCATGAAATGACAAACTGCTCATACATTCTGCCTATCACAATGATAACTTCTGTTTAGCACACAAATATCAAGAAATCAGGATTAAAAAGGCTGAAGCTTTGTTCACATAATTACATAGAACTGCTTATAGCTAGAATAAAAAAGCAACTGTTACAAATGGCCAAAATATTTTCTATTTTTAGACATCATCCTTCTGGAGTTACTGAAAAACATGAAAATTCATTTCAAGATTCACTATGGTCTTCTTAAAATTCTCCCCTCCCTCCCTCCCTCCCTCCCTCGGGAATCTCCGCCTCCCTTCGGCGATCCCCGCCCGTCTTCGGCAATTCCCGCCGCTCTTCGGCGATCCCCGCCTCTCTTCGGTAATTCCCGCCGCTCTTCGGTAATTCCCGCCTTCCCGCGGCCATCTTGGCCCGCCTTCGGCCATCTCCGCCTACTCCTCGGCAATTTCCGTCCGCCCCCGCCCCGGCACGGGCCGTTCGGGCTCTTTCGGGTGTTTCCGGAGAAAGGGGGCGGGGCCTCGGCCTCTTCCCGCTCTTTAGGTGTGAGGGAGACCCCGGGATCGTGAGGGGATGGGGGGCAAAAACATGGCAACATTTCAGACTAAAGTATTCATGACATTCTTTACCTTTCCACCAAAATGTGACATTCTGTCCCGAACCAGACAGAAAATAAATGTTGATGGAGTGGACAGTTCTCCATGTGGAAATTCCTCCTTTGGTTCTGATAATCCATATATGGCCAGAGCCAGCAGACATTTCTTATCTATTTATTGCTGTTTACACTCAAGATACCCTTTCTAAAAATACATTAATTTATTAATTTTTTCTCTGCTCTTTAAGTCTTGTGCTGTGTTATAATTTAAATACTTAGTTCATAAAAGTGTTCACATAGGTAAAAGTTATGTTAAACCTGGGTGGGGAAGAGAACAGAATTCAATTTTTTTTTACTATGTTTAATCATTATTAACATCACAGCTGAGAGCAGATAAGCACAGTACTGTGTAAACTCTCTGCTGGACTATAGTCTTACCAGAGTGATACTTGGCTTCTCTTTAAACAGAGGTAAGATACTGAGCTAAACTGTGCCAAGTGCTCTGATGGCTCTGCAGCATGCATTAATTTAAGTATTAATAAGAATCTTCAGATCTGGCAGAGAGAATTGAAATGGCTGTCTGGATGGTTAATGCTTACATCTCACAGTAGCATTTTACAACTAGGTCAATCTCCTCTGTCCTGTTGGGCTGCGCGCGGTGATGAGTTATGTTCGTAGCGCCTGCCAGCAGTGGTGCTTCCTGGGGAGGATGAGGAGAAGAAGGGGTAGGTTCAGGGAGGAGCGGAGCTGAGTTCGGGTTTGCTCGGCGAGCAAGGGTGACGGGTGTGAATTAAGCCTCTTGCCTTAAGCCGGGGGCTCGGCGGGCAGAGTTGAGCCCTCGGAGGGTTTTGGTGCCCCCTGAAATGCCAGGGCAGGGTTTTCCTGCCTCTGTCCCCCCGGGGGACACACCCCCCCCCCCACGTCCCCCCCCTCCCGCCGCGGTGGCCCGGGGCCCCCGTTCACTGCAACTTGCATTCAGAAATCCATTTTTATACTGTCTCAGAGTTAACCTCTCTATGTGGTAGCCCTATCCATTTGGACAGGGCATCTCCTCTCTGGGGTTTCTGCTGTCCCTGATGGAGTCTTGTGGTTGGTTCTGTTTTGTTGGGTTTTTTTGCTCCTCTAGGTCAATGAGCATGGAGAAATGGTAGGGGATCTTGTTATCTGAAGTGTTTACTGCTTTTAATTGCAAGAGATTGAGATGCCACATTTCTGTATTTACGACTTTCATGTTCATAGGGCTGGGCCCTTGGGAACCTTCAGAAAAAAGTGCTTTCAAACAGTAAACTGGGGACACACTGGGAATGTTGTCACCCCTCCCAAGGGGGAAACTGGGGGTGGCCTGGGCCTGGGGGCACTGTTGGGGACACACTGGGAATGCTGTCATCTGTCCCAGTGGGAACTGGGGGTGGCCTTGGCCCGAGGACACTGGGGACACCACTGGGGCCATTGTCACCCGTCCCAGTGGGACCTGGGGGTGTCCTCAGCTTGGGGACACTCTGGGGCCATTGTCACCTGTCCCAGTGGGACCTGGGGGTGTCCTCAGCTTGGGGACACTCTGGGGCCATTGTCACCCATCCCAGTGGGAACTGGGGGTGTCCTCAGCTTGGGGAAAAACAAAACCCCAAAATTTTACTGTAGGAAATTTCAATGCTTCTCAGAAACAAGAAAAGTCAAGCTATTATTTCCTGCTTTTCTGGGAATGCAATTGAACACAGTCTAGACTGGCACAATCAAGACCACTTTTCATCAGATGTTTTGGTCGTTACAGTTTGGATTCGACTTAATCTAAGACAGTTTTTGACACCAGTCCTTGGCTGTGAATTGTAAGAGTTGTTTTTGTAGTAGGTAGAATTCCCTTTTTTTTTTCCCCAAAACCTAAGTATTAAGATTTCAGAATTTAAAGTTCAGAAAAGACAAAGTTATATACTTTTTTGCTTCCCTCCCCTGGTGAAAAGAACGTTACCAGGGGTCTCAAGCTTTCCCTGGGCTCTTGAGCTTTTGCTGCCAATCTTCAAAGCCTAACAGGCTGCCCAGATACTGATTGCAGTGGACTGTGGAAAGCCCTGGGCCATAAGTGGAAGGTGCTGCAGCAGTTTCAGCACTGGTGGCTCAGCATGCAAAGGCTGGAGTGGAAGAGGCTGACTCTGGCTAGCTCCAGAGCTCCCCTCCTCCAGATCTAGTGCTTTGCTTTCCACCCTCTAGCCCCTGCTTATTTCAGCTCCTAACAGAGACAATTTATTTGAGGGCAACTGAAAAAACTAAGGGAAGGAATTAAAGATCCACTGAGGAAGAGAGCATGCATGTGGAAGGGAGCACTAGTCAACTTCGGTGGTAAGTGGGAATTCCTGGATTCCAGGATTATGCATTAAAAGGTCATCAGGTAATGTAAACAACCAGACAGTGACAAAACCCCAGGTCTTCCCCCTACACATGGCTGCTCTAATCACAAAACAGCTCAAGGTGAAGACTGATTCTTCCCATGGCACTCTAAGGCTTGGATCAGCAGCTGGCACCAAGGGTGTACCCTCAGTTATTCCTCTGCTGAGCAACTTGGCTGTGGCAGCCCTTATTCTGTACTGTGTGAAAGTGGTGTAAACAGGGACCAGATAGGACAGCCTGCTTTTGTTCTGAAAAAAACCCACACCAAAAAACAACATCAAACTAATAAATTGTATAATCTAAAATGAATTTATTTGGAATAACGTATTTTCTCATAGTAGTAGTGACATATTCAACTGTAGACAAGATTCTTATTTGCTACAGACACCCAGGCATCTGCTCTTCCACCCTGGCCAGGTCTGTGTACCTGCTATTTTGAAAGCATTTGTCTCCTCTGGGCTTGGATTTCTTATCTGGATATGCAACCAAAATTGTACCCCAAAATAGTGAGAAAGAAACCAAGTAAAACATACTTACAATTTTGGCACTCAGCAGAGAAAAAGAAGAATAAAGGGGGTATTAGTAGGAATTGTTTGGCTATTCTATAATCTGTAAGCAACACAGTGTTTTCCCTCTTGGTTTCAGCCATCTTTCCATTTTTCAAACATCAAAATTAATTTCTAGGCTTACCTTATTTAGTATCTGTTTTATGTATTTTGTATTTTTCCTCTCCACCCCCAGCAAATCTTTTTGGATTCATTGTAAATCTTTTTACCTGAGTGTAATTTTATGACAGTACAAAAAGCCTTTGTTTTCACTGAACAATTATATATATGTTTTTTTAAAGCCTGTATTATTCGAGACAGGAGAGTCACACTCAGAGCCCATTTTAAGTGGGTATATATGAAACTTCCATATGTTTAGCATGACCTTGTGGTTTGAATTTTTTCTCTCTCCTAGTCAGAAAATACTCTAATTTTAGTGCTGTGAAATTGTCTAAATACATGTAGTAGTATTACAGCAACATTTTCCATCTTCAGTTCAAACTATAGATTTTTGCTAATTCATTTGCAACCGTTCCTGATGTGAAATAGTGGTGATACTGACATATTATTATGGTAGTATCCAAAGGCTCTGGAAAGGATTGGAGAAGTATTGACCCCTTGGACTGAACACTGTTAACAGCAGAATATCATTCTTGCTTAACAATTAAAACAAACAATAAAACAAAACCAAACCAATAATTTCTTGTCTTTTTTTTTCTTTTAAAAAAAATATTGTAAAATCAATGCACACAGGTTAAACATTAAGGATGCAAGTGTGTGGTTTACATGTCTTTGAAAAGGTAATTATTTATTAGATGGGCCTATCAGCAAGAAAATTCTTTCACTTCTTCCCCTGCTTTGGCATGGCTCCTCCTATCACATCTTTATGTCTGTTTCCTCCCTTTTTTGGTCAAAAGAGGAACATGTGGACAAAGGCTGTTTAGTGTGTCTGAACTAGTAAGAGCTCAGTAAGCAACTTTTCAGCCCAGGAGAGGCACTGGAGAGGCCATCAGCCATAGGAGCACCTCTGATGTGACAGCACAGAATTCTGCTTCCAAGGAGCTTCTCTTGTTTTTCAAAGGAGTGCCTGTGTTCACCTGATCACAGCAGTAAGGGATCATGAATCATCTATGGAGGACTTGGATGTTAGGTAGAAATTGAAGAGGCAGCATACATTGATCTTGGTTTTACGTGAATTAGAAACATGTTCCTCTGCATAGGCGAGTGACTGATAAAAAAAGGGTCACCATCCTCATCAGACAGTGGGAATCAGCTCTAGACTCCCAGGGGATGGAGTGGCAAATTTGCAAATGGTGTGTAGGGATTACAGAGACTGAGTAGCAGCACTTCAAGTGCACTTTGTACACAGGGTGATTGCTTTAAAAGCCTCAAGGATATGCAGAGTATGTGCTTGAAAGGTGTGCTTGGGTAACTTCCAGGGCTGCTAGTAAGAAACTTCTCTGTTATGGCAACAGTGAACGCCACATGAAATCTTGATTTGGCGTTCACTTCAGGTCAATTACTTTTATTCTTCTCAGACTGTCTCTCAGACTGCAGAGGGACAGTGCAATTCCATGGTTCTCTCTAGACCGAAACATCAGGAAAACAGGGCGGTACCGACGTCCCCCAAGGGGCTACTGGGCTCACCGGGATGACTCCAGATGGGACACTGGGGTGCTTCTGGGGGTACTCAGGTCCCCCAAGGAGGTACTGGGAGCACTGGGATGACTCAAGGGGGGACACTAGGGTGCTTGGGTCCCCCAAGGGGGTACTGGGAGCACTGGGATGACTCAAGAGGGGACACTGAGGTGCTTCTGGGGGTACTCAGGTCCCCCAAGGAGGTACTGGGAGCACTGGGATGACTCAAGAGGGGACACTGGGGTGCTTATGGGGGGACTGAGGCCCCCCGGGGGGGAGCGGGGAGCCCTGGGAAGGTGTTTGCTTGCCTCTCTGCCTACCTCATCTTTTATGGGAGAACAGTTTTGTGGGGAATTCAAGCAGATGATACATTATCAATAGCACTGCAATCCACATAAAATTTGCAAAATTCTTTCACTTGGACAATTAAAAAAAATTAAAATGGGCACAACATAAAGATCAAATATATGGAGGAAAACTTAACAAAACTTTTCAAAGACATGAAAGCTCTGCTCTTCCAGCATCTCAAGTCCGCAACTGATTCCTCAAAGGGAGGTTCTGTAGAACAAAACCCTTTTTTTGCCAAAATAATGCAGTTTCAGCATGAAGGAAAATCTTTTAGGGGCGGTGGGTGGTGCGTTGTGTGCCGACTGGGCGGTCGTCGGGGTGCCTAGGGGGGTCTCTAGGTGGAGCTATAGGTGGGTGTATAGGGAGGGTCTCTAGGTGGATCTATAGGTCTCTAGGGGGGTGTCTAGGGGGGTCTATAGGCAGATCTATAGGTCTCTAGGTGGGTGTCTGGGGGGGGTCTCTAGGCAGATCTATAGGCAGATCTACAGGTCTCTAGGTGGGTGTCTGGGGGGGGTCTCTAGGCAGATCTATAGGCGGATCTATAGGTCTCTAGGGGGGCCTCTAGCCAGATCTATAGGCAGATCTATAGGTCTCTAGGGATCTGTGTGGGTCTGATCTGTAGGTGCAAATAAAGTTCTAACAAGAGTTAGAAGATACTTAATTTGTCTTCAAAAGCTTCTTGTATAATTGAGGCCCAGACTCACAAGTATTTTGAAAGAGATTTCCCCAGTCACATCTGCTTTTCAGTGTCCAGAGAGCCTAATTGCTGCTGGGGATGGTTTGGAGTTCAAGTGAGAAACTTGCTGTTGCATTAGCCTTTATCACTTTGGAAAATTAAAAACAAAACTAAAATGGTGGCTAATGAGGATATTTGATGATTTCTGGTGACTTTGATATAATAAGACTTCTAATATATCTTTTCAAACATGAGGCTTGGCTGACGGCCCGGCTGGGAAGGGTGCTTGGGTGGGGGGCTGGGAGGAGATAAACCCTGATTATCTGGCCTCTCCGTGGGAGCATCTGGCATTTCTTGGGTGTCAGCACAAAATCCTTCACCAAATGTGCTTTTGCTCCCAGGTGGTAGAATGTTCCCCATGCTAAATGAAAATGCAGCGTGATTGAAATCTCTGGATCAAAGAAGAGATTTCCCCAGGGACCAAGTCCCTGGAGGAGAGGCTGGTGAATTTATGGAGGTGCTTCTTGCTGAGCTGGTTTGGGGGGGACTGGGTGTTGGAGGGTGTCATGGGTTGAGATCCAAGCCACAAAACCTATCAAATAGCTCTGGGTGTTGCAATGTTAAAAGCATGCTTGTTTGTAGATTGCTAAACTAGTTTTATTAAGGACTTGAAATGGACTTTTTAAAGTTTATTGTATGATGTGTACAGTATATAGTGCTTTGTTCATACTCTCATACTCTAAGAATATATAGCAGATTCTTTTAAAAGGATATGTACAAATAAATTCTACATGATAGTTTGCTTTCTTTTCTCTTTTTCTATTAACTTTTTCATCTCTCTCTATTCTTTCTTATTTTTCCTCTTTGTTATCTTTGTTTTTCCTCTCTTTTCCAAATGGGGCCACCAGAGTTGGGTTTGGGGCCACCAGAGATGGGTTTGGGGCCACCATAGTTGGGTTTGGGGACCCCAGTGATGGTTTGGGGCCACCAGAGATGGGGTTGGGGCCACCAGTGATGGTTTGGGGACACCACAGTTGGGGTTCGGGACCCCTGAGATGGTTTGGGGCCACCAGAGATGGGGTTGGGGCCACCCCGGCCATGGTTTGGGCTCTTAGTTGGGTTTGGGGCCACCAGAGATGGGGTTTGGGGCCACCAGAGTTGGGTTTGGGGCCACCAGAGATGGGTTTGGGGCCACCATAGTTGGGTTTGGGGACCCCAGTGATAGAGTCTCTCTTACCTCTCCTATTAGGGCAAAAAATACATCACTTATGAACACTGACAACCTGTATGCGATTCTTATACATGTGTGTCTGAGTATTTCACACACCCAACAGGGAACATTTGACCCTGAAGTGTTGAGGGTGTGCAAGGAACTGTGCATGCAGATTTTCACTTCCATACATGTGCCAACTCTTGGGAGAAATTCAAGAGTTGGTGGTTTATTTATCACCTTGCTCTTGACACACTTTCAATTTGTTATTATTTCTTTTAATCTCATGATTTTCAGTTAATCTTTTCATTTTTCTCCAGCAGCACAGAGGGACCCAAAGAGAAGTCCTGTGGCTTTTAAATTCTATATCAACATACAATTGTCTGCACATCAGAGAGGGAAAAAGAAGGCAAAGTTTATGATTAATGAATGTTTCTGGCTCTTTTAATAATGTTGGAATGTTTAAATACTGGCATAGTGTTTTATTTTAATACATCAGTGGTAATACACACTGTTCATTTGGTCATATTATTTGCAAAGGTTTATAATCCTCCCCATATCTTTGGCTTGCAGGGTTGATTGAGCCTTCTCACCCATCTTCTAGGTTTTCTATAGCCATGCTGCTCTTAGAATAACTGCAGTCAGATACCTTGCACAGTGTTAACAGCATTAATTTTCTAGCTTCAGAAAGCTTATAAATTTTGTGACCCTGGAATACTGTTATGTATACCTGGGGGGTTAAGGAGCCAGAAGAGACTTTTTGGCAATTATTTTATCTTTACCACTTCCATCCTTTTCTCTTTCTTTCCTTTCAAGTATCATAACACTGATCATACTCTTCTTGAGTCCTATGAGGACAAAAATGTCTTGTTCAGCCCACTGTAATTATCCAGAGCTGCTTTTGAAAGTTCCCTGTCATCCATGGGGGAAAAAGTGCATTTTCCTGTTGTCTTTGCCTGTTAAGGGTCAGTCCTATCCAAATAATCAGGAAGGACTTTTTTCTAAGTTAGGCACTTGGACCTATGCTTTTAAATGACAGTTAAAGTAGTTTTGGAGTCATTGCAAAGTTCCCAGTACTGTCAAAGGAAAGAGAAAGGAATATTTGAACTTTTCCAGGGAGAACTTCTGGGTTAGATGAACTTAGATGCCTCCAAAGGTTTAATGTGGACTTTGTACTGCTTTGAGTTTGTGTGTGTGTGTGTGATATGTGTGTTTTTACTTAAGTACAGGTAAGGCAAATTTACTTTGTTTCACACTGGTAAAGGCACAGGCAGTTCTCTTGATTATAGTGAAATTTATCTGTAAATTACTCAGGGGTCTGTTTCAGGATGATGTATGATTATTTAACCTGTGTGTTCATTATGCTTACAATGTGTTTTCCTGCCTGCCACATGTGCACAGAGATTTAATGAGACTAGTCATCTTCTGAGTTGTAAATGATGAGCTGTACTGTTAATGTCCCTAATGAGATTTTTAAGATATGAGACGTGCTCTCAAAATGATCTGTGAAATATGCCAGCAATCTTACAAAGTTTGTTGTAACAATACAGTGTTTCTGTCAGGCAGGATTTGTGAGAGATGTGTTATTGTGAACTAAGCAAATCTATCGGGAACCTACCCATGCTTGCAAATTTTTTAATTCAGCATGTTTAAAAGGACAATATTAGGAAGAATCAAGAGAAGAACTGGAGCTTTATGTGTCCTTTCTTCAGGGATTTCAATGGCTTCTTGAAGTTAAATAGTTAGGAAACCTCACCAAGTTACAGGGCTTCTTTCATGTCTTGCCCACACAAGGTGAATTGAGTTGGGAACCAGCCACTGCATTTAGACATGTACCTCTGCTAATCACTAGGAGGACAGTGAAGATCACTACTACAAAATATACTTCTAGCAATGTGGAAGGAGTGAAAGCAAGCATTGTGATGACATGAGTAAGATTTGCCTGAAGATTTGTAGATGTGCTGGAGGTGTGTGGAGGTGCTTACAAGGCTGAGCCAGAGCCACTGGAGTGATTCTCATCTATCTTAGTGGGCCTTGGCATCAGGCTCCTCCAGTGAACCCCTGTGGGAGCAGGGCTTAGTACCAAAGCTGCTGGTACTAAGCCAAATAAAAGCCATCTTCTGTTTCAAGCTCTGATCCTCCTGCCTGCCTGAAATACCTGTTTTTAAATCTGACTCCTTTCGGTCCCATTCTTTAATTTAGATTCCTTAAAACTGTATGATTATAACTTAACTGTTGCATATTTATAAATGTTGGAGTTTCTTCTTTTGGAAGAGGGTCAGGAGAGAATTGCTTTACAGAAGTAAATATTTGTCAGTGTGTTCTGTATTTTGATTGAAATTGTTTCATACTTTGAATCCTTCCCATACAATTTAAGAACGTACAGTGTGCCTAGGCAATTTTGGCACCTGAATGAAAGGAAAGGAACAGGGAAAAGCCCTTCAAGTTTGGTTTTTTTGAGCAATTGCCTTCAGCCAGAAGGCATGTGATTTTACTGGCACTGGGCAATAATCTTTTACACAAGCTCAGGTATTAAGTTAGTAGTTATATTGAAAATGATCCATTTTTTTGGTGAACTCAAACAATGATCAGCTTCAAAAATGTGATGTCACAGCTCTAATATGTTCATAAGCATTTGTCTGGTTTTACTCATATTAATCTAATAATCTTATTAGCAAAATTGAGGATTTTCAGAAATGCTTTCAAAATAGAATTCTAATCTAACTTAGCCAAGTGATGAGCTGATGAATGATGATTTACAGTTGCTTTTTTTGGTGTTGTGATTTTTTCAGCGCAAAGATGGAGAGGAACGGTTGGCTGTCGTTCGACTCCTGGCCAAACTCTTTGGCTCCAAAGATTCTGACCTGGCCACACAAAACCGTCCCCTGTGGCAGTGCTTTCTTGGGAGGTAATGCACACACATAGAATTGGGCATTTGACCCAGGGGCCCCGGGTCCGGTGTACAAGGGTGCGGCGGCCGCCGGGGACTAGGCTTGCTTGCGCGTTGGGGCCCTGGGCGCCGCCGGGGAGAAGGACACGAGGCCCCCTGGACTAGGGGACATGGGTGTCTGTGGGGTCGGGGACATGGGGACCCCCAGGGTTGGGGACACGGGCACCCCCGGGGACAAGGACACGGGGCCCCCTGGCCTGGGGGACGTGGGTGTCTGTGGGGTTGGGGACATGGGGACCCCCAGGGTTGGGGACACGGGCACCCAAAGGGACATCAGCCATGGGGACAGGGACCTGGGCACCCCTGGGCTCGGTCTCCCTATGGATGAGAAAGACATTGTAAATCTAGCACCACCAGAGATGACAAAAGCAGGTGAGAAAGAATAAACTTTTTTTTTTTTTTTTAGTGGTAATAGATGCATTAAATGGTTTAGGTTTTCTACTTTTTTCAGCTAAAGGATTTTTTAAGTTTTTATTTAAAGATCATTTTCTTCAGTGTTGTAGAATGCAGAAATCAACATATTGGGTGGTTTGATTGCTGTGCACTAAACAGTGGACCGCTGACATTAATGAAAAGTGCCAATTTAATTTGAAAGATCTAATTTTCTATCTCCTGGATCTGTGAAATGTGATTTTCAGCCCGGCGGTGGCGCCCCCCCCCCGCCCCCACTGCCCGGGGGGAGGTGAGTGCTGTGTCTCGGGAACGGGGCGTGTGGGGTTACTGGGGAGCTGTGGGGCACGGGGAGCTGTGGGGCACGGCTGCCTCCCGGGGAACCGTCTCCTCGCTGCCCGCCGCCAGCCCCTCGGCGCTCGGCTCTGCCGGGGAAGGTCGCCCGGGGGGGGGGTAGGTCGGGCTGCCGGGTCCCGCTGGGGCAGGCGGGGGGAAGAGCAGAGCACAGCTTGCAATCGCTCCCCTTGCAGTCGCTCCCTTTCCCCTCGCTCCTCAGTTTACTTTCTTTTTTTTAGTCTTTGCATACAGTTACAACAATACCTAGAAAAAGCTACACACATGCAGAGAAAAAGTTACCTGCATTTTCTAGGGTATGTTTGTTGGGTTTTTTTTTTTCCTCTCTCTAAGGCCAGTCATTTAAGTTAAATGGTTGAATCCTGAGTTAGATTATATCTATACTTGGAAATTTTTTTAAGTCAGGTAAGACTGTTAACCATTTTATTGGTGGTGACTTTGTGTATACACCACCTCCATATCCCTTTGTGAGTACAAATTAGCTGCCAGGTATCGTGACTGAGCTGCATGACTCACCCCATGAATTAATTTTAAAGTCTGCTGGCATTAACAGCCAGAGCTCGAGCCCAGGCTGCCTTGTGATTTATGCACTCTCCTTGGGTTTTGATCTTTTAATGAATGGGACTTGCCACGTTATATGCTCTTTTGGGATATTCTCCCTCACCACACTCATTACTGTGCTCTCCCTGATGATTTATCAGGCAGCTTCACATGGTTTTTTCAGGTCATACCATTTTAGGTGGTTCCTTGTACATCGGATTGTTCTTTTTGAGTGCCCTTCACCTCTACATAAAGCTAATAATAGGAAATAAAACAGAATAAATCCACAGCTTCTCTAATTCAGAATGGATATTTTTTCCCCTTAAGGTCACTGTGCTTTAGAAAACTTCTTTGATATCAAAGTTTGCAGCCCAGAATTCAAAATAAAAGCCTCTTGCTTTCTACCACCTCTTTTCCAAAATAGAACTGCAAGTAGGTTCAGTAGCTAACAGATATTTAAAACAAACAAACAAACAAAAGGGATGCAGTACTTTATCACAGATTGATTCACCTGCAGCCTCTGGGGCCATTCAGTGGGATTTGGACATACTGGAGAACCGGGCAGAGGAACTTCACGAGGTTTCACAAGAGCAAGTGCAGAGCCCAACACCTGGGAAGGGACAACAAAATGCACCAGCAGAGCTTAGGAGGTGCTGATTTATGTATCTTTAGCTATGTCTTTGTCTTATATTCCTACTGAAATTTAAATTAAAACTAAAAATACTAAACCAAAACAAGACAGTAGAATAAATGAGTGGGAAATACTTTTCTTGTAAATAATTTTGTGCTTCTTCATGTGATGTTCAGAATCTAGATCAAAACTCAATGATTCCACGGCCTAAACAGAGTATAGAAAATATTAACATATAGTCTGTTGCTCAGTCATCCTGTCTTCTCAGCTAATATATCTTTGACACCTTGTGCAGAGAAGATGGATACGCACATTTCTCATCATATTAAACTGCTTTACACACTGCTGTTCCAGTTTTGTATCTGGGCTTAGCGGGTCTTAGCTCTTGCATTATTCTTTCAGAGGTGTTCTTTTAAGAAATCCATAAAGTTTTTAAGGTTTAAAGGCCAAACCTGAAAGGAGGGTCTTGGAAGGGTGCAAGGGATTTTGCTGTTCTTTGCTTTACCATGCTTTTTTTTCTTCTTAAAATATTTTTTTTCCATTTGCAGTTTCACTCCATGAACAGAAGTCAGAAGCCCCTGGAGCTTGTTTATCCAGTCACCCCTATTCGTACACATTTGGGGTGGAATAAAATGGGATGAGATACCATGAGCTCCTGCTGTGGGCAAAGTTCTGCCTGATACTCCAGCCCTAGTCTCAAGAAAGCTGATTTTATCCTAAGTGCAGACTTTGAATTAACGATGGAATCAACAATTTTAGAACCCCCGAGCTGCATTCTTGGGAGCTTAGCCACCTTTCTCTTTTATTAAAGACTAATGCATTGTAATCCTTAAAAGATGTTACAAATAATAACCAAAATTAATTTTGTAGCTCACAGAGCTCAAATCACTTTAGAGGAGAATATGAAGTGCTTGTCCTTCCTCTTCTAAAAGCTGTGCCGATTCTCATTCTTTTAGTTACACTATCACAGGCACAAAACCTGTGTTAACAGGAATTTCATTTCCAAGTTAAGATATTGCATAAAATCACTTTATATTTTGGCAACAGAATACTGTCTTCTAGAGTTTCCTTGTATTCCATTGTGTAGTTATACTTACCAGGTTATATAACATGTATGCATAAAATACATAATAATGTCTTTATTAAGTTGTATTTCCATAATAGCACCTTTCATTCTAGGCATTATTTATGCCAAATGAGCTTGAATTACACATTCTATTGTTTTCCTATCTTTAGCGAATTTTCTGCAAGGAGTTATTATTTGTGATTTATATTGCTATCTGTAATATTCTTTGTTGTGGAGATGGCATGTTTGGTTTTCTTCAAATTTCCAAGCTAAAACCCTGATAGGATCAGGGTGTAAAAGCAGAAATTTGGAATTGAACAAGGGCAAACTTTGTCAGGCAACGTTTTAATCTCAGTGCAAACCAGTGAAGTGGTGATGTAATTCTTACACAATAATCAAGTAGCATTAGCTGTATCTATTCGGTAAGAAACTTTGAGTATAATAGTATATCTTTAATTCATATCACTTAGTCTTTGGGGAATGATCCTTGGTTCAAGTCTGTGTAGCCTGTTTTAAAAATGAAAAAAATAAACTCATTATGCATTTAAGAAAGTAGTTGTAGGAATAGTTAGCTTTAGGTCAAGGCCACCTTCAGACTCGTCTCCTGGAAATGAATTTGATTCATGCCCCACAGGTAAGACCTCTTAACCTCGTTCCCCCAATATTGGGAGGCAGTAGTAAGCTTGCCCAAGAACCTGCTTTCTGATCCCAATACCTGTTAAGTAGTTTAGCCGCATCAAACACTACTTTGCCAAAGGAAAAAAAAATCACTGCTTTTGCTTTCCAGTAACTTTTTGTCTGAGCTTCTGTGATTCTCTGACAGTCTGAATATGAAATGTAACTTCTTAGGTTGCAGATGCCATTCTGGGAAACCAAATGTTTACACACTATGACTGTGCTCACGTTATCAGCTAAAATTTCATATTGATTTCATAAGCATCTCTTTCCTCTGCTTTACAGGCTTTGTAATGTGGGGGCAAATGCCCTTTTTCTGAGTTAATGTGCAAAAAGAGGGCAGCATGAAATTAAGGCTTTTAATGCAAGTTTGAGAAATCTGGTTAAGTAACACATAAGCAAATCCTCTTAAAATTCTCTCATGGGAATTTTCCACAAGCTCCCCTCACAGCTACAGGTGTTATTGCTGCAGTGTCCTATAATACCACTCAGGACATTTCTAGTAAATGAAACATACCCAGACATAATTTCATCCACAGTATTTCCAAAGATACTTGAACTGTTACTGTTCATTGTAAAATCTGCAATAAATGTCTCCATAATCACTATATTCTATACAATTTATTTTTGTATACACTTATAACATTTTAACAAATAAGGGACTCAGTCCCATTTTCATTAAACTCAGCAGCATACCTTTAATTTAATGAAGAAACCAACATTTGTTTTTATGCAACAATAAACCTGTAAGAAAACAGTTATAAAATACACATTTTTTTTTCTGTTATTTAAAGAAGGAAACATATAATTACACTATACTGCATAATATATTACAGGAAAACTTATAAGAGGTTATTTGGTGTACCATAACTTAATTTATTTTGTTGTGTTTGGTTTTTGGCTTTCCTTTTCAAAACTCTATTAGTGTGACCAAGTAAGCAGTGTCCCAGCCAGATGTAGCATGCAAGGGATTCCCTCACTTGGGATATTTTCCTCATGAAAGTGTTAATCTAGGAAAAAATGCTTGCCATAACAGCAATACCAGCTTCTACTCGTTGCAGAGCAGCTCAGATCAGCCTCTTCCTTTTCCTTCCTCCTCTTACTCTAACCCACAGATCTCCCTTCACCCAGAAAAAAGCTTTTTTGGTCTCATTCAGCCCAGCCATGACTCCCATCTTTCCTTCTGCCCTTACCTACTGTTACCTGGTTTCGGGTGGAAAGTTTGACTTGATGATCTTGGAGATCTTATCCAACCTTAACAATTATAATTCTGTGATTCTATGAGAAGAGCCATCTTTGACTAAGAGAAAATATCTATGTCTATTGCAACAATTTAGAAGCATATTTTTTTCCAGTGGCCTAGATGTTCAGGTTACAAATGCCATTTTATCCTTTCAGGTAGCATGGAATTGTACAACTCTGCAGGTACTTCACATGCCACATATTCAGCACACTACACCTTATTTTAAATTCTTTCTCCCTCCCTTTAATTACAATGCACTGTCTCAGTCTCACCACCTGGGAAAGCTGTCTAGATCTGGTCATCACCTCTCCTGGCTGGCCTCATGCCCTAACAAGCAGTCACAGACCCAGGTTCCTTCGTCCAAGGCCCCACAGATCACCAGCACCTCTCCTATACAGAAATGACTGAAAAGCTGTAAAATACTGGTAGCAGCACTTTCAATACAGGCCACTCTCTGAAAATAAAAACCCAGTATATACCTTCTGAAAGGATTTCTGATGACCCTTGAGATCCTGAAGCCCAGACACACCCACCAAGCAAAACACATGGTGTGGAGACACAGGGTGTGCTCTGCTCTGTCAGAAACTGCACAGCAACTGGAAACGTTCTCGTTTCTAGGTTCATTTTACTTTTGTTCATACTGCAGAATGCCTTTCTGCTCTGGATCAAGGGTTGTAACGGGAGCTGCACAAGTTGGCATAAATTCATATGGATACCTCTTACACTGGAAGATTTTAGGAAATCTTCTACTTTCCCTATGATCTGATCTACAAGGCTAGACAATTTCACTTTTCTTTACGCCACAATCTGCTTTAAATTTTTTTTATTAGGAACAGAGAAAATTACAATAAAGGTCTGACAGAGCGTTTGCTGTCTTTGACAAAACACTACAAAAATAATTACAATACGAGAATAGTTGGATTTGATACCTGGTAAATCCTGCTGCCTAGTCGAAGCAAATGATGCATTTGAGGTGGACAGTATTTATAGCTGAGCCTGCCCCTGGTTATCCCCAGCCACCTCCTTTCCTGTGTCCCTCTGTGCCTTGGGTCTTGTCTGCCTCTCTCCGCTCCTGTCACCCCGATGGAGGCTGTTGCTGAGCAGAAGAAAGTGGTTACTGCATGGCAAACGTGTTACAGACAGGAATGTGCTGCCCTTCCTAGGTGTTCTGGCAAGGGAGCCAGCACTTGTGTCTCTGAGAGATGTGGCAGAGAGGGGTTCAGACATGGGACCTCCCCAGCCCAGTGGGGCTCAAAAGCAAGATTGCCAGTTACAATGATCATTGCTCATATATCTATGATACATAGTTTTGGCACAAACATACAGCTTGTAAAATGTTTTGAAGATTACTCTTTTAATGCAAGTTAGATATGTGTGACACTGTTAATTATCAATGTCAATTACATTTGTGGTTCACAATGGGGCTCATGGCATTGACATCTTAACAGGAGACAGACAACAATTCCTTGATTCCAGTTATTTATTTATTTAGGATGGTTTGCATCTAGAGCCCACCAGTAACAGAGAAACTGATGTTTAGCTGATGAAACTCTGTTAACTCATGTTAGCAGTTTTTTTAGCTGATGTTTTTTCTTAGTGTTTGTTTGATGTAATTAGAACTACACTGTCTTGTAGTGCTGCACAGTGTGTCTGAGAATATACCAAATAGAACTGTAACTCTTCAAGCACAAGGGGCAGTGAGAGGAGAAAAAGAATGCAGAACTATAAGAAAATATATTATTCCTCGGCAGATAATAATATTTTCTTTGGTTTGAAGCATAGCCCCGTAGATTCTGTTAGAGAGCTTGAATATAGGCTTCTTTCAGTCTCTTCACTCTATAAGTTCCTGAAAAAAGTAACTTCTTTAATCCAGGGTTAAATACAAACTTATCATGAAGAATTTCATGGGCCGTCTCAGCCTCGCAGGGAGGAGCCTCTGGGGAGCAGGGTCTGTGTCCTGGGGGTCTGCCCCACGGATGTGTCTGGGCTGGGTCCAGGTGGGAACTTGTGCAGTGACTTGGGGGAGCTCTGCGTGAGCCCTCGGGCAGCGTGGCCACCGGCAGGACACTGGCCAGTGCTTTGGGAGCCAGCTCAGGGAGCAGTGTGCAAGACATTTGCCTTCCTCTCCCTCCCAGTTCCCACTACGCTCAGCTCTCCTGCCTCCCTAAATCCCCCCGGGTCAGACCAGACCATCCCACCCCACACGAGTGCTCCTGCCGCTCTGGTGATCGAAAGACTTTAATTTTTTACTAGTCATGTGTTCTAATAGTAAAAAACCAAGGCTACCAAAAACCTCCATCTGAAATATAATATCACGTGAAGAATATTTACTAAAAAAATCTGAATGTATGAAATTCAGGATAGCAGTCAAAACTTATAGCTACCAGGAAGAAAAAAGTAGTATAAGTACACCAAATTCTTATTAAAGTTTATCATTGTTTTGCATTGTTCACATCTCTAAAATGATTTGAAAAAAAAATAAAATTAGTTTATTAATTGTTAATGCCAACTGTGCCATTAAAAAATATCTGTGATTTGAGTGAACTTTTTTACTGAAGCTTGAGGGGCTCAAGTGCTCACCTGGAAAAATGCCAAGTAGTGATTTTTTTGCCTGCATTCTTGAAAAAGATTGTTGTTTCCACCCATTTTAAAATGTGCCTTGTTAAAAATACTCTCCAGAAACAATATGTACAGTTGTTCCCAGTGGAAAACTAAACAGACATGTGCCAGAGAAAATTACTCTGTGGAGGGGGGACCAACTCCAGCTCAAGTCCCCCTGAGAAATAAAGACTCTGCTATTTTGTCAGAGCTGCTTACTACCATTTGTGCATTTACTTGCAATGAATGATGTAACCCACTATGGTGCAGTTGGAGAGAAATAAATGGGCCATGGGATCCCTCGCCTGTGCTGGCTCTTCTGTGACACAGCTTTACAGCTGGTAGAAGCTGCCTCTGTCCACAGGCAGTGTTCTGTCACCTGCTAATGGCAAATGGGCAAAAATGAAACATGGAAAGCTCAGCTAACCACATCTTTATACATAATTTTATCCTGATGAAAATAATTTTGTAAAATGACAGCACTGCAGCAACTTCTACATCAAATGTTCCTTCAGAGTGAAACAGACAATTTTTCAAATGGCTACTTCTGGAAAGGCAACATGTTAACTGGGGATCACACCATGAGCCTTTTTATTTCTTCCAACCTTGTTGCTTGGGAGAAACATTATGTCCAGGAGTTCACAGTATCATCATTCTATAGTGCATCATTCAATTTGACAGTCATACTGGAAATTATGTGAAATTGAGCTGAGATCTGCTACAACCCATAATTTCTACAACATCCTTACAGACAAAGTTGATTTAGAATATATATCAAGCTTTTGATAATTCCTTACTTTGGGGAAATAATTTCTTCCAGAAATACAGAGACAGTTATCAAAGCATATACATGCTCTTGCATTTCAACTCTCATGTAGAACAATGGTCCTATATGGTGCAAATTTTTTTTCTGATCATCTAGGTATACAGCAACACAAGACTGTACACTTGTAATCACCTAACAAGGAATTGCTTCTAGTGTTCAATATTGCAGCCTCTAAAGATCATATATCTTCATGGTAGAGGAGACAATTACTATGTCTTAATCAGACTCTGTATCATTTAATCAGACTTGCTTGTTTTTTAATATGCAATAAATACATCTTATCAATCATACCATGGTTCAGAGATGTCAGATACCCTGCCAAACAAATTGCAAAGTAATGCTTGTTCCAGAAGAAAACGTTGGTAACTTGCTGAAAGAAAACAAGGACCTTTGGAGAAAGATGACTAAGTGGTGTTTAATGCCACAGTTAATGATGATCGGCCGGTGGGTGGCAGGGGGATGGCAGGGGGGTGACAGCGGGTGGCAGGGAGGTGGCAGCCGTGGCCCCAGGCCTACGAGCGGGGCATCGCCCTGTTCCGCTGGCAGGGGGATGGCAGTGGGTGGCAGTGGGTGGCAGTGGGGTATCAGTGGGTGGCAGGGGGGTGACAATGGATGGCAGTGGGTGGCAGTAGGGAGGTGACAGCCGTGTCCCCAGGCCTACGAGCGGGGCATCGCGCTGTTCCGCTGGCCCAACGTGGCTGACATCTGGCTGAGCTACCTGAGCAAGTTCGTGGGGCGCTACGGGGGCCGGAAGCTGGAGCGGGACGCCCCCCTACCCACACTACGGACCCAGGACACTCCCTGCCTCCCATGACCCCTGTACCCCCCGGTGCCGCCCTGCACCCCCTCACCGGGCCAGGGGCGCTGCCCCCCGGCGCAGGGCACAGACCCACGCGTTCAGCTCCTCGGGGGTCTCGGTCCCCAGGCAGTAGGTTCGCATCCCGGGGTGCTCGGCCTGGGGACATAGCGGGGGGGACGGCAATAGTGGCGGGGGCCCGGCTGTCTGGGGTCTGTACCCCTTCCACCCGGGGCCCACCCGGGACTGACCGTGAAGAGGAAGCGGGGGGTGCGGGGGGCACGGGGGGGGGGGGGCGGCGGGGAGGGGCCTGGGTGGTCTCGGGCCGGTGGGTGCTGCGGGACGGGCGGGGTCTGCGCGAAGGTTTCGGGCCCGGCCGCGGCTCCTTGGCCGAGGGCGACCGGGTCGGGGTGCAGACGAGCCCCGCGGGCCAGTTCCGCCTCTGGGTCAACGGCCGCGATTGGGGGGTGGCGGCCGAGGGGCTCCCCCCCCGCGTCTGGGCCGTCGTCGACCTCTACGGCAAGTGCACCCAGGTCACCGTCGTCCCCCCGGCCCCTCCGATGTCACCGCCGATGTCACCGTCCCTGGCACCTCCCCCCTTGGTGGCACCCGTGGCACAGCGCAGGACCCTGGCTGGGGGGGGGGAGTCCAGCACCCCGGGCTGGCTGCGGCCCCTTCCCCTGGCCGTGGGGGGGGGAGGGGATGAGGGGTGTCCCCGCCCCTGTTGGACCCTTTGCACTGTGAACCCCAAGTTTCGGGGTCTGCTCTTGGGCTGTGATACGTGCGTCCCCCGAGCGTGGGGACACCATGAGGGTCCCCCCATCTCCCCGACCTGAGGCCACGGTGACAGGCTGGGGGGGGGGCAGCACCCGGCTGGCTCCCAGTGCCCCGTTTGGGGTGACATTGTTCCCCCCCTCCCCCTGCCCCCCCCCCAGGTGAACTGCTGGGGAAGAGTAGCATACTGAAGTGACTCAAATAGAGAGTTCAACCAGCAGTGCTGATACCCAGCCTGTGTCTGGACAGAGGATGCCCAGATTCCTACAGAAATGTCCTTTCTGAGGAGACCATCACCTCCCCAGTGTGGCTTTCTTGGGGGACTAGAGCAGCATATTTTTGTTTCTCAGTCCTTCAGAGCCTGTCCTTCTAAGCTGCAGCTTAATCATTGTAAGTAATTTATGAGCCTCTGGAGGGTTTTAGATGAAATTGTGTTACTTTACAGTTACTGTGATGCCTCGGATTTGAGGTACTCAGTTTTGTGTTCTTTGGGGCATTCACATTCACTTCATTGCAAATCTTTGGTTCATGACATTACTTTTGTATGTTAGTTTGCAGGAAAAAGAACTTACCTCGTATAAGCTTGCAACATAAACAACAGCAGATCATTCATGAACTGGAATTCATTTGTGCATGCAAGAGGCTGATAAATGTGAATAATTTCAGTGGTGTTTTGTACCATGTAAATTAAAGTTTTCTGTGTATGTTCACAATTGCCCTGTACATCATGAAGGTATTCTCATTTCTCTTTTGAAGACAGCTGGTATATAAATTCTTTCAGTTGGTATCTCATGGAGCTGTTACCCTAGATGTTTACAAGGGGATGCAGGCGTGGGGTGTTCAGAGCTGTGAGGTGTTTGGGGAGTGAGAAGGGGCAGAGATGGGTGCAGGGGGGCTGTGGGTGCAGGGATGGGTGTGTGGGGTTCAGGGCGTGTGATGGGGTGCAGGAGGGGTGCAGGGGGCTGTGAGGTGCAGGGTGTATGATGAGGTGCAGGGGGCATGTGGGTGGAGGGAGTGTGGGTGCAGGGTGTGGGATGGGTGCAGGGGAGGGGGTGGAGTGATGGGGGTGGGGTCCTGGGTGTGTGATGGGTGCAGGGGGGTTGTGGGGTGCTGGGGGTGGAGGGGCGTGGGGGGAAAGGGGGGGGCTTGCAGCTGAGTTCAGCTCTAGAAAGTCTTTTAATTCTCCCCTTGATTCATTTTGGGAATATAATAAATGACAATGAACTGCCCTTAGAGCACTCCTTTATGGAAGGACTTTTTAAGTGCATCTTGTCATTTCTTGTGTTATCAAAATGAGTCAATGTGAGAACAGCAGGGAACTCCACATATTGCTCTAATAATCTTCATGGACAAGATTGTGATCATACAATTGTTTAGCTCAGGAGCATTCTTATTTATAAGTATTTCTTTCTGACTTCCCATTGATAGCTTCCTACTTCTCTCTGATGTGGTCTTTAATGCCCACTGACAATTTTTGCAAATTAAAAGTAAAGCTGTTTAACATTCAGATGTGAGACACATCAGTTCCTCCACTGAATTTTGAGGTAAAGATGGTTAATTGTAGAGGCATTTCTAATGTTTCTTTTCTACTGGGCATGTAATATTTCCTGCATGACTTTTATGTCTTTTCAAATCTTTTCTTCTCATGAGTTTGAAAGAAAGTTCCGGGTAGAATCCAGGGTGTACCTTTCTTGTGAACTACACGGTTCACTCACATGTTTGATCATGCCAGTCAAATCAGCTCAATTTTTGCTTATCGATAGTCCCAAAGACAACAGGGATCTCTATCTACCGAAGGTTTGGGAGAGATTTTTCCTTCAGGAAACCATTACAAGTTGCATCAGACTCTATGTGTATGAGCACATCTAGGGTTTTCCTTCCTTTATTAAGAAGGGTATATACAACTCAAGGAGGCTCCATCTTCCGCTCTCAGCATGGCCATGTGAAGCCATCAAGCAAAATCAGAAGGAGCTCTACAGAAGCCAACCTCTGGTGTTGAGGATACAGCTGCTTCTTCCATATGGAAACCAGATTTTCCCCTACCCCTGTGGATGCCCTTTGATCCCTATTACTCTTTGCTTCCCTTTCTGCATCAGTTAGGAAAACTCAGTTTTCAGAGATGGAATATACCAAATCCTTTCAGAGCTCCTGATGGAAAGAGAAGCAGAGGGTCAGAACATAGCCTTCTGACCAGCTTTGGCTATGGAAGCATTATTTTTTTTCACCATTCATCCCATTGCTAGAACCTCCTTAATGTTGTGTCTGGCTCCAAATGATTGCAGATTTGTCTCTGAGGGTTAGATTTACCTTCAGGGAAACAGAAGTTCCTTGCTGGGATGGTACATTCTAGCAGGATAAAGGAAACAGTATAGTCTCCACATCAGGAATGCTCTTATCCCACACACCTTACTTACCTGATGCTTTTACTGACTGCACAATCATTTTGATCACTGCAGGGGAGGGGGAAGGAGGGGGCTGGACTAGACCTTGAAAGATCCCTTCTAACCCAAACAAGTTTGATTCTATGATTCATTCCTCTGCTATTCACACCTTTATTGCTTCTATTTCACCCTATTTTTTTCAACCCCACCTGTGCTCTGCATCCCCACCTCCCATGGGTGGGTTACAACACAGGAGTGAGACAGCAAGTGAGATGCTCACAGTTTTTGCCCATGCTTGTGAGAGCACATGAAAGGAGAAATGCTCCTCAATCATCCCACAGGCATAGAGCTGGGTAGGAGAGATGGTTCCTGCATCCAGCTCAATTGTTTACTGTTTGACTTGGTTTGAGCCATTTCTGAATGACATGCTGCATGCAAGTAAAACTGTGCACTTCATTTGACCTTTTAATTACCTTGCACTTCTCAGAAGACTATTTGCACTATAACAAAATGATTTGAAATACTGATGGGCTGTTTCTGCCTTGCTGCTTACAAAAAGGGTAATATTGCAACCTTGATATTAGCTTAAAAAAAGCACCAATTCTGCACTCAGAACTAAGAGCTGTGTTTTGTGGAAGCTAATATTAAAAAATTAGCTAAATTGGGCATACATTTGTTTCTTCTTCTCTTGGAGATCATAAACACCCTGAGGCTTTAGACTAGATTGGTTAAATAGCTGAGCATATGCCTTTCCATGCTCTGAAATGGGCTCACACAGCACACAGAACCAGGCACTGGTGTGACTGGAATATTTGTCTAGAGTTAATCAACACCCAATGGCTTTAAAACAAACAAACAGCACAACAGAAGCACACACGCAACAAAACCAAAACACTTCTGGCTCTGGTGTCATCAGCCTTTGTTAGGGTGCATTTACTTACAAGAAAAGTTTTTCACTTGAATGGAGGGGAAACAACTACAAAGGCAGAAGCCCCTGATAATGAGCAGCCCCTCCATCACAAACTGAAACAAGTGATTATATTATCTCCGGGGCACAAAACAGCTCCTTGACACCAACATCTACCTGCCAGTTGTTTACAGTATTGTAAAATAAGTAGCTAGCAGTGAAATAGTGTACTAGTCTTCAAGTCCTCCCTTGATCTTCTGTGGCAAGTAGTATGAAACACTGGATTATATGGAACCTTTGAAGACTACATCATCCAGGCTACATTTTGTCTAGAACAGACCACAAACGCATGCACATGCAGAGACAAGTCAATACACTAGTCAGGACAAACTTTGAAGCATCAATACATTCTCTAAATATAAAAACACGACAGCACCTGGTGTAAATTGTCAAACATAATAATTGAGTATCAGGTTGAATGAAAATTATACCAAAAATATAATTCAGTTTTTTTTAATTTTATGTGTTGTTTCCTTGCTAAGGAGTAACAATATCAGCATTTTGCTTTTTGCCCCATCTCTATATTTATGAAATAAATGAACATTTCTGAGGGCACTCAGCAGTTTATGAAAACAATATTTATTATAATCTAAAATTATTGTAACAAACAAAAAATATGGTCAGTACTTAAAAAAAAGAAATCTTTCAAAACTGAAGAGATAATGGGTAATTGGAACACAAATATTACAGATGTCTCATACCTGACTTACAATTAATGCTCAGAAAGAAAAGGTGGTGCAAGTCTGCACTTCAGGCACTTTCTTGACTATGCACTAACCAACCTGCAACTCTTAACAATCTACACTAAATAGTAAGCAGATGTAAAGACGTCTATGATGTAAAAATAAATCCCTTAGGAAGGTCAAGATTTCAGCATAAGAAACAGAAAATCTTCAAACTTTCTACTTCAAAACATCTGATCCACTATTCTGTGACCAAAGACCACTTGCAAAGATCAACACGACACATAATTGTGCTATTATAACAGTGCATTTTTTTGTAAGATAATAACAAACAGAAATAGTGTAACAGTCACAAATTATCATCTAAACCCGTTGTATCCAACCACATCCCCCCAGTATTTAGAAACCTTTTAAATTAGAAAATTGCTTTTGTCACTTACTCTACTTTTCTTGGCTTGTATCATCCTTTTGTCCTCTTTCTCCTTTGTTCTGCAGTCTTCTTAGAGACTTCTTGTGACCTGCTGCACTTTCTCATTTTTATTGCTGATCTTCCTCAGTGTGTTTTTAAAATGTTGCCTGTGCTTCAGACACTGTTGCAGTTTTGTCTGGCATGCAGCCTGTGACAACTCTCAGAACTGTTGCACATCAGTTCATAGGTATTTTGTCTGCTTTTTGATGCTGATATTTGTGCTGAACTGGTGCACTACTAACATTTACCAAGTGTGTTAGACAAACTCCAACAAGGGCCAAACTGCCTGAGAGAGCAAGAGTGCCCCAACACCTGAACTATGCTCTCCAAGTCACTGTATTTTGATATATTATGTACATTCTATGCCTTTTTTTGAGTTCAACTTCTCCACTCCAGTTTAAAATCTAAATTCTACATTGATTAAAAAGTAAATCTTGCATATATAAAATAAGACTGACACTTCAACAGCTCAGCCTACTGCAAAAGAACTATCCATAATCCCCAGGGAAACAATGACAACTCAAAAAAAACCTAGAAATCTCTATCTTAACATCTCCAACATTGCTATTGAATGTAGGGATATATGCTTTCTTCAGATTGCTTGAATAAAAAAGTATTAACCCAAAGCAAATTATAGTAATTTAATTAATAAAGCTAATCTTTACACTTTTGTCACCTGTTTGTCCTTAAATACATAATTAGGTATTTGCACATTATTTATTTGACTTATAAAAATTGTGTATGTCACCATCACAAATGACTTTTGGACTGGTGTCTCTTTTCTATTTTATATTAATATACTGATTCTGAACTTCCTTGTCAGCTTAGAGTCTGAGAACTATTGCTACTCTCTAAAGAAGCTGACAGGTTAAGACTTCCACTGGCATTTTTGCCTAGGTCAGAAAAGTACTACTGTGATCTCCCTGTTAATGAATTCTCAAACCTTTGTGTATAAAAAAATACCAATTTTCCCATGTTCTCTTTGTTCCTTTTTTTTGATGTGCTACATATTTTAGCTATGAATCAGTATCTATTCATCTATGTCTACTGTTTACAGGGTTTTATTTCAGTATATTCTAGAAGATTGCCTTCTGAAATCATGAAACTATTCTTGTGTCTGCTCCACACAACTCAGTGATTCACCAGTCACTATTCTGCAAAGCAAGCGTGTGCAGAAACCTAGTGCTAAGAAGACGTACCCTTTGTGGTATTCCAGGAAGGAGCCTTCCCAAGGACCTTGGGGGAACTCCTAAATATCACATCTCTTGTGGGCAGGGAGGAGAAGGGATCCCAGCAGAATGACAAACCTGCTGAGGGAGGGAGTTCAGGCCCTTTTGGTGCTGAACACATCTTTGTACAGGTGCTGGTTTGGGATTTGCTTTTTCTGTAGGCACCAGGAGGGTTGGTTTCCCAGCCTGGCATCACTGCTGCATGAGTGGAGGGAGCAAACCCATCTCTGCCTCTCCTGGGCTCTCTGGGGCGGCTCCTCATCACTTGCATCAGTTGCACAGTCCCATTTAAAATTTCTGAAGGCAGTATATTTTATGGTCTTAGGATGGAATTATGCCTGGCCATCTGTGAGCAGTGGTATGTTGTTCGTGTAATAGAGTGGGAAAATGACCAGCTTGGCTTTTAGCTACTAATGCCAAACTAAATTCTAGTACCTTTTAAATACTTTCAACAGTTGCAATTACAGTTCTGTAGTTGGTAAATTGAAATCAGCCAATATTTTACTTTGATTTTTGAATAATTCAGTAGTTATTATCTAATAACTAATTTGAATCTGTGCTTTTAATATGTATTTGGCAAAAAACTCCACAGTAATAGGATGACTTTTAAAAATCCACACTATATTTCTCTACTTACGTTTTTTGTAGATTTGAGACCAGCCTAAAGGTGACTGAGCAATGTGCATGTGATACACAGTTAAAAAAAAACAAAAAAAAAAGAGGTGCTCCTTGTCTATCCATGTGCATGTGTGCACACACTGGGATTTCTTTTTTTTTTTTTTTTTTGGTATAATGTTAGTCTCTCTTATTCTACCATCTCTACCCTTATTCTTATAATCTTTTGCATTTATGCTTCAGGTATTAGAAGGAAATAAAACAGGGTGTCTGGATAGTACTTATATCAAACTCTCTGATGGACTTGTATAAAAATCTCTGATGAGCACTGAAAACTTGAAAGTCGACTTTTTGTTTTGCTGGAACCATCTCTGTGTTGTTGTGTTCAACTGGTTGGCTGTGATTTGCTTTGTTTTGCTTGGTTTTTTGTTGTTGTTGGGTATTTTTCCTTGTTTCAGTGTAGGTCATAGAGAGGGACTTTTTATTACTCACTGTAAATTGTTGTGTATTGTTGAGATGAATACTGAGTGTTGAAATGTCTGTTTCTCTTTTGAATCTGGTTTTAAAACAACGGTCACTATTGTGGGATTGCGTCCAATAAGCATATTTTAGGGATGAACCTGCAACTTTTCCAAATATATTAAAGATTCCTGTAAGAATGTGTTTGGGGTTTTTTTTGTCTGTCTTTTCTTCCTTACACCAAACAAATCTGATTATTTTCATCCTTCCTTGTAGGTTGCGTCTTCTAGGCTGATTATTTTGGTTGGTCTCTGGGGTTCTTCTCACTAGCTCCCCTTTTTTCTTGAGACAGATGCAGTGAAGCTTTATTGACATGGCAGAGGGCTGGGGAGATATTTCGTATGTTTTGTAGACTGTATATCCTGCTTATTCCAGCATTATGGTTTTTTTTGTGTTGTTTGTTTGTTGGTTTTTTTGTTTTGTTTTGTTTTCCTTGATGTCAGAGACATGTTGACTGGGAGTTAAAGAATTACTGCAGAGAGAGAGAAAAGCAGCTGGTGCAGCAATTTCTGACTGAAGAAATTGGTGGATTGAATTGCTGTTGCAGTGATTTAGGCAAGGAGCAGTTACTGTATTTAATCCTGTTTTATCACCCTCTTGTTCTTGTCTTTTCTCCCATCCATAAAGTCCTGCTTTATGATGCTGGGTTTTTTCAGCTGTTTGTCAGTGGAAAGCATGAGATTTTTTCCTCATTTCTGTTTGGGGACCTGAGCTGAGTTCTGTTGTCTTCTAAAGTCTGAACGCAGACAAAAGCAGGTTTTGTGATGTTTGCATTATGAAAGCTGCTATTACTGCAGCTCAACCTATTTTAACAGAATTTCTTTTGCTCTTTTTCAGTCTTTCACCTGCCAGCACTAGGCAGGCTGGGACTGGATATTAACAACAGAGAAAAGGCAGCTGAGGAAGGAACCATCCCACATAGCTATTCACCCAGTCTCTGTGAGCCAAGCACACATGTGCACTGTGTACTTGCTGAAGTGGTTTGTGATAGAAATTAGAAACTTCTGCTTGAGAAACATCCCATGCACTTGTACCAAGCACCCAAACTTTCCTGCACTATACAGGTGTGAGCTCCATTCACTGGTCTGTTCAACAAAGTGGCAAGTACTGGTGTCAATGGGGGGGCTGGAACTGGTGTCACTGGCGGGGTCTGGAACTGGTGGAACTGGTGTCACGGGGGGGCTGGAACTGGTGTAACTGGTGTAACTGGAGGGCTGGAACTGGTGTCACTGGGGGGGTCTGGAACTGGTGTAACTGGTGTCACTGGGGGGCTGGAACTGGTGTCACTGGTGTCACTGAGGTGCTGAAACTGGTGTCACTGGGGGGGCCTGGAGTGGTTTGAACGGGGTCACTGGGGGGGTCTGGGAGGGGGGTGCGTCGGGTGCCTGGGAGAACTGAGGTGTGGGTTGCGAGGGGAGAGGAGGCAGGCAGCCTTCCTATCTCCTGAGTGGAAAAAAGAAAACCCATGACAGTGGACTAGAGAAACACAAATTACTTCTAGTACATAAAATTCAGAGCCAAAACTGTGTATTCCCACTCCCTAAATCCCTTATCTTACAAGCAGCCAACTCTGTGTGGGACAGTTTTAAATGTTTACTCAAGTGTCATCGGGAACAATCCATCAACATTTTTACAGCTGCCTTTTTGCCATGCAGAAAGGCTGTAACACTAATTTTGTTCATGAATAAAATCAATTTAGAAAGCCTTAGAGTGGATTTCTGCAGCAAGGAAAACATTCCGATTATGTTCCAGAAAAGCTCTCGAGTCAGTGCAGCCAGTTTATTGCCTTTTCGAGAAAGTGCTGCTTATAGGCAAAATCAGTAGTTCCTCTCAAAGAAACAATTGCAGTCAAATGAGAGGTGGCAAGAAGCCTTAAAGATAACAGGTGAAGTCAAGTGAACACCATGAGGAAATGAATGTGAATTAAAAAAAGGAAAAATCATACTTGACCAGATTTGTTTAGTCTCATTTTCCTACTACTTGACTTAGCATGATTTGGTTTTAATTTATGTTTTGGGGGGAGCAGGGAGCTAATACAAATTAATTTTCGCGTCATATACTAAAATTACTTGCAAATGAATTTTTAGCAAATTAATTCAAATATCTGAACATTTGTAAGTCCAAAAATTCTTTATTGTTTAATACCATAATCTTCTTGTTATAAATAAGGTCTTCAGTCATACACAATAATCCAAAGCCTTTTGCAATGTATAATCTGGTGAAAAGACTCTGAGTTTGGTTCAAAGTTGGCAAAACTGTAGCAGGTAGGGACAATAACATGATTTTAAAATTTTCAGCTGTTTGAAAGATCTTCTGATAGCAATTTGTGAAGGAAAGCAGTAGTTCACTCTCTAGGGAGGACTGCATGAAAAGGAAGTTGTTTCCATGCAGTTAGCAAGAAACATTCCTGTATAAATGGCTTAATAATATATTAAAGTATATTTTTAGATCTCAACATGTATGTGTAAATTCAAGAACTCAACACTGGGGGGAGATTGCCTTCATACATATATGGGTTTACTTTAACTGTACTTTCACCAGTAAAGTCCTCAACAAAAGACAAAAACTTACGCCGTTTTTTCTGGACAAAACATTCCTAGCCAGGACTCCAGTGTTCAAATGTTGTTGGTACATCACCTTGGATCCAGAACTCTCATTTTCTCATTAGCTATTCCATCTTTGTAAGAAAGGTTCTAAATTCAATAACTCGCCCTGGCAGGCCAAATTGTTTGGACAGAGGGACAACAAGGACAACGGGGGAACAGGGGGGAGGGGGGGACAGGAGGGACAGGGGGAAAACAAGGGGTCAGGGGGGAAATGGAGGACATGGGGACAGCAAGGACATCGGGGGGACATCAGGGACATGGGGACAGCAAGGACATCGAGGGGACATGGGGACAGCGGGGGGACATGGAGGACAAAGGGACATGAAGGACATCAAGGGGACATCAGGGACATGGGGACAACAGGGACACAGGGCGGAACAGGGGCGCGTGGGGACAGAGAGTGGAAGCAAGTGAAAAGCTGGGCAGGGGCCGAGTCAGGACGAAGCGGGGACCGACACAAATCACCTGCACTTCCTTGAATGGATTCCTTTGTTTCTTTTGGGCAATTTGTATTAATATGGATTTGCACCTCAGTACAAAGCCTCCATGGTATGGTCCTTATCATAGCTTTACAACAGATCTTAATTGCATTAAAATAAGTAATAAATGGCAGTTTATGACTTGAACTATGCAGAAAATCACTAGAGAGGGACTCTTCCTTATTGCAGCTTTGTGAGACATGAATCTGAGACTACAGACCAACAACTGAGTTTTCATTCTCAATTTTCATTCATACTTCTACAAGGTATGAAATCACAGATGCCTGGACATCAATGAGATGGTGTGCGGGGGGTCTGAAGGCGTGGACTGTCTTTTAAAGGGCATTTTCATCTTCAGGCCAGTGATCTTTTCTGCTTGAAAATAAAAGAAGTTAATCTTGATATTTCAAAATAAATGTGAGGTGACTTAGGCAACATTTAAGGTAGTTAAGCAGGACAAAAATCCTGGGCAAAGTTGAGGAACATAATTGGTAAAGGGTGGAAAGTTTACTTATAGTTAGTGGTGTTTTGATTTTGAATGTTCTGGTGAATTGTGAAAGTAGTTGAATGTTTCTGTTTTGTTTTGTTTTGTTGTTGTTTTTTTGGTTTTCCTCCTTGAAAGGAGACAGGACACCCTTCAAACAATCCTCTGAGCCATCTATGGTCTTTTGCTTCTGACAGACTGCAGACCTCACCAAGTCAAGTTAAAGCCTGATGGCTTGTTTTAATCAACAAGAACTCCATTGAAAACAAACAATGTTTAAATTCATGGTCACACCATTACTCGCTGCTCAAGCAAGAATGGATAACAAGGTGTCAGCCCTAGTATAGATGGTAAGGGATTTTTTTATGACATCAGTCAAGTTCATCTGCAGTAGCTTTTATGAAACTGAAGCCACTGTAGCAGATTACAATGGGTAAGAGAGGTGGAAAGTCTCTGGATAGGTCTGTCCACAGGAATAGAAGGTTTTTACTGATGCCATTAAAAAGGTGCATGTTTTAATGGCAGAAGTTGGATATGGTGACTGCTGGAAGGAGCCCTGCACTCTGTGAAGAGTCAGGAAATATTCCTGGAGGCTTTTTTTTTGAACGGAATAAACAAACTCTTAAGGGAGCTTAAAATGTAGTTTTCTGTACATGTTGTAGCTAATGGTAGAAGTGGGAGACAGCAGCAGAAATTGAAGCGAGTGTTGGATCGTACAGGCAGTAAATAAACCACCATCTGCAGGTGTTCTGCAGGAGCTGCAGACAGATAACCCAAGTGAGCTCTGGCACCTGCAAGAAGCCATTAGCAGCTGGATGGCACAGGGCAGGAGCTTCCCAGCTGGGACTGAAGTCCTTGGATGCTCTGCAAACTGGGCACCCAATATTCGGGATGGGTGCCTGCACCCAGGGGCTGGTGAAGAGAATTCAGGGAGCAGCAGGGCTGAAACCAGGGCTTATAACTGGTGTCCTGCTAGGATCCCCAGAGAGCTGACACAGATATCCCTCTGGATAGGGCCAGGCAAGTGCCTTGGAGGGAACTTTAAAACAGCCCAGATAGGTTTCACCCCAGCCCTGCAACCCCAGGCACAAGCTGCTGCTGCCCACCCTGAGCTCCTCTTTTTATTTTCTTAATAATTGTCTTTACAAACTTTAGTTATCATTGACTTAATTTTCTGTTCCTGGGTCTTTTTTGGTTTTGCAATTATTTGCAGCGTCATCATTTTCTGTCCTTTTGTAGCCATTTCTGGATCTATAGTCATGGCTACTACCTGCATCCCTTTGATCACATGTTGAATCAGCCGTACTAAACAAGGAATCATGCAAGGTAAAAAGATTAGAGTTGCTACAGCACATAAGAGGAACAATCATAAGGAGGGCAGTCGGAGGTCCAACAGTCTAAACCCAAAGATAAAGTCCAGTCACAGATGCTTTTTCTTGGTTTTTTTCCGATTTTAGGTTTAAGCTTCCTTTGCATTTAATCTTAGTTTTTAGCTTCTTTTCTTCTAAAGCTTCTTTTCTTTATATTATTTGCTTTTATCTTTTTCCTTTTTATATTCGTTGAATTTAACTGTTTAATTTCTACTATTAGGCTTTATCTTCTTTTGGTTTTAATATTAGTTGTTGGATTTTTTTTGTTTTATTCTTAGGTTTTCGCTTCTTTTAATGTAAGTTTTTAGCTTTTTTGGTTTTAGTCTTAAGTTTTGGAGGCTTTCTCATTTTTATATTATATTCTAGCTGTATATTTTTAATTCCTCTTTTAACTGAAGTTTAGAATGGGATTCTTTTACTTCACCATAGGAGCCTAAAGTTATGTAAGTCTCACTTGAAGTTATTTAGCATATGCTCACTGTATAAATAGTGGAGGGAAGGAAAACTGAGGTGACAAGCCATTTTTCCCCTTTCTCTTTCTCTTTTTCTTTTCTCTTTCTCTTTTCTCTTTCTCTTTTCTCTTTCTTTCTCTTCTCTTTCTTTTCTCCTTTTTCTTCTCTTTTTTCCTCTCTCTTTTCTCTTTGCTTTTGTTTGTTCATTTTCATATTTGAGATAGCTGCGTTCAAAGTAGATAAACAGCTATTTGCTTTCTTTCCAGCAGAGGCTCTGAGGATGCTGAAGGGCCTGGAGCATCTCTGGGCTGAGGAAAGGTTGAGGGCCCTGGGGCTGTTGAGCTGGAGAGGAGCAGCCTGAGAGGGGAGCTGCCCAACGCCGGCCAAGAGCTCAAGGGCCCCGGGGGGCAAGAGGCCGGGGCCAGGCTCTGCTCAGGGGTGCCCAGCGCCAGGCCGAGGGGCACCGGGCACCAACTGGAACCCAGGAGGCTCCAGCAGGAGAAACTTGTTGCCTGTGAGGGTGTTGGAGCCCGGCCCAGGCTGCCCAGAGAGGTTGGGGAGTCTCCTGCTCTGGAGAGATCCCCCCAATGCTTCCACCCCCCACGGCCTAATGCTCTCAACATAGTCTTTAGCAGTCCATTATATCTTTCAATCTTTCCAGAGGCTTGTGGGTGTAGACACAGAGCTCTGGCCACTTTTCTTGTGCAGCAATCTTTAGGGCTAGTTGGACTGCCTTCACTTTGGCAAATTGACTTGACTCACTTTCTCCTTCAGTGGCCTCAACAGCTTGTCTTGTGGGACTCCACACAGCAGCTTTCCATTTCCAATGGTTTCCTACCACATGACAGGATCCATTGGTAAACAAAGCATAACACCTTTAATCTTCTGGTAACTCAGTATATGGAGGCGCCACCAAATTTTGGGGTCCAACCCCCAAATTTTGAGGTTCTACCCCCAGATTTGACATTCAGCCGTCAGATTTTGGGTCCAAGCATCAAATTTTGGGGTCCAACCATCAGATTTTGGGGTCCAATCGTCAAATTTTGAGGTTCTACTGCAAAATTTGAGATCCAAGCACCAAATTTTGAGGTCCAGCCACCAAATTTGAGGTTTGACCACCAAATTTTGGATCAAACCATTGAATTTTGGGGTCTGAGCACCAAATTTTGGGGTCCAACCCCCAAATTTTGAGGTTCTACCCCCAGATTTGACATTCAGCCGTCAGATTTTGGGTATGGGAGGAGGCCTATGATAATGAGTTCCCGGAACTGATTAGAATAATCCAACCCCATATAATGAATATGTAGATAACACTGTGGAATATGCATGATTCAGTGTAATAAATACCTGCTTGCTGGACACTTCGGTGTGCAAGTTAGGAGGAGTGATCCCACTTGCACCCGGCGCTGTAATAAACATATCTGCTTTATAACCTTTCACGGGTTGTAGAGTTTGATTCCGCACGTCATTAGCTATTACATTCACCCTGGCATTCCAAGAGAATAAGGCTTCTGGAGAGAAGGAAATCAGAATCAAAAGAAGCATATTAGGAACTTCCCTGGAAAAGAGAAGACGCTGGGGACACCTTATAGAAGCCTTCCACTATCTGAAGGGGCCCTACAAGAAAGCTGAGGAGGGACTTTTACAAGAGCTTATAGTGATAGGGTGAGGGGTAATGGCTTCAAACTGGAAGAGGGTAGTTTTAGATTAGAAATTAGGAAGAGGTTCTTCACTATGAGGGTGGTGAGACACAGCAATAGGTTGCCCAGGGTAGTTGTGGATGCTCCATCACTGAATGTGTTCGTGATTAGGTTGGATGGAGCCTTGCATAACCTGTTCTAGTGGAAGGTGTCCCTGCCCATGACAGGGGGGTGGGAATTAGTATTTTATATTAAAATGTATTTGTAGAGCTGAAAAAAATTTCAATATCAAGCAAGTTGTTCTGCTGCTTTTTAAAGTTTAGAATGGAAAATGGAGTGTTGAGGGAGAGCTGAGAATTCAGGAAAGGGCCTTAGAACTCCAAAATATAACTGTATATACATTATGCTGTTAGTTAGATTTCAGAGTTTTCTGTTTCCCATTCATTTTATCTTGACTTACTTTCAGGAAGCTCAGAAGAGCTCCCTTTTCTATGTCCATTCTGCCTGGCTGCAGTAATGAAAAACTGACTGGGGACCAAGTGATACAATTGAAAATCTCCACCTGCGTTTGGATTGGCTACTTTAAGAGGTAAGAATGATAATTTGCTGTAGTTGACAGGCTACGTGGTGTTGAGAAAAGAGAAGCAGAGACTATCTGGCATCTACAAAGTGTTTGCTTTGAGTTGCACTCACTTGTATTGAGGCAAGACAACATTCCTTGATGAAGAACAACTTGGCACAATGCGTTCTCTGTTTGTGTGAGTAGTGGCAGCTCACCTTGAGCAGCTTTTTCCCCTTGGTGGCCAAGTTCCCTTCCCTGCTGCTTAATTTCATTCTGACCAGTAGCCCTCAGAGGACATGAAAGGGTTTTGTTCTTGTTGGTGTGCCCTCCGTTCTGGTTCTTTGCCAAAATAAAAAAAAAGAGACAAACACAAGGGCCTGTGCTTCCCAATACAAAGGTAAAACTAATTTTCTAGTCTGCTGAGCACAGGAACTTCAATGTGACCACCAGCCAGGCACGCTCCTGTATCCCAGGTAATGCTACACACCTCCCAGTAGCAGGAGTTCTGCAGGGCTCAGCAGATCCTTCCCAATCCTAGAATCAGAATAGTTTCGGCTGGAAGAGACCTTCAAGATCATTAAGTCCAATCTTATTCCTAGCCCTATCAAAGACCACTAAACCATGTCCCTAAGCACAACATCTACCCAGCTCTCCCCTAACCCCCCCATTTCCCTCCCGACCACCCCGCTCCCGGGAACACCTCGCAAGCCGCAGCGCCGTTGCCATAGCGACACCGAACGCCGGAAGTGGCTCTGCGCTGAAATCCTTCCCCGGCTCAGCCACTTCCGGTCCCTCGGGGCCGCTCCGACCGCTCCCGCGACCCCTCCAGCGAAAGGTTCCGGGGGCGAAGGTCGCGGCCATGGCGGCGCCGGATCCCGCCGGGAGCAGCTGCCGGGTCAGGGACCCCCCCGGGGACCCCTCCCCAACCCCGGGGAGGGGGTTTGGGGGGACCTGGGGCGGTGTCGGGCCCGGGGAGTGTACCTCCTGTACTGAGGGCTCCAGAGCTAGATGCAGTACGCCAGGTGAGGTCTCACCAGAGCAAAGTGGCAGAATCACCTCTCTCGATTTGCTGGCCACGCTTCCTTTGATGCAGCCCAGGATGCAATTGGCCTTCTGGGCTGCAAGCGCGCACTGTTTGCTCATGTCCAGCTTCTTGTCCACCAGCACCCCCAAGTCATTTTCTACAGGGCTGCTTTCTATTGCCTCATCCCCCAGCCTGTATTGATAGTGAGGATTGTTCTGGCCCAGGTGTAGGACCCTGCACTTGGTCTTGTTGAACCTCATGAGGTTCACCTGGGCCGTGTCCCCATCTCCACGGCTTGTCCCACATCGTGCCACCCAAATGTCCCAGTGTCCCCTGTCCCAGTGTCCCCATCTCAACAGCTTGTCCCGCATCGTGCCATCCAAATGTCCCAGTGTCTCCTGTCCCAGTGTCCCCATCTCCACGGCTTGTCCCCCCCCATCCAAATGTCCCCTGTCCCAGTGTCCCCATCTCCACGGCTTGTCCCACATCGTGCCATCCGAATGTCCCAGTGTCCCTTGTCCCAGTGTCCCCATCTCCACGGCTTGTCCCACATCGTGCCACCCAAATGTCCCAGTGTCCCCTGTCCCAGTGTCCCCATCTGGTTTCAGTATCTGATGAGTCTACTGGACATTCTGTGGCTTTCAGACACATCTTCAGGTTCTCATGGGCTTTTCAGGCCTAGCTTTGTGTCTTTCAACTGAATTTGACTGGACTGGCCACCTCCTTGATGAAAGTTTGAAAAGCAAATTGTAGTACTGTTCTCTGTGATGTCCGTGCTATTTTTTTCTCCATTCCTTTCCTACATGCTTACTGGACCAGGCTGAACCCTTATGGGGTCTGTTGGCATGGCTGACATCCTCAGCTGCAAATGGGAGTCAGAGCAGACAGCGTGTCTTTCAGTTGTGTGCCCTGACTATAGAACCCTTTTCAATTTATGATGAAATCTTTTCAATCTGGGACAAAATCTTTTCGATTTATGATGAAATGTTTTCAATCTGGGACAAAATCCTTTCAATTTATGATGAAATGTTTTCACTCTGGGATGAAATTTTTCCAAATTGCCATTTTTTCCCTTGAATTTGCCTTAAATCCAACCTTTTTTTCCCCTCTTTTTCCAGGCGAGCTCTCGGCGGACGTCGGTAAGTGGTTGAAATTCTGATTTTTGCCGCAATTCCAAGGTCCCTCCGGGCTCTCGGGCGCCAAAATAATCGGAAATTTCTCTTCTTTTTTCAGAGGTTTGCAACCGAAGGGCACTCGGCCCTCCAGGACATCGTCCCTGCTCCCACGAGACACAGTCCTGGCCAAGGCCCAAGTTGTCAATGTCATCATCAATCTTAGCTTTGTAGCCTTGTAAGCTGTAGCTTGTTTTACACAGCCGGAAACTGTGTTTTGTCTTAGTTGTGAGTTGTGTTTTGTTTCATAGAGTCGCGCACTGTGCCTTGTCTTACCTGGCTGTGAGCTGTGTTTTGTCTCGCGTAATTGTGAGGTGTAGCTTGTCCTACACAGCCTTGAGAGTTATCAAGGGTCTCGTAAATCCTGTAGCCTGTCTTGTGTAGTGGTGGGCTTTGTAGATGTTTTCGTTTTCTTTTCCAATCCAGAAGTCGCTCTTTCTCTTGCCCTTTGGGAAGTGAGAAGGATTTAATAGAGAGCATCTTTCATTAGTTTAGTGGCCGGCCCAGCACTAACCCTTGACAACAATAGTGGAAGTCAGATGATATCACTAACTGATCTTATACCTTTTATTTGCTGTGTTGTGTGAATAGAACACTTTTATCATTGATGAAAGATGGACAAAAAAAATAAGACTAGTTTTAACCACTTGCTGTATATTTATTATCTACTGAAAGAGTACTCAGGTGCTGGAACAGGCTGACCCGGGAGGTGGTGGAGTCATCATCCCTACCAGGGCCTAATATCTGTTCTTCAGTGGCACTGGGGGTGGGGGGGGTGAGATAGGCAAGGAGGGAGTTTGTCTGTTGCCATGACGATGAGCTTGCCTCCATTCACTTCCCCCATCCAGACTACTGCCTCTGGTCTGACAGGGGCAGGGTATAGGGCCTTGCTGATCCTGGGTGCTTTCTGACGGTTGCTCCCATTTCTGTTTCAGGGAGGGCAGGGCCTGGCTCCACCAGTCTATCTCCTGCTCAGCCTTTCAACTTCCTTTTGTAACTTCACTACGCAGCAGAGGAGATAGTCTACCTGTTCACACTGCACGCAGCAAAATGGTCTGCCTTCTTCCTAGGAGTAAAGCAGTTTGAGGTTCTGTCTTTCTGAGTCACATAACTGGAGTGGTTCTTTTTTGGCAACATGGATATCACAATATACCATTTTTATTAGAATTAAACTTTGCTGCCACTGTTTATTTGTAGTCATTGTCATTCAGCCTAAAACAAGGGAAAAGCACATATTTTTACTAACCTGTTTGCTTTAAACTACCAGTTCTGTGAGCATTTGCCCCTTCAAAGAAATAACATTTCTTGTATGGACAACTGGTACAAGCAGGAGCTAAAGAGTTATCTGTTGATATTATCTCCCTCTCAAATTTGGACTAATAAAGAGGGACTGGTTGAGGATGTGGATGTAGGGGGCACCCTTGGCTGCAGTGACCATGAGATGGTGGAGTTCAGAATCACATGCGGCAGGCACAGGGCCATGAGCAGGATCACTACCCTGGACTTCAGAAGGGCTAATTTTGGCCTCTTCAGGGAATTGCTTGAAAAAGTCCTGTGGGACAGGGCTCTAGATGGTAAGGGGGCCCAAGCAAGATGGCTAATATTCAAGTGCCTTTTCCTCCAAGCGTCCCAAAGAGTAAGAAATCAAGTAAGAGAGCTAGGAGACCTGCATGGTTGAGCAGGGAGCTAATGGGCAGTCCTCCCTGCCTGCCTTATCTTTCTGCCCCGAGGTTACAGCTGTAAGGAGAAGGGATGCCAGAAGAGATGTCTTCCTGTCTTGATACCAGTTTTTAAAGACACTACAGTATACTTGTGCTATGGGTTTCTTCCAGATATCACCGTATGTGCACCTGGGAGCTGATGTGCTATTATTTGTGAGAAACTAAGGAAACTGCAGTCCTAATTGGAATATATACCTAGGAAAGAGAGAGACAGCAGAAAGCCTAAGATTTAGCTAGATGATGTAGAAAAGGAGAAAAAGCCACATCTCTATAGAAACTTCTTTTATTTTTCTTTTCCTAAACCTTGAACCTGAAAATTAATTCAGTAACAAGTGTAAACCTTGACAAACAAAAACAACTTCATGTAATATTCTGGAAAAAGGTTTAGACTGAAAGTGACTGAGTAGCTTTGAATTACTTTACTATAAACAAAAATAACCCACTTGTGTCTGAACAGTGGCAAAGCATGAATTAATGCAAAGAATTGAGGTAACCAAAATTAAATTTCTTCTTCAACACCTCTCCCCTCCCCTACAAAGGAAAAAAAAATTCCTGAGAAGAACAGAAATTCCTGTGACATAATTTTCTAAAACTCCACAGGATTTCATAGAATCATATAAGTTTAGCAGGCTCAGAACCGTGAAAGGGAAGTGTAAGGCAGATAATATTAGTGGGTGTTTTGAAGCATGGGACACATGTGATGATCACCTCCCATTAGCAGGTTTAGAACCACAAGAACTTGTTATCCTTGGCAGTGGAAAAGCAGACATGTGTGTGTTTTTTAATTACACTAAATACTGCAGAAATGATTCATGGGTGCAAGATGTCTCACCTAGACAGCAAATATACAAGAATTATACTCAAGGGTGTAATGGAACGGCCAGGGACCCAACAAATTCAAGTGATTAGCTACCTTCTGATTACTACCCCAGACAACTACCACCTGGAATATTGGGGTCGGTTCCTGGCCCCTCAGTTCAAGGAGGGCAGGGAGCTGCTTGAAAGAGTCCAGTGCAGAACCACGAAGATGAAGGGAGTGGAGCATCTCCATTAGGCAGAAAGGCTGAGGGAGCTGGGTTTCTTTAGCTTGGAGAAGAGGACACTGGGGGGTGACCTCATTAATGTTTATAAATACGTAAAGGGCAAGTGTCAGGAGGATGGAGCCAGGCTCTTCTCAGTGATGTCCAATGACAGGACAAGAGGCAATGGGTGTAAGCTGGAGCATAAGCGGTTCCACAGAAACATAAGGAAAAACTTTTTCACTGTGAAGATTTTTAAAAAGGGTAGAAAGGAGGACCCTGAAAACTATCTCCCTGTCCGCCTCACCTCTGTGCCTGGGAAGATCGTGGAGCAGATTCTCCTAGAGGCAAATAGAGGACAGTGGGGTGATGAAAGACAGCCAACATGGCTTCATCAAAGGCAAATCCTGCATGACAAATCTAGTGGCTTTCTATGGTAAGACGATTACCTCAGTGGACAAGGGACAACATGTAGATGTAATCTATCTGGACTTCTGCAAGACTTTTTACATGGTCCCCCACAACATCACACTTGCCAAGTTGGAGAGATATGGAGTTGATGGTTGGCCTGTTCAGCAAAAAAAACAAACAAAACCAACCAAACAAACAAAAAACAAACAAAAAACCAAAACGTTATGAACAAATGAGAATTTTCACTGTATCATAAATGTAGCTCCATCTTTAGGTATTCCCTAAATATCATGAGGTAATATTTTAAAACTTAATTTTCTTACCTCCCTTGGTTATCAAGTTAGCCTTTCTTAAAAATGTTACTATGACTATTTCAATAGCTGTAACTCTTGTGAGCAATGTTGTAGATGTTCTCTAGTAAATATGATAAAAAATTTAAAATGGTAAGGGAAAAATAATAAATATGTTAATAAATATTTTCTCATAACTAGTTTATTTCTGAAAGGTAAGTTCTTAACTAAAAATAAGCTGTTCAATTAAGCAAAAATGTTTTAAAATTACAGAATTTACCTTATGAAAGTGCTTGGACTTTCTGTTTCTCTCTATTTCCTGATGGTGAAGTTAATCCTTTCATTCCTCTTTTCATCACTGAAGCAGAGTTCTCCTGTACAACATTATTAAAATGGCAGCTCTCACTGAAACAACTCAGTTTGTTGAATGGCAATCCTGACAGAGTGACAGCATGTCTAAAATCTCCATTGAATAGTTTTGTTATCTGTGTGCATGATCAATAAAGTACAGGCACATATGTTTGGGCAAGACGGGGCTGTAAAGCGGCAAAAAAGTGGATTTGTCGAGGCTTGGGTGGGATCCAGCTGCCAACCAGGCAAGATCACGCTGGGAAGCTCCTGTCATTTGCACTGTGATTTAACAGTTGTCTGAATTGCCCAGCGTTGGACATAATCTGTGGGATTGAAACCACCAAAACGACGTGTTACGGCCTCATCCTGCCCCCAGACCCTTGACCGTTTCTGCAAAGTCAAAAATCCACCTAAAACGCCTCGGAATTTGCTACATTTTGGTGGCATCAGCGCGGGGGGGGCTGAGCTGGGAAGGGCTTTATCCCGAGGAGGGTTTACCCGGTACTACACCCACGCTCCTGACCACAGCCCTCGTTTGCTGCAGGGCCCAGTCTGGGATTCTCCCGTGCCTGCTCCACAGCATCAGTGGTGACAGTGATGTAATTACCATCAGGAGGGTTGGATTCGATACTGGTTTTGTATATATCCATTTTTATTATTATTAATTTCCTTTTCATTAAAGCTGTTCTAGTTTCCTTTTCTAATCGCTAAGTCTCTCCCCCTCATTCCCTTTCTTTTCCCCTTTGGGGAGTTAGGGGGGTTAACAGAGAGCATCTGTTATAGGTCTAAGGGACTGCCCTGACCCTAAACCATGACAGAGCCACTGTCCCCCGCCACCACTGCTGTCCCCCGCCAACCAGTTTGTCCCCGGTGCCCGTCACCCTTTCCCGCAGACCCTGGGCCGGGGGTGGGTGTGTCCCCGTGGGTGTCCCCGCCAGTGTGTCCCCATGGGTGTGTCCCCGTGGGTGTGCCCGTGTCCCACTCTGCTTCCGGGACCGCCACACCCCCACCCGTGTCCGGCTGTCTCCCCGGGGGCCGCTCCGGGGCTCACCTGCGGGCTGGGGGAGGCTGAGCAGGGGGTCGATGCCGGTGCCGGAGGGAGGGGGGTCCGGGGGGGGACAGAGGTGCCGCACAACTTGCAGGATCGTGGGCCCCGCCCCAGCTCCGCGCCTCCTCCAGCTCCTGCGTGGGGCGGATCACTGGGCGGAGCCTCGTCTCGGGACATGCCTCCATGGGCGGAGCCTCGCCCAGAGACACGCCTCCGTGGGCGGGGCCGCGCCCAGAGACGCGCCTCCATGGGCGGAGCCGCGCGACGGGACACGCCTCTATAGGCGGGGCCATGGCTAAACTACGCCCAGTCGCGAGGCGGGTCCCGCCGGCGAAACGAAACCGAAGCCCGAGGCTCGGCGGGGCTCGGCGAGGCTCGGCGGGGCTCGGCGAGGCTCGGCGGGGCTCGGCGAGGCTCGGCAATCTTTTAATAAAAAAAATTTTCTTTTTTCTTTGTGGGGGGGGGGGGTTTGGTTGTCTGCTCCTCAGACAGGGCATGTGCTCCCCTGCGGCAGGGGCAGAACAGGGACCCCCAGCTCCCAGGGAAAGGGCTGTGCTCAAAGTCAGGGGCTGGCTGTGCTTTATTCTGCCGGGGACATTTGTTGCTGACGGGCTCAGAGGTGAGGACCGGGAGGTGGTCTCGTCACACCGGGCTGAGGCATGTTCTGCAGGAAGGCGATGGGCAGCTCACCCAGGTACCTCTAATTGCAGGTTTGACACACGAATGGATTATTTCCACCGTGCTTTTTTTACTATTAGGCTTTCAGGGTTTTTGCTTTTAATAGTAGGTTTTATCTTTTTTCTTTTTTTTTATCCTAGGTTTTAACTCTTTCATCTTAGGTTCTGACTTTTTTTTGTTTTTCATCTTAGGTTTTAACTTCTTTTTTCTTCTATGTTAGGTTTAAGCTTCCTTTGCATTTAATCTTAGGTTTTAGCTTCTTTTCTTCTAAAGCTTATTTTCTTAATATCATTTGCTTTTATCTTTTTCCTTTTTATAATCTTTGAATTTAGCTGTTTAATTTCTAATATTAGGCTTTATCTTTTGTTTTTAATATTAGTTGTTAGAGTTTTTGGCCTTGCGACACTCTCCCGGCCTGTGCTGTCGATTATGCGCCGTGTTCCTGCCGCCCCTGGGGCTGCAGAGAGCCCCGAGCCGCCGCACTCCGCTCCCCCCGCAGCGCTCCCCGCCCGGGCAGTCTGGACGGTGTTTTACAATGACCACCACCGTTTCCTCTGTCTGGACACTACTTTTTTTATGGTGTTTCTATCCCTTCTTAGCTCCATACTGTCAAGTTGGGTTTCTTTTAGTATCGACTGGAATACCTAGCTAATTATTCTTCATCTTGTATTTCTACAGATGATATATTTACTGGAGAGTAATTACCATATTACTTGGACAGAGTACACTGAGGGAAGAAAGCCACTGCAGTGCAGCTCACAGCATGTGAACACTGTGGAACCATCACCCTGCAGTGTCATACCTCGATGTTACTAAGATGGGACTTTCAACACTTGCTCTGGGATTATTTTATTTTTTAAATAACATATCCACAGAGTCATGTCTGCAGTCCAGAGAATCACAGCACATCCAACCTCATCTTTCTTCTGCTCCTCTTCCAGGACTGTCTAACTAAGCCACTGTGCAGCAGCCAGCAGTCTATTACAGCTGGGAGGACTTCTGCAGGAGAGCCCAAAGTTTAAGCTACAGAATTTAGGACTGTCGCTCGCGATTGGCGGCCTCTCCGGCCAATAGGAGGCGAGCTTGTTAAGAGGGCGCTTGGAGGCGGCGGGTGCGGGCAGCGCGGCCGGGGCTGGACTCGGGCGATGGTGGAGTCGCGGGAGGGTCTGAGTTGGGAGGGCCGCGGGCAGGGCCCCCTCCGCTGAGCGGGTCGCTCGGAGCCCCGGCCGGCCGGGCCCGGACCGCTGCAGGGAGCGGCATCCCCCGGGGAACCTTCCCCCTCTGAGCCTCATCCCGCCTGGCAGAGAGTCTGGGGCTGGGCCCGGCACCGCTTCAGGTCAGAGTTGTTGTGAAGGTTCCTTCCTCTATTTTTATAAATCAATTTTAACTATTAAAATTATTAAGTATTTAAGCTGATACATTCCCCAGGTTTCCAAGCTTGGTACTGCAGCTCTGCTTGCACAGTCCTGCCCCTTTCACAAAGCTCTTTATCTAGGAAGACAGAGTGGGCTGTATTGCCAGAGGAGTTTTTCTCTCAGCCTTTTCTCATATCCTTTACATGGTGATCATATTGTTCATCCCGTGTCCTGTAACTCTGCAGTAAAACAATGGATTCAGACATCCTTGTCGAGTTTCGGCTTCTTGTCGGGGTGATGCTGCCACAGTGATGTTTGCTTTTCTTCCAGCTGGTTTAGTGTGCCCGAGTTAGTTTAGTGTGCCCGAGTTAGTTTAGTGTGCCTGGGTTAGTTTAATGTGCCTGGGTTAGTTTAGTGTACCTGGCTTGGTTTAGTGTGCCTGGGTTGGTTTAGTGTCCCTGGCTTGGTTTAGTGTGCCTGGGTTAGTTTAGTGTGCCTGGGTTAGTTTAGTGTGCCAGGCTTGGTTTAGTGTGCCTGGCTTGGTTTAGTGTGCCCGGGTTAGTTTAATGTGCCTGGCTTGGTTTAGTGTGCCCGAGTTAGTTTAGTGTGCCCGAGTTAGTTTAGTGTGCCTGGGTTAGTTTAATGTGCCTGGGTTTGCCCCATCTGCTATGAAACCTGCAACGAGACAGTCCATGTGACCCCCTGCCTCCACCAGTTCTGCAAGGGGTGCATTCTCCGGTGGACAGACAGAAGAGCATCGTGTCCCCTTTGCAGACAGACCCTCCAGACCATCGTCTACTCTGTGAGACCAGGGGAGGATTACCTGGAGATGGTCATTGAAGATCCCTCCGCTATTCTGTCTGAGGACAGCGAGGAAGAGGAGGAGGAAGAGGAGGAGGAGGAGGCTGAAGAAGCAGTGCCTGGGGCAGTAGAGCCGTGGGCAAGGGCCTTCTGGGAGCACTTGCAGTTCCTGCAGCCCAATTTTCACGATGTCTCTTGGAATTTTTCAGTTTGTGATTAAATTTTCACAATGTCTCTTGGAATTTTTCAGTTTGTGATGAAATTTTTGCCATTCCTGTTGGAATTTTTGCCATTTCTGTTGGAATTTTTGCCATTTCTGTTGGAATTTTTGCAATTTGATGAAATTTTCACAATGTCTCTTGGAATTTTTGCAATTTGTGATGAAATTTTTGCAATTTCTGTTGGAATTTTGGCAATTTGTGATTAAATTTTTGCCATTTCTGTTGGAATTTTTGCCATTTCTGTTGGAATTTTTGCCATTTGATGAAATTTTCACAATGTCCGCCCCCGCCCCCCCCGCTCCCCCCCCCTCCCCCCCCAGGGCCTCCCCGTGCCCTCCCAGTCCCCTCCCAGTGCTTACTGGTAGCCTACTGGGAAGAGGCGCCCGTCGCGCTCCGAGAGCTCGGTCAGGGCCCCCAGGCTGTCGATGCGGATGGAGCCTGCGGCCCCCACCCCAGTTAGCACCCGTGGGTGCTACTGGGAGATACTGGGACACCCACGGGTGCTACTGGGAGCTACTGGGAACCCCCTTCTGGGTGCTACTGGGACACCCCTGCGTGCTACTGGGGGCGCCTGGGACACCCATGGGGCGTACTGGGGGCCACGTGGGAGGTCGTGGGGGCTTTGGTGGCCCTGAAGGAGGTTCTGGTGGCCCCCAGGGTGGTTCTGGTGGTCATGGGGGAGGTTTTAGTGGTCCTGGATGTGGCCTTGGTGGCCCTGAAGGAGGTTCTGGTGATCTTGGAGAAGGTCCTGGGGACCTCGGTGGCCCCGAGGTGGCCTTAGTGGCCCTGGGGAAGGTCCTGGTGGCCCTGGGGATGGTTCTGGTGGTCCTGGTGGCCCATGGGCTGGATCTGGTGGTCCTGGGAGTGGTCTTGGTGGCCCTGGGGGCGGTCCTGGGGACTCTTGTGGTCCTGGGGGGGGTCATGGTGGCTTTGAGCAGTTCCCAAAGGAGTCAACCAACTTATAATCAGTACCACCAAAGAAGCATATGACATAATTCAGCAGGAATCCAGCAGACAATGCTACCATTCGAGATCACAGAATCATAGAATGCTAGGGGTTGGAAGGGGCCTCTGAAGATCATTGAGTCCAACCCCCCTGCCAGAGCAGGACGAAACTAGAGTATATCATGCAGAAATGCATCCAGGCAGGTCTTGAAAGTCTCCAGAGAAGACGACTCCACAACTCCTCTGGGGAGTCTATTCCAATACTCTACAACTCTTACAGTAAAGAAGTTCTTCCTCATGTTGAGATGGTGACTCAGAGTGACCCACAGAGACCCAGAGCTGACCCATAGCGACCCACGGCTGCCCCACTGTGACCCATAGCGACCCACGGCTGCCCCATAGCGATCCAGAGCAATCCAGAGCGACCCAGAACTGACCCAGAGTGACTCAGAGTGACCCACAGAGACCCAGAGCTGACCCATAGCGACCCACGGCTGACCCATAGCGACTCAGAGCAACCTATAGCTGACCCAGAGCGACCCACAGAGACCCAGAACTGACCCAGAGCGACCTTCAGCTGCCCCATAGTGACCCACGGCTGCCCCATAGCGACCCAGAGCTGACCCATAGCACGTCGCTCCGCCTCTCGCCGCGGCCGCTCTGCCCGGTGCTGAGCGAGAGAGCGAGCAGCTTGCGGGGGCCGGACGCTCTAGCGGCTCCATCACCGCTGCGCGTCGGGCAACAGCGGCACCCGGAGGCGACGCGACCACACCGCCCAAGCCCGATGGCCGCTCCACCCGGATATAGAGTCTCATTCTTTATATATAGACTAAGGAAGCGCAGAAGCATTTTCTTAATGCTATCCATAGGCATTTAAAAGTGTGATTCGCTATTAGGCGCTTTATGTTATCTCCTTGATTCGCACTGAATGTCTCAGGAAAAGAGCAATATATAAATTCCCCAGTTCCAGTTTCCCCCCCCATTTCCAGTTCCCAGTCCCCATTTCCAGTTCCCCCCCCCATTTCCAGTTCCACGGTTCCAGTTTCCCCCCCTCGTTTCCAGTTCCCCGTCCCCATTTCCAGTTCCTCGTCCTCATTTCCCTCCCCTGTTTCCAGTTCCCCGGCCCCATTTCCCACCCTCGTTTCCAGTTCCCCATCCCCATTTCCAGTTCCCCGTCCCCATTTCCACCCCCGTTTCCAGTTCCACGGTTCCAGTTTCCCCGCCTTGTTTCCAGTTCCCAGTCCCCATTTCCCCCCCCCGTTTCCAGTTCCCCCCCACTCCGGGCGGTCGTGAGGCGGGTGCGAGCGTGTCTCGCGCCGGTGGCGGGGGCGAGGGGGGGGTGGCGCGGGGGGGGGGGCGGGTGTTTGGAAGCAGCGTCGTGCAAGCCCCGCCCCCTGCTCTTGTGCAAGGGCTGCCCTCAGCAAACATGGCGGCGCCAGCGCCCGCTCCTCCCTGCCCTCAGCCAACATGGCGGCGCCTCCTTTCCCCCCCTCTGCCCTCAGCCAACATGGCGGCGCCTCCTTCCCCCTTCTGCCCTCAGCCAACATGGCGGCGCCTCCTTCCCCCTTCTGCCCCCCCCCCACATGGCGCCACCGCCTCGCCCATTTGGAGAAAAGTAGTAAGATGGATATTGTTTAATCATAGTTTTTCTTTTTTTTTTTTCCTTTTTTTTTAATTATAGGGAGAAAAAATGCTTTTGGTCTTAGATCAGGATGTTTGTATTTTACAACATCTTTTGTACGTACTTTCCCTTCCTGTGCTAGAGAAATCAATACTACATGACAATGGGGTTTGTACATGTTATTTTCTTCTTAATGCAAGGGAAGCTTTCTATTCTGTGTGTCTTCATGGGTTATACTGTAGTATATGCAGACTGATGAAAGCACAGCCTTCAGATTCCACTGAAAAATCACATAAAACTTAAGTGCCGCCCCCCCCGCCCCCCCCCCGTCCCCGGGCCGCCCCCCCCGCCCCCTCCCGCCGCCGCCCCCGCCCCGTAGGCGGAGCCACCGGCCCCGCTCCGCCGCGCGGCTGCAGCACCGGGAGCGGCGGCGCTCGAGGCGCTCGGGGCTCAGCATGGGCCCCCGCCGCTTCCTCGGGCTCCTGCTCGCCGCCTGCGCTGGCCTCCTGCGCACCGGCCCCGGCTGCCTCGCACGTAAGTGGGGCCGCAGCCCCGGGACCGGCCGCTCCGCACTGCGGGACCCCGTCCGTCGCCCCGGCCCCTCGCCCGTGAGCCGCCCCAGCACCCCTAGTAATTTCAACTAGATAATTCATGTTAAAATACAACTGTTTTCTCTTCAGCAGGACTTTAACACAGTTTAACTCAGACCAGATTAAAAACCACATCTTTTTCCTCATGAAATTATATGCAGCATTTGAGCAATAGTTTGGAGAAATCTCTGTATCCTGTTCCATGGAGCCCATCACCTGGGATTTGTTAAAGGCTGGTGGCTCTACCTCCTCTGGTCAGGAAGTAAGGTTTGCTTTTGACTTCTGAATTTTTCTGGTGTTCATAGAGTGCTCAGAACAGTTCCAGCCACGTGCACTCCAGTTTCCTGAGCAGGAAAATGTCCATCGGGGGGGTTTTGGGGGTGTCTCCGACTTTTTGGGGGGTTCTTCAAGTTTTTGGGGGGGCCCTCGGATTTTTGGGGGGCTGGGAGGTTGGGGACACCCCTGGGGACGGCGATGGCACCCAGCGGGTGATGTGCTCGGTCGCCCACCCACTCTTCTCTCCTTTCCTTGATTGATGAAGGGGTTTTTGGGGGGTTTGCGAGGAGATTTTGGGGTGTTCTCGATTTTTTGGGGTGTCTTCGAATTTTTTGGGGTGTCCTTGCATTTTTGGGGGGCTGAGAGGTTGGGGACACCCCTGGGGACAGCGATGGCCCCCAGCGGGCGATGCTGTATCTGGAGGAAAATAAGTCCCTGAACATATAAACTCTTGATAATTAATGACAAAGGAGACAAAACACAGAGAACCCACTATTCCTCTAAAGGATGTAAGCCTATTCAAGCAAAAAACAGCGCAGCACCACAATTCAGTAACCACATGCCTATGATTCTTTTGCACTGTTCTTACTCATTTAAAAACCTAATATTGTTTCTTAAATGCAACCCAAAATAGTGATTCTTGCTTTTAAGTAAAACATAATCACGCTGTGAATGTAGTGATTAACAGCAGGGCAAAATAAAGGCTAATATAGAGACTTTTTGAGATTGCAAAACGTAATTTATCTGGTCTTCCAAATATTTTCACCTCTCCAGAACACAAGGACCAGTTCATATGCTGACTGTCCAGGCAAAGGCTCTTCCCTTCATTTTCCAATTTTTTTCTCCCTTTGTTCATTCACATGAATCTCACATCTGTGTCTGCTTTGAGATTCAGGGAGTAAAGGTGACATGTCTTTTGACAGTCTAATGGTCCCTCTGACAACTCTTTCATTGTATTCATATCAGGTTTTGTATTTAACTACCAAAAATACTTCTAGTTAAAATCTCCCTTGTAGAGAGACAATGTCATGAGAGACAGATTGTCCTGAGCAGTTAATTACCAAATTCTGTCTCATTGCACAACACTGGGATTAACTCAGTGCTGGAGCACAGAATGTATTCCTGAAGATTTAAGTTCACTGTCATTAATTAGCGTATACTTGAACTTGTCAGGTTAGCGGGGCTTCTTGCATGCCAAATACTGGAAATTGCAAGGGCAGGTCTCAAATAAATTAGTTAACAAGTATGTTCTCTGGATCAATCTCAGTCTTTCCTCTTCTCATTTCTTGGGTGGTAATAGCTATTCATATCAGGCATTATTAAAGGTTTTCTGTTTTAACACTGTCAGATACCTAGAAATGGAGCAAGGTAATTAGAATTAGAAGCCGTGCCACACACAGCGTGAGCAGCTGCGGGTCGGAGTTGAGAGCCAGAGAGGCGGCGCACGACGGGAGCCAGAAACTTCGAAGCTCAAGGGCTCAGAGGGACTTAGGAGCGCCCCTCACCCCCAGCCGCAGCCCCCGCCTCCTTCGCACCCCCCCCGGCCGCAGCCCTCCTCCCTCGCGCCCTCTCTCCCGGCCTCGGCCCGCGGCGCTCCCGAAGGGGTTTGGTGCCCTCTGCCGGTCGGCGGCGCGCGCGGCGGCCGTTGCCTGCTCGCGCGGTGGCCGTTACCCCGAGCGCACACGGGCTACCCGCGTGGCTGCAGCCACCAAACCCAGCTGGATCTGTTCCTGTGTGACCTCCTCTAGGTGACCCTGCTCTGGCAGGGGGGTTGGACTCGATGATCTCCAGAGATCCCATCCAACCCATACCATTCTGTGATTCTGTGATGCTGATTATTGCTGGAGTTCTGTATCATTTTCATTTCTCTCTTGGTCAATCCATCTCAGCCAAGCTGAGCCCCCCCCGTTCAGCACAGCAGTGCCGGTTTGCAGGGCACAGAGGGTGCAGAGGAGGGGAGGGTGACAGTGTCTAGTGGGGTCTAGGACAAGATAAAAGCACTATTACTACAACAGTCATGAAATACTATTTATAATAGGATCTACTTCATGTATTTTACTTGCAGCCAATAGCTTGCTAAATGGTGTGTCTTCAGGCTCAGTGGCATTAATGAGCCTGCATGGTATCTGGCAAATAGGAGGGTCATGTTGGGCAGTACAATCTGTTTGGGTTTGCCTCTCATGCACTCTTCTCTGGCTCTCCCATCTTCCAAAATCTCTACTGCCTGTAAGTCCCTTCAGCCAGCTTGTGCTGTTGTAGAAGCACAAGCCTGTAGCCCTAAAGGCCCTGTTTCTGGAGCAGTGCCTAGTTAAAGGAAATTGCTACCAATTATCTTCTCCTGAGTTGCCAGAAGCTGATAATTTGGGTTTTAATTGGGGCTTTGGGGTTTAATTTGGGTTTTAATTGGGGCTTCGGGGTTTAATTTGGGTTTTAATTCGGGCTTTGGGTTTTGATTTGGGTTTTAATTTGAGGTTTGGTTTTTGATTTGGGTTTTAATTTGGGCTTTGGTATTTGATTTGAGTTTTAATTTGAGGTTTGGGTTTTGATTTGGGTTTTAATTTGGGCTTCGGGGTTTAATTTGAGTTTTAATTTGGGCTTTGGGTTTTGATTTGGGTTTTAATATGAGTTTTGGGTTTTGATTTGGGATTTAATTTGGGCTTTGGGGTTTAATTTGAGGATTATGATGGGCAAGTTGTTGGTGCCTGGGACCTCAAAACTGTCCCCAAAGTGATGGGCGAGTTGGTACCTGGGACCCCCAAACAGTGCCCAGGACCCCAAAACGGTGCCTGGGACCCCAGAATGGTCCCCAAAGTGATGGGCAAGTTGGTGCCTGGGACCCCAGAATGGTGCCTGAGGTGATGGGAAAGTTGGTGCCCAGGACCCCCAAAACGGTGCCTGGGACCCCAAAATGGTGCCCGAAGTGATGGGCAAGTTGTTGGTGCCGGGGACCTCAAAACAGTCCCCAAAGGAATGGGCGAGATGGTGCCCGGGAGCCCCAAACGGTGCAAACAGCTAAGGCAGCAGTTGCAGCCGCTGTTGTTCACCCCAGACCAGTTTACCAGACTTCTGAGGTCGTTCCCATGAGCACTCCTTAATATGCCCCAGGCACCTTCCATCAGATTGGTTATACCAGGTGATTTGCCTTAACTGCTCTAATTATCTGTGGAGGAAGGGAGGGAGCCCCCACAAAGTGCTGGCACTGCAGCAAGTGATGCTGAGCAGCTGGGGCCACAAAAATCCTCCCTCACTGGTGCAATTGGCTTAACAGGGGAGGACTCGGTCTTCAGTTTGGTACACTGGAGTAATTAGAAGGGTAGAACATGTAACACAGCTGATGAATTTTAAGTATGGACATTGTTACATAATTTGCCATATTTTTTTGACCAACAAAAATGATGAATCTCAGAAACCTTTCTTTGGGAGGGAATCTGAGAACTAGAATGCTCTCAAGAAGTTAGAAAGCAATTATAAAAATAATTAGGAAATGATATAAAATGTGATCTTCACATGAAATATTTCCTAAATAATCTTAAAATTTTACCTCTCCACAGAATGTTAGATCAGTCTTTTAAAGGTAAAAATCTTTTAATTATAAATTACCCTTGCTTAAACTCAATGCTGACCTTCAAGTATTGTATATTCTACTTTTGTCCTTTTTCTTCTTTTTCTTCTTTTTTCTTCCTTTTTTTTCTTCTTTTTTTCTTTTTTTTTCTTCTTTTTTCTTCTTCTTTTTCTTCTTCTTTTTCTTCTTTTTTTCTTCTTTTTTTTTCTTCTTTTTTTCTTCTCTTTTCTTCTCTTTTTCTTCTTTTTTTTCTTCTCTTTTCTTCTCTTTTTCTTCTTTTTCTTCTTTTCTTCTCTTTTCTGTTTTCTTTTTTTCTTTTTTCTTCTGTTTTCTTTTTTCTTTTCTTCTTTTTTTCTTTTTCTTTTTTCTTCTGTTTTTTCTTCCTTTTCTCTTCCTTTTTTCTTTTTTTTTTTTTGGGGAGCACTGGGATGTACTGGGATGAGGCTTGTGTGTATCGTAGGGCTACTGGGATGTACTGGGGGGGACTGGGAGGGGATTATAGGGTACTGGGGGGGACTGGGATGAACTAGAAGAACCAGTTGTGAGTGCTGGGGAGCACTGGGATGTACTGGGAGGAGGCTCGTGTGTACTGGAGGGGTACTGGGATGTACTGGGGTGAGGCTGTGAGGACTGGGAGAGGATCATGGGGAACTGGGGTGGAATGGGAGCTACTGGGAGGGGGACTCAGCCTCCCGGGTGTCCCAGCAGCACCAGTTCCGGTCGCCGCCGTTACTGGGAGTATTTTAAAACTGCATAGATGCAGTGCTTAGTTACATGGTTTAGTAGTGCCTTGGCAGTGCTGGTTTAACAGTTGGACTTGATCTTGAAGGTCTCTTCCAACCGGAACGATTCAATGATTCTATGATTTTTTAATGTATATAGGTATAATTTGATATTTTTGAGGAAATAATAAAATCTATAAAGAGTTTTTAATTCAAATATCTTTATAAAAACTGTCTTGATAGCTATAAAGAAGCTTTCAATTCCACCAATATTTGCATTTGCCTGCATTAATCCCTATTTCCTGTCTCAATTCCTCCTTGCCTTCTGTAAAGCCATGCACGCAATTTCTTGCTTGAAAGTGAAACGATATCCCCCAGTTCAGTATTATTTTTTGTCTAGACTTTTTTCAAAACAACTGCTTTTGAGAAGAGGCTTTAAGACAGTTGTGATTTCTTTGGGAATTATTGGTAGTTCCATGTGTAAAATGGATTCTTCAGCCTTTTTCATCTGAGCTTCAGACAGTGACTGTGCACTGGGAGGCAGTGTAACACCACTTGCTTGTTGAGTCCTGGCAGTTGAATCTTCTATAAATTACCTTCTGGCATTCATTCTGAAATACCTCTTTCCTTGCCAGACTCATAGATGAATTTCTGTGCAAACAGAGGGGGAACTATGTCAGTGTTCTAATTTGGAACTATGTGATCTTTAAAGTCCCTTCCAACCCAAACCATCCTATGGTTTTATGATTCCATTAGAAGTTTCCATCTTCTGAGAAGCAATTGAAATGCACTACTTTCATGCACTCCAACAAAGCACTGGCCAAGGCTTGTGGGGTCTCAGCTTCATAGCATTTCACACAAGGTTGCTGGCTCAATGTGGGTCTTCATTAAGTGTTGTCTGAGTAGAAGACTAGAGTTCATTTATTCAGCCTCAAGATAAGCAACTTAATGCTTCTGATTTGAATGCAAACAAGGGCAAGACCTCTTGCCTCTTTGATGCCTCACCAGCTTTTGGAAAGTTGATTTTACAGCAGCTTATGTTCGAACCAGGGCAGGTAGCCAAGGTACATGGAGAGCGGGAATAAACTTGCTGTGTTTATCCCCATTAGAATCATAGAATGTTTAGGGCCAGAAGGGACCTCCAAAGGTCATCTAGTCCAGCCCTCTTGCAGTGAGCAGGGATACCCTTAACTAGACGAGGCTGCTCAAAGCCTTGTCCAACCTCACCTTGAATATCTCCAGAGATGGTGCCTCAACCACCTCCCTGAGAAGCCTATTCCACTGATCCACCACCCTCAAGGTAAAGTACGTCTCTTTACCCACAAGCTTTCAACCTGCTCCTCACTGCCCCCCAGGCAGAGCTCTATACATTCCAATTGCTCTCTCACATAGACTCCACCTCACAACTCTCTCACAACTCCACCACCTCGCCTTGCCAGCCTATCCTTCCTAAAAGGGACATAGCCATCCATGACAGTGTTCCAGTCATGAGAGCTGTCCCACCATGTCTCAGTGATTGCAATGAGGTCATGGTCCTGTGACCTCACACAGATCTCTTGTTCATCCTGTTTATTCCCCATGCTGCGTGCATTTGTGTACAGGCATTTGAGTGAGTTTGCAGTGCTCCAGAACCTCCTGACACAGATCCACTGGTTATATTGCAGCTAGGGAAGGAGCAAAAGAAGGTTAAGTTTTTGATTGATACAGGAGCAACGTATTCAGTTCTGAACCAGGCTTTGATTCCTTGAGGAATGATTATATTATAGTTAAAGGAGCCACTGGCCAAAGTGAAAAGGTGTACTTTTGTAAACCTCTAAAATACCAATTGTGAAAACAGTTGGGCCCAACTCTCCGAAGGCCCTTCTGGGAAGGGATTTATTAGAACAATTAGGTGCAATAATCAAATTTTAAAAGGGAGAGATTACTTTGGAGGTAAATGATAAACAATATATACAAATAATCTAGCACAAACAGGGAAAGACAGAAGGCAGTCTGCAGAGGTGAGAACAATGCTTCGTGTATTGGCCTGCAATCTCCTCCTTACAACCAGAGAGGCTGGTTATCAACTATATCATTTTTTAGGTATTTTGTCTCTTCCCAGTCCCTTTTCTTATTTTAAGTTCTTCTACTTTGTGAACAGCTACAACAGAAATAAACTTGAAGTGTAATACAAAGTTTGGTTATAGCTGACAGATTTCATAAATAGAAAAATCAATTTCACAGAACACAATGCAGAACTGTTGTAATAGCAGTATTTGTTACTTCAGCCTGTGGTACTTCAGCCTCGTGGGGCGCGGTACCCGCGCCTCGCCCGGCAGCCGGAGGTGTGCCGCTGTCACCCGGCCGCGCGCCGGGCGGGGTTGCTGTGGTGGTTGGGGTTGTCGTTGAGGTGTCCGGTGCCGTCGCGGCTCCCGCACATGCTGCGGGGCTGCGCGGGGCGCTTCACCCGGGTGTCGGCCGGGACGGCCGAGCTGGGGAGGAAGAGGGACGGCGGGCAGCGCGCTGACAGTGCCCGCGCCCTGCGCCCCTGCCCGCCGCTGCCGCCGCCGAGCACCTTTCCAAAGCTCTGCCCTTCGCGTGGAGGAAATGAAAGGGAGTATGTAGAGGTTCGAGCTGCCGGGCAGCCGCCCACCCTCGCCGACTCTCGCCTCCCGACGCCAGGGTCATCCGTCCTTCCCCAGCTTGCTGGAGACCTTGCCAGGGTGATCCGTCCTTCCCCAGCTTGCTGGAGACCTTGCCAGGGTGACCCGTCCTTCCCCAGCTCGCTGGAGACCTTGCCAGGGTGACCCGTCCTTCCCAAGCTCGCTGGAGACCTTGCCAGGGTGATCCGGCCTTCCCCAGCTCGCTGGAGACCTTGCCAGGGTGACCCGTCCTTCCCCAGCTCGCTGGAGACCTTGCCAGGGTGCCCGGGGCCTCCGCAGCCCGCTGGCGCGAATCTAGAAACCCAGTGAATTATGTGGCTTAGGTTTCTGAGGCATAGGAGTGAACATGGCATAGCATTTACACCTCTCAGAGCCATGAAGTGTTAAGTTACATGCTCAGTCAGTTGTCATTTTGAATTACAGCTTCAAAGTCTTGGTCTCCCAGTGAAGAAACCTTAAGAGTGACAGCTGAAAAGCTGGTGCATATTTCCAAGATAAAAACTGCACTCTGTAGAAAAGTCACATATTGAGAATACACAGGCCCATGTGCAGTAGTAAAAGCAGGAAATTTGTGTGGCAGTGCTTTAAAAACTCTGCGTGGCAGCCGCTTTTCCTGTTCTTCAGTGGTAACTTTCTTCATAACATTGCAACTTGTGTTGTTTGGGGAGTGAGTGCCCCTTAAGAGAAACAAGTTCCCTTATTCCCTTTTAATTGTTTTTATTCTGCTGATATGCATGGAGAACCTGTTTTTGATTTTTACATGTTTAATTTTTAATAGATGGTGAATCATACCTATCTGTGTATAGATCCTCCCTCCATGAATGATAATTCTAAGAAATAATTGTTTCTAAACTTAATAATAACAAAGTGGACTTGAAAAAGAAGGTTTATATGATTGTCTGATGTAATTGATGAAAACCTTCATTAAGACTCCAGATAAATTTAGCAGACGTAAGTACTGTTGGCTTTACCCCTCATCCTCTCTGTTACCCCAGGAGAGACAGGTTTTGGATGCAATCTGAAAATTGACTGTATTTCTTGACTGCTACTCACTGTCTACAGGACAAAGCAGGACACTTTCCTCCTTATCTTGGTACCAGTTTGCCCTCTTCCCTACAGCTGGTGCAGCAACAGTTACGTCCTTAGCCTAAAATAGATTTCACTTTCTAGAAGCATGCAGGCAGCAATAAATACCCACTCGTCCAGGTGCTTTTATATGAGGTTACAATTAGAAATGGAGAGAACCTTTTCAGCTGAGTGCTACCCCCTGCCTCGTTCTTCCAGCTCAGGGGTCTGGGTGCCTAGGGTACAAGTAATTCTACTGCTAAAGACTGAGGCAAATAAGGCATTAAGCACCTTAGTCTTTTCCTCATCCTTTGTCACTATGTTTCCCTCTGCATTAAATAAAGGATGGAGCTTCTCCCTAGCCTTCCTTTTGTTGTTAATGTATTTATAGAAACACTGGCTTTAGCCATGTTGAGTTCTATTTGGGTTTGGGTCTCCTAATTTTCTCTCTAATATTTGGCATGCAGAGTTAGCCTTTTTGTTTGTTTGGGTTTTCTTTTTTGTGTGTGTGTGTGGTTTTTTCCAGTGGGAAAGGGACAGAAAATGTGTTTGGGATCATCCCTCCTCTTCCTTTGATTTACAAAGGCTTTATCTTGTTTTTAGGAACAGCATGAAAAGTCGCAAAATAAATCTGTAATCAACTCTGAAAACAACAGATTTTGCTACAGCATGTATACATCAATTATGTATTTGTTGTGTAAACAGCAGGGCCACATAATAGTGTTTTCTTACCACACTCCAGTTCAGCATCTACATCTTTGAACACATTGCCCAGATTGCACTCAGCAAAGCAGCTACCCAGAGACTATTTCCAAACCAACAGGTGTCTGTATACTGCAAAAAACCTATGTGAATGTGTGAAAAATCAGTTTGCTGAAGTGTTATGATCTTTAGGTAGAGTAATTGGGAAGGTGACTTAATTTAATCTTCCATAGAGGCACATCTAAGTCTTTATCTATGCTCTTATAAAATATAGCATAGGAATGAGAAATGGTTACAGCCCAGTCAACACAGATATAGCATGAATGCATGCTATAGGTTTCCTTGGAAGCCTCCTATAGCCTCAGTTGCATTGTTCTCTAAATCCTGTCAAGATGCCTCAAGAGTGGTTGGAATCAATAAAACATTCCTATGAAAAGCAAAATGCTCATTTGTATTGCCCAACAAAATTCCTGTCAGGACAATCACAGCAGCACATCTGCACGCTGCCCTGGTCCCTTGGCATCCCTGCCTGGCAGTCGGCATCTTGGGGGTGTGTGGTGGGGTCAGGATGGCACCCCTCTTGCTGTCAAGCAGCGGGCAGCTGCTGCTTGCCTGAAGTGCGTCCTGCGGCGTGGCGAGATGGTGGTTTGCAGCAGCGGTTCGTAGGGGTATCCTCACAGGGGCAGGTCTTGGAGAGGAACAGAGCAAGCGAGTTCAGCTCCCTGGGAACTTGGAAATCCCCTGGAGCTGCTTGGATGGGGCTCTGGAAGTGGTGCCAGGGTGGGTGGGCACGGGGTAAAAGTGGGGGTGTGCGGACATCTGATGGTGGTGGCCATGAGGACCCCCTGGTGGTGGCCACGGACATCCTCTGATGGTGGCCACGGGACTGGCAGGGCCAAGTGGTTGACAGAACCCAACGAGGACGCCGAGGAGCTGTTCCGCATGGTCGGGGAGGTCTTCATCTACTGGTCCAAGTCCCACGTGAGTGGGGACGCTGGGGTTGGCGGTCCCACCAGGAAGGGGGTTGGGGAGGGGTGGGGGGTTGGTCCTCAACTCGGTGGTCTCCTCCCGTGGTAGAACTTCAAGCGCGAGGAGCAGAACTTCGTGGTGCAGAACGGCTCCACATTAAACCACAGCAACTTACTTTCTGCTTTCTCTTTTGGAAAAATGTTTCCGTAAGAACAATTTTAAGCCAACCCAAATCCACTGCTTCAGGATTCAGGACTGACTGATTCCAGTTACTCTTGTAACTGGAAGAACTACATAAAACTTACAGGAAGCCATACAAAACTCTGATTAGTTGGCTCATTTTTGTGCATGAATTTTCTCTTTTCATGTTATTTCCTTCAATGAATTAGTTGACGAGTAGCTCTGTTCATGCTGTTAAACAGATAGGCAATTGGTCAAAACGTCATGAGAAACTTAACAAGTCAGCATGTAGGGGGGAGGGGTGGGTTACGGGGGAGGATTTGGGGAGCAAACTGGGAGCCCGGGGTGGGGGGGAAACTTTCTGAGCTGCCCGCTCGGCCAGGCCGGAGGCTTCGCTAGCGCAGCAGCAGCCTCCGCTTCCTCGGCCCTTTTTGTTCCCCGGATGACTCCTTCATTTTGCTAATTCCTCCTCTCTCAGTGTGTGTGTCTGTCTGTCTGTCTGTCTGTCTGGCCGTGGGGATGTGTGTCCGTCTGCACCCCCCCCCCCCCCCCCGCCCCCCCCCCCTGGCCCCCCGGTTTCCCCGTGGCGGCCCGGGGGGTCCGGGCGCCCCCCCCGGGGGGTGTGTCCGTGTGTAGAACGGGCACCGTGTGTGGTGTGGGTGTGCATGGTGTGTGTGTGGGGTGTGAGTGTCCATGTGTATACCCGGCACTGTGTGTGGTGTGTGTGTGCACGGTGTGTGTGTGGGGTGTGGGTGTCCGCGTGTAGAACCGGCCCCGTGTGTGGTGTGGGTGTGCACGGTGTGTGTGTGGGGGGTGAGTGTCCGTGTGTATACCCGGCACTGTGTGTGGTATGTGTGTGCACGGTGTGTGTGGGGCGGGTGTGGGTGCCCGTGTGTACACCCGGCACCGCCCCGCGCGCGCCCCTTGCTGCGGCTGTCCCCCTGGGCCGGGCCGGATCCTGGCTCTGCTCCGGGCTCTGCCGCAGGTCCGGAGCTGCAGCTCCCCCCCCAGATGTTTTTTCCGGAGGGCTGGGCTCCGCAGAGCACTGGTGGATAAAGGCCATTTGAGGCCGAGCTCTGGGAATCATCTTGGCTCCTGGAGCGGCTGCTGGACGGTGGGAACGTCGCTCTCTGCTCCCTCGGCACCACAGGCCGTTTGCTCCCCACACCTGGTTCCCCCCGCTGCCAGATCAGCCGGGGTTATGTTGTTTTCCCCGGTATTTAGGAAACGTGTCCCCCCCCCCCAGCAGCCGCCCCCTCCCCTCAGAGTGGGGGGGAGGTGGGTTTGGAGTCCATCCCCGTGGTTTTAGGGCTTCGTGGGGGGACGGGAGGGGGTTGGTTTTTGGTGGGTCCAACACGATGGGCTCCTGGCAGGGCTGGACCGGGGCCAAGCACCGCCCCGGGTTCCCTTTTCCCCGGGGCTTTGCTGCCTGGCGGTGGGGAAACGGGGTGTGCTCGGGTTTTGGGGGGGCTCATAGCCCCTGCCCACCCCCTCCCAAGCACCCTAATGGGGTGGGGAGGAGGGGGAAGCTGGGGAGAGGGGGCGGTGGGTGCTGGGGACACTGGGGCTGGGCAACTGAAGCAAAAGCCCCGAGGAGAAAGGCCTCCGCCCCCCCCCGCCCCTCCCTCGTCCCCGGGGCGCGGGGGGGGGGGGGGGAGCAGGAGCCCCGCGCTGGCGGGGGAGGATCAGGCGGAAAGAGGGAGTTGTCACCCCCGGGGCCGCCGCAAACGAGGAGGAAAAACGATCAAAGGGGGCGAAACTCCCCTACGAGGACAGGCTGAGGAAGTCGGGGTTGTTCCGTCTGGAGAAGGGAAGGCTCCGGGTAGACCTTATTGTGGCCTTCCCGTCCTTGCAGGGGACTGGAAAGAAAGCGGGGAGAGGGACTTTTTAGCAGAGCCATGGCAGTACAGGAAGACTGATATTTCTCCTGAAAAAAACCTTTACCTTTTTAGAATGCAGTAGCTACCTCAGTTTTAAATCAGACAGCTTGCAGGCCTTTAATTGAATATGATTCTGTGTGAATGAATTTTCTTTACGGAGGGAGAGATGGTATTTTCTGTTAGGGAAATTGTATGCTGTGTGAAACATTGTGGGTATGATGAATCAGAGTGAGATTTGATTTTTTCCATGGAAAATGTCATTAAAGAAGTCATTGCCATTCTCTCTGAGACATTTCAATGTTTTATTTTTGTTTTAAATTGAAAATAAACAATTTTCTGAGTTGTGCTTACATTTTGGGTGGTGGGTTCCTCAGATGTTGTGTTCCTTGGGTGGTGGGTTCCCCAGATGTTTCATTTCTTGGGTGGTTGGTTCTCCAGGTAGAGGGTTCCTCAGATGTTGTGCTTTCTGGGTGGTGGGTTCTCCAGATGTTGGGTGGTGGGGTCTCCAGATGTTGTGTCCCTTGGGTGGTGGGTTCTCCAGGTGTTGTGTCCCTTGGGTGATGGGTTCTCTAGGTAGAGGGTTCCTCAGATGTTGTGTTTTCTGGGTGGTGGGTTCCTCAGATGTTGTGTTCCTTGGGTGGTGGGTTCCCCAGATGTTTCATTTCTTGGGTGGTTGGTTCGGTGTCCGGTCCTTCGTGGCCCGGGCTGGAAGAGAACGGCAGTAACAACACCGTCCTCTGGGTTAGAGGGTGTGGTGGCGTGAGGTGCACTGGGCAGCTTCCAACCCTGCGTCTCTGCCGAGCAAATTGAATTGTTACCTTAGTTCGGGAAAACCTGCCTCTCGTGAAAGAAAAGCATTTTATAGAGTACCCGGGGAACTTTGAGGTCAGCAGCGGTGGAGAAATGGTGCTCCCCGTGGAGAAGAGCTCGGTGCTGGCACAGTGGGAAGAGGAGGGTGCTTGCCTCAATAAGGCGTTTAGTTTTGCTGTCACTGCTTTCCAGAAAGAGTAAAGTTCATATCTCACTAAACAATGTTTGCCCTTTTCAAGAGGATTTTACAATTACAGGCTAACAATTTATTGGCCTTCTGCAGTGGGCAGAAGTGATCAGGTCACAAAATCCCTGGGTATGAGAATTCCAAATTATGGGGAGGTTTAGATCCATTTTTGAATACTGATGCTGACTCACTGTATCTATGACAACCTGACACAGCATGCTAAATGAAAAGAGTCAGGGCTTTTAAAAACTCCTAATCTAAGTGTCATAATTACCATGCTTCACTCACAGTAATGTCATAAATACTGAGCAGCTTTCCCAGAAATTTTTTGCTATTTTTTGACCAAATAAGGAATTAGCTCATCCATTTACACAAAAGAGGTAGGGTTGTCCACTGATATTTCACCAGGGCTCTGCTTAAATTCACACAAAGCCCAAGGTCTAAAAGGACCCTGTATGTCTGATAATGAAGGAATCATATAACCATTTAGGTTAGAAAAAAACTTTAAGGTCAAGTCCAGTCATTAACCCTGCTCTACCAAGTTCATCCCCAAGCTGTGTCCCCAACCACCACATCTATATGGCTTTTAAACGCATACAGGGATGGTGACTGAACCATCTCCCTGGGCAGCCTGTTCCAATGCCTGACAACCCTCATTTTATTTTAGGATCTCTGGAACCCCTGAAGAACTTGACTAGCTTGTGGGTGAGAGCAGTACACAAACAGTCTTAAGAAAAGAAGAGAAATTCAAATTTGCCATTGTCCTGCATTAAAATGGAGAGGCAGGGAACTGGAGGGATTCAGGAGTAATAAACCAGGTCTGTAGGAAGATCCATCCCAACCTGGCTTGAAAACATAGAGACAACCTAGAGGAAATTCAACTGCTAATATGGAAATGGTCAAAACCTTAATTCCATGTTTTCATCATTCCCAATCAATAATTTAGATTGTTTCAAATTCAGATTGTGAGTTTACTTTTTTTAGTGACCTAAAGCCTCAGATCCTTATTTTTGCTATTTCTTGTCTGCTCAGAATGCTCAGGCGCCTCAAGATATCTTGTCCTGTTCCTGGAGATAATCACTATCCACAAGGTTATGAATTTCACAGGATGTCCCAATTCTACAACTACCCATCTATTGTTGTTACTTATTGAAAGATTAGTAAGACACTACCAGACATCTCATCTCCTGCTTTCCAGGGGGTCATTAAGAGCAGTTAGCATGGTTTTACCAAGGGGAGGTCGAGTTTGACCAACCTGAGAGCCTTTTATGAGGACATAACCAGGTGGATAGATGATGGTAGGTGGGCACCCAAGGGACCATTCCCGGGAGTGCTCCCGCGTGGTCGGCACTTCTGGGGCCCCCACGGGACAAGCTCTGGAGATGTTCTGGGGTGGTGGGACCTCCTGGGGACCTCATGGAACCATCTTTAAAGATGTTCTGGGGTGGTGGGACCTCATGGGGACATAACAGGAGCAGCTCTGGAGATGTTCTGGGGTGGTGGGACCTCCTGGGGACCTCATGGAACCATCTCTGGAGCTCTTCTGGGGTGGTGGCACCTCCTGGGGACCTTGGGGCCAAGTTCTGGAGATGTTCTGGGGTGGTGGGGCCCCATGGGGACTTCAGGGCTCAAAAGAAAATATCTTTTCCATGTTAGCCATCTATAGCAAAATGGAAAGCATTGGGAATGACAGACTACACTTGAATTTAACAACATAGAGCTTTCCAGCTCCAAATCAGCTGAATAAACACGACTCCACTTTGCAGAGTGTTGACATAACTGTTTGTTGGGCCACTTCATGAAACAAAGCAATAAACTAACTGGTAGGGTACAATGTGGGGCAGAAATAAAGAAGCCAGAGAGGGGGCTCTGTCCACTGAGGGGGCTCTTAGCCCCTGTTTCACAGGCCCACTGAGACACATGTAGGGGTGGTGTTGCTGTCTCTTTAGTCTAGCAAGACACAGAGGGTCATCATGTCCAAGACCTTGATCTCTTGGGCACACTAGTTGCTCCCATCCAGAAACTAATGCAGTATCACTTTGAAAGTAGTTTTATTGCCCTGTCAGCTACAATAGGCTGATTTGAGACTCTAATAACTAAAAAATCTTCTAACAGTCTTAATTTGCAGGTGACAAAGATGCTTATAAGGACAATACAAAATGATTCCTCCTTTGTATATGATGTACACTAAAATAGAGGCCTGTTGTATTTTGCCCTGTTCACCTAAGTCCATTCATTCCAGAGCTCCAGGAATTCTTATTTTTCATTAGATGGTAAATTTATTGTTTGTCCTTTAAAAATGCAGATATTCTATTCCCACTTTGATCAGCACGGAAGCATTTCTTCCATGGACAAAAAGATGCCTCAATAAAAGAGCCAAACATTTGTACATGTTTGCCAAAGTGACTGAAAATGTTCATGGAGTCATAAGGATCCTCTCCTTGAGAAGTCGTAGCTATTTGACTATCAGTTGCATTCTTTCACTGAATGTAATGACTTCACATTTTAATTTTTCCTTGTGTGTACTTTAAACTGATTTTACTAGATAAATTTTGTTGATAGAAATAGCCTTTAACCAATTTGTTCATTGATATTTTATCCCAGTGTTTTTCATATAATGTTGTGACAACTCAAAATGGATAGAGTGAGAATTTAAAGCCAGGCAGGAATGCCTTTGAGGTCATATCCAACATATTCCAAATCTAAAAAAAATCACTTCAACAAGGTTAGTGATTTGATTAGGAAGTTAAATTAATCTCAAATCTGCCCCAGGTTTACCCTTTGCAGAGTATAGACACAGACATCCTGTCTATTAAGGTCAGCAGTAGAAAGCTTTGAAAAGCACTGATGTTCATCAGAACCTGACATTTCCTTAACTCCTAGGAAGAATAACATTTTACCAGGCTATAGAGCATGTCTATAAATAGAATATCTAAGGCAGGGTAAACCAGATGGTTACAGACACAAAAAGGGCTCTAATTGTGAAATCCCTGCAGTATTTGAGACACATCTGCAAGAGTAACACAGGAGACCCTTCCCATGTCCAACTACATAAAACCTCTGCAGCACCCAGGGCTGCTCAAGCCCCAAAACCCCCTTCAAGGGGCAAAATTGCCACAGTGCCAGAAATCTCAGGAGCACACTGTTGGTTTAGGACAACTCCCAGCAGAGTTAAGCCAATGCTAATTTCAATCACACACTCTGCCTGAGCAGCCCCTGCTCCTGGGGAGTCCTTCTCCCCAGTTTTAGCAAATAGATAATAGCAAATGCAATAGTGAAATAAAAGATCAGTTCACAGGAAGGAAGCCATTATGATGTCTTATTACAAATCAGAGCTGTTGTAGTCTTCAGGACCTAGAAGTTTTCCATTGCTGTTGTGTTAAAGCCCAGATTTGAAGTCTGATGTCTCTCATTCAGAGGAAAACACGATTATATGGACATCCATAAGATCTAATAAGCGTTCTCTGACATCAGATTCCAATGCTCATTCTTTTTCTGTCTGTCTAAAGATTCTTTGGTGGGAGCAGGGAAAGGGGCCTGAGGGGTACTTGCTGTATGCAAACTTGCTGTAAGGGGTTTTCCTTTTGACTCCTCAGGAATGTGTATTCCCGTGGAAAAAACACCTTTACAGGGAGGGAAAAAACAAATGGATTTACATGTCTGAGTTTGTGTACACAAAGGAAAACGTGAAATCAAAGATTATTTTTAGCTTCAAGAACAGAGATCTGAATGCCAGGAGAAGAATGAGCCATTTTCTGTTGCTGCTTTGCAGGCTCCCACCTAGTCCTGCTCTGAGAATGCTCTTCAGTTCTCCTATGGTCATGAAAGGTGGAGAACAGCAGTTTTATTTGCCAGTCTGTGTTAGATGAGTGAATCAAACTGGTTTTGAGTTAGGTTAATGTGATGTTCCCAGTCAGGGAATTGAATCAATAAAACTGGTGAATTCACCTGCAAGATAACAATAACAATGCAATTAGGAAGGTCAAAGATAATATCCATCACCACTCAGTATATACTCAGAAAGCTGAACTGATGTACTGTGTAAACATCAAGGTGAGATAAGCCTTTTTTATATATATACAGACAATAGGCAAACTGCTCTAAGAAACTGTAAGCCTGTAAATTTGAAACAATATATATATCAATGGTTTCTATTTGTCTCCATGTACAATCAGTTCTACCCTCCAGACTCAAGCAAACAATTGTTTTTTTATTTACAAACCCACAAAACAAAACACCAAAAAACACCACACACAAAAAAATGCCACCACAAAAAACCACCACCACCAAACAAACAAAAATAAAGTTTAATAAAATAATTCTGGGCTTGACTAATGTACACTGCATGAGCAGGATATATGTGAAGGCAAATGAGCCTTTGAAACAGTTGCCTTTAGTTGGGTACACTAAAAATAATTTATGTCTGATGAGATAACTTTCCAAAATGGTATTTCATGGTTGACATTTTTTAGAGTTTAAAGATTAAAGTTATTAATACTTTGGTAGGTGATTTGGAGATCTGCTTGTCTAATGCCAAGAGCTTTGAATCATTATTTCATGGAGATGTGGCATTTCCCAGAATTTCCAGATTCCAAAGGCCTGATTAGTTTGTGTGATTTGAAAGTTGGGAAAGGTAAATGTATTTAGATTGGTTTCATATTACTTGTTCATATTAGACTTTCTTGGTTTGGTTTCTTCTGGTTTTTGGGGGTTTTTTTTGAGTAAACCTTATCAGAAATGAGCTGCCTAAAGAGATATGCAGGCACAGGAGAAATTAGTCACCACAGACAAACGTCAGCCTGAAGCTGGCCAGACCTGAGGCTCCATTATCAGGTTTAAAGGGGCAGCAGAGAAATGGAGAAAAAAGAGTTGGGTTTTGGTTTTTTTTGGAAAGATGTAGGATTAAGAATGAAAAGCATGTTTCCTATAATTGGCAAAAGTTACTAGGCAATATAGAGATTACACTAAAGCAAACAAGCAGCACTTATGCATGGGACATTCTGTAAACACTTCTGATTAAAGAGAGTGAAAAATTGGGGTCAGCTGCATTTAATCTCTCTTGCTGCAATAGAGCAAAGAAATAATCCTACAAACCAAGGGCGATCAGTCATTCAGCCCCGCTGTAGCACACTGCTGTTTAAATACACTCAAGGGACCCTAACTGACAGTGTCTCGGATAAATAAATGCATGGTAACCCCGCCTTATGTACCCTCACTAAAAAATAAGGAAGAAACGTCCTGATTTGTATCAGGTATTTTCCAAAACGTTTCGGTGACGGTGGGGAGCTCATTGTGAAGCTGGCTTGTCATTTATCTTCACAAATATGATGACTGCAAATATTTAATAGCATCATTTAAAATTATTTATGGTTTTGTGTATAGGAAGATGCTAACAGTATGCATGCCACAAAATGTATTTCAGTTCCTATTGTAGTTTAATGTATTCTGTTAAATAGCATTAGCAGACATAGAGCTGAATGTAAGCAGAAGAGTAAAAATATCATTTAGTGATTTCTGCTTAGTCGCAAGACTTCGGTGAAATCAGCATTTGTTTGCCAATTTAAAGGGAGGTTAAACGGGATCAAAAAGGTGCTCTGTGTTCTTGCAAAATCTTATTTTTCCATGTGTACTTTATACCTTGCCAGGAAACTACCAGGCATTAATGTTGCAATAAAATAGAAAAACAGGTAACACTGGAGATTACAGGCAGCTAACTCTTATGCTCCCACTGTCCCTCAGAGTGTCTTTCCATGGACTGTAAAGGAAAGATGAATTCCTGAACTTGTATGTCCCACATTTCGGTGCCTAAAGTAAGCTTATTAGATCATTAAGTAAATTTGCCATAGGACCAGACATCACTTAATGTTGTGTACAGATTGTCAAAAATACTTTCAGGTGCCATCCATTTTACTGGGAGGAAAGTCTGTAGCAAAAAGAAAGAAACCCCAAATCACACAGATTAGACATTAAAGAAATGCTTTCCATTACAACTGGTGTTTGGTAGCAAGGATTAACTTCTCTCTAATAAGAAAAGTTGTATTAAGATGGCTAGTGTTCATTTTTAAATTCATATAACACAGGGGTACCAGGATTATAAGCGATGCTACTATTTGCTCCCCACAAAAACTAATTAAGCCATAACTGTAATAATTTTACCACTAAGTACTCTGATCCCCTTTCCAAAGTACAGTCAATTAACTGGTTTATTTGTAATATTAAATCACGGATCTGGATCTGAAACATCTACATTATTCTTTTTGTGCTATCTCTGGCAACTGACACCATCTTCTGGATTATGAGAAGGACAAAGACATAAGGACTGTCCACATCATGCCCCATGTAAACGAGTATGTCATTATCATGTGCCTGGGACTTCCAAAGTCAAGAGACTTCCTCCATTTACTCCTTTCTTCCTTTAACTACTTCATTAATTATTTTAGCCTATTTATGATTTGGCCTCCACAGATCCTTGTAACAACAAATTCCGGCCGGGACAGGAGTCACCTCCCTGAGATGCCACCTTCGGTCCTTCTTCCTCAGCTAGAAGGAAGTTTCCAATTATTTTAACTGTTCAATTACTGTTAAGCTCAAGGAGAAATGGAGGATTTGATGTCTACTTTTATAAGCCTTCACACAAAGCATTCATTTTTCCTTTAAACACAGGGATGAACGATGGCAGATCCCTGATCCCTGGGGGGCTTCACAGCTTGGGGAGAACACCAAACCCCAGGTGATGTATCACTCACAGAGGGGACAAAGACGACTAGTCCCCTGTTCCCAAGGGCTGGGCACAGAGGACAGGGCCCTCTTGATACTGGGGGTGGTATTGGGGGGGACTGGGAGGGGTTTTGGGGTTACTGGGAGAGACATTGGGGATACTGGGAGGTGTGTTGAGGGCACTGGGAGGGGCAGTGGGGTTACTGGGAAGGACATTGGGGTTACTGGGAGGGGCACTGGGGTTACTGGGAAGGACATTGAGGTTACTGGGAGGGGCACTGGGGTTACTGGGAGGGATATCACAAGGAGCAGAGGGAGCGTTGGTGTTACTGGTGGCTACCGCTGGGTGCCCGGTGGCTTACTGGTGGTTACTGGTGGCTACTGGTGGGTGCCTGGCGAGTGCCCAGCGGGTCACTGCAGGTAACATACTGTCATCTTGAGAAATCCAAATTTGCCCTTCTTTCCAGGTGTCCTAAGGATCTACCAGCTCTCACTGCTTTATTCAGATGCTGTTAAAAAAAGCCCACATGCTAGACATTGTATCTTCCTGTTTCCACTGAAGTGTCAAACCTGGAAAAAAATTTACTCCAGCAGAGTAAAAATATGGTTATTACTAAATTAGAAGAAAGGTATTACTTTACAGAAAGGTAAATCTGGCAATATTTGCTCTCAGACAGATATGTGTATCTGACACTGAAGAGTTTTCCTATGTGTGATTTGAGGTCTTTGTGTTGCAGCTGAACTTTGTGCTTCACCTTCCTCACCTCACAGTCCAGATTTAACACCTCTGCTTCAAGCCTACCAGTGTGACTTGGATTTTTTTGTTTGTTTTTCTACAGATCTAGGGGAACTTCTCTCAGACCCAATTTCTCAATAGTGCATACAAATTGCTCTCTCTGGAAAAGGTTTTATAGCCATTTCCTCAGTCAGTCTTTCTACAGCTAAAATACCCTGTAATCAAAGGTCTTGGTTTCTCTTGTCTTCTCTAAAGAGGCGTTTCTAGCTAGGCTGTCTCATGAACTGCCATGCACACCCTTGTGCACTCAGAATAAGCTCTATTTAACCAGGAATAAGCAGCAGTTGAAAATGAGTGCTGTTCTGAAACACTGTGTTCCTATTTGTTGTTCAAGATGAAGTATACCCAGAGTTTAATGAACAGGTCGTAATTGCTTTCAAAGCAAGTTGTTCCTTGCTTTAAAATGAAGTCTTGGCTTTCAGCTGTGCATGGAAGTAATATTTTTCTTATGACTTCATGCTCGTTGCTTGCTCTTTCATCTAAGTAGCAGTATTTTGTATAGAATCTAAAACTTCAGTATTTTGGATTCTGTCCTAATGAAGAATACCATAGGAGACAGAGCCTGTGAGTCGTAAGGCTTGACACTGGGTTAGGAGCTCATCTGCAGTACCCCAAAAGGACAGAGTAGAACCTATAGTAAGCCAGTTTCCATTCAGTCTCTCCAATGATAAGCAGACAAAAACACATGTTTTCCAGTGGCATGAAAAATTGAATTCAGCCACTCTGCACTATGGGACTTCTGAAGTTTGAACCTGTGCATTTAACACACACAAATGTGTCCACACCACATTGTTCTGTGACAGGAAAGGGTTAAAAAGCAATCAAGTAAGGCAGATTTCATCACATATAACTTCAATTCTGACCTAGCAGTTGGCCTTTTTAGTCTGAGACCTTTGGGTCAATCTACTACTCAGCGGGTTTTAGCATGCTCTGATGACTGGGGGAGGGGATTAGCCATAGGGGTCTGTCGTATATATAGTTGATTCAAAGCACTGTTTATACATTTTGTTCTTGCCTAGTTTTGTTGTTGTTGTTGTTGTTTATATTTATATATATATATATTGTTCTAATAAATTTCTTGTCTCCTTATAAGTCCCGGGTCTCACATCTAAAATAAGATAATACTTGTCTAAACTAAGACAGTGTGGCAAAAACTGATCTCTCCTTTTTAGAGTAACAGCAATATCTGCACCAGTAATCTGGAGAAGATTCAGTGAAGAACAAGCACTGAACCAGGAATTTCTGAGCTTTAATATTTTTTTTACACTTTGTTTCATCTTCGTGGTGGCACTATCATATTCAAAGAACTAAAAGGCAAAGAACGGCTTAGCTGAGTTTCTATGGACCTCTAAGAAAAGTTTATTTTATCTCATCAGACAAGAAACGTCCATACAATGTTTTCAAAAGAGGATACACTACAGCAGAAACTGGATGCCACCAGTCCAATGTACTTCTCTTCCCCTCCAACTAAGTAAAACCGGTATATGATATGTTGTCAAGGACATGTCCAGTTTTGCTGAGTCCTCATGTGAGCAAGCCTGTACAGATGTGCTTCACGAGGTCATAGTTATGATATCTCACAGTTCTGGCTAATTAAAAACTGTGCTTCAACTATCACAGTTATTCTAAGTGATCCCGCAGAGAACTCTGGACAGTGACAGAGTGGGTTTATTTTCTGAGCTGTGAAAGTCTCTGCTGTGCGTTTGAGAGTTACTTGAAAGAAAGCAGGTGACTTCTCTTGCTTGTGCAATGGCCAGCTTGGACAATTCAATCTGACTTTGGAAAATGATACATTTAGTAAATCCCTTCATCTTTGTTCCTGCCAATGTGTTAACATCTCAGAGTGTGTGGCCTCCACCTTTCAGGTACAACTAGGAGCTATTTACATCAAAGGCAGACCTATCTTACAAATACATTGGCTTACTTACAACTTTGCAAAATCTATATCCTCAAATAATGTGGTATACATGATAGGAAAATACAATGTTTTTTCACTATATTCACCAAGAGCTCACAAAAATTCCTGTGAAAATTGTGCTAATTCTGTGTGTTTCTGGTTGACCTTTGTGGTTCCCTAGCAGAAACAGCATCCCTGATTAATGTACAGGTGCTATTCAAATGAGAAGCAACCACAGTATTTGTGTTTATACAAGACCAGAAGCAAGACATGGTATATTTTATAGTATTTTTTCAGTCATCCACTCATGCTAGGTATGTAGTTACTTTGGAAGACTGCTAAATTAGATGTTGTTGTTTGACACGAGTTTTCTTTATAACACCTTCATATCTCCTTGTTGTTTTGGTCTAAGTGCTTCTGTCATAACCCAGAAATGGATGTTATCAGGGTAAGTTCAGAAGATCTGTCTGATTCTATAGGTACATCAGGAGGGTTGGTAAATTTAATTAGTGCTCCTCTGTGGTAGTGAGTGGACTGCCAGTCTCCTGTTAGTTTGCACTGATTGTTTAAAACGAGAGATTTTTCTTGAGCCTGTTGAACTGTTTATCCATACTTGAGAAGATGGAGTATCTGAGCATCATTTTTATTTTTTTCATAACTCAGAGTTCTTCAGGCTCCAGTTTGAACATTGCTGGTTAGAGCAGCAGGCTGTTTTTCAGATGCAAATAGTGGCCCATAGAGCTATTTTGCAGCCTTTTTCACCCACTGTTTCTCATGGTGTCTGTGCATGTGGAGAAGTCTCAGTCAGAAGGAAAAGGGCTGACCTTGCTGTGACTGGTAGGACATCATCATTCATCAACTCCCTCTTCTTCCTTGTGCTGTTACTTAAACTTCTAAGTTTTTGTTTGTTTGTCTGATTGTTTATTTGGTTTTCTCTTTACCGTGTAGTATGTTTTGCACTTGCGTCGGAGCGGCGGTAGCGCAGGGGGGGGGGGGGGATCGTTATTGAGGGTGGATGGGATGCTCGTTAGCCAGAGGGGGGGTGTCGTTAATGAATGAGGTCGCAGTGAGCCCGTTCTGCCCAAAAGCCAGCTGACGTTAGATTTGGAGCAAACGCCGCTCTAAATCCCCCCCATTCAGCCTCCCCCAGGACTCAGTCCCGGTGCCCCCACCCCCCCGCCTCTCCAGACCTGAGCCCGAGACCCCCGGGAGCAGCCCCGGTGGCCCCCATACACTCCACAGCACCCCCAGCTCCCGGGGCATGTGTCCCCGTCACCTCGGTGTCCCCAAGCCCATCTCCCCATGCCCCACAAGGTGGAAAATGTTAAATCCATTATTTTTTTCTTCAAGTCCACCTTAAAGAAGTGTCTCTGACCAGCAGTCAGCATGTAATCCACAGAGCTACTGCTCTAGTAGTACTAGTTGAGTACTGTGTACAGTTTTGGTCCCCTCATTACAGGAAGGATGTTGAGATACTTGAAAGGGTTCAGAGAAGAGCAACAAAACTGGTGAAGGGACTGGAGAGTTTCTCCTATAAGGATAGGCTGAGGGAGCTGGGATTGTTGAGGAGGCTCAGGGGGGACCTTATTGCTCTCTACAACTACCTGAAGGGTACTTCCTTTTTCATGCCTAACGTATCACAGAACACTTAATGAATAAATGGTTTACCATTCATAAGTAGAATAAGTCCCAAAATCTCCAGAGCTGAATATCACATAAAACTGGATTTATTTTTTTTCCTGTGTGACTCTGGCTTAGACTTCTCACTGGACATGGTGCAATTAGAACCCTGAAACCTTTTGAAAAGTTGGAATGGGGTATTTAGTTGTCTTTTTTGCAGATTGTGCCTTTCTGCTTGGTTCCAATACATTCAAATTAATCTGCCCTTCATTAGTAGATTCTAATTATGCATAAATGCTTAATATATGAAGCTTCAGTTCCCATCAGCACAACACAAGAAATCTCAGTTTAAAATTCAAGCAGCAGTTCTGTTCTGTGTGTACTTGTTGCTATCCTGAGTATTCCAATCCACAAGAAAGAACACTGAATATATTTTCATAATTGTGCAAAGAATCATGGGAACTGAAAGAATATAAATAAAAATAGTCACAGTCATTTAACACCACTTGTCATGGCAACTGTATGGTGGGGAGGACCTGGTGGATCAAAGCAAAGCCTCACTGCCTAAAAGCCAAGGGATTCTAATTGACAAGAGGCTGAACATGAGCCAGCAGTGTGCCCAGGTGGCCAAAAAGCCAATCAAGAAAAAAAAAGGAATATTGTCTCCTTTTAAGATGGTTTGAACACAGCTGTGAAAAAACATCAGTATTTTTTTCACCTGGGGGACTTTTCATTTCAGTGGCTGCTTCACCTGAGTCTCAGTGACACCTGCTGTGCACATTAATGACTTAAATACACTAATAATGGTGGTTTTTCATGGCTAATCCCTCCTTGCTGCTTCTCCATGGCAAAAACAGAATTTCAAAGGCCTTCTGGTGAGTTAGATCAGTAGTGTTTGCTACATCTTGCCAGGGAGAGAACACCATCCTCCAGAAAATAACACCTGATCTGCAGCCTGACAACTAGAGGGATTATGTTCCATGACCTTAATGCTTAGGCATCACTGCTATGAAAACAGTTAACCAAGAAACTTGCCTCATGAGTCTGAAACAATTTGCTGAATTAGCAGATAGATTTTTTTTCTGTTTAATATTTTGAATAATTGAGTAAATAATAGGTGAGAGCTGATGTAGTAGTGAATCTAAATTTGCAGACAGAAAGCCCTATGATATTTTTCCATATTTCTGTGGGTACATCTAGCCATTTTTCTTTCAGAAAGGGCATAGCTGTGATCTGTGTCATGGAATAAGTAATGTTCTGAAGTTGCAGCGATTGGTTGATTTGCATTATTTCTAGATATAGATTTTAAATTTTAAAAGTTAAATAGATATAGATTTTTAAGTTTAAAATTATTTATAGATGGATTGAGTCTTTTTCTCCAGAACACGTGGAGTATCATGTGTGTGATTCACTATGGTAGGTGTAGTGTTTGAGAGAATCTTATGGCAACCTCAAAGATTAGAGAGCCTAGCCTGGATCTCCTGTCCTTTTTGGAGATGAAGAAAGGCATGCTATAGAAAGGAGAGGGAATGGTGATTTCTATAAAATAATTTGGCCAAATTTTGTGTGCTTGACTTCAGAGAAGCTTCCCCAGTGGAACCATAATATTGATGGGTGAGCGGGAGCGTGGTGTAGGCGGCAGTGGGGGTGAGGGGGGGTGTCTCAGGGTGCCCTATGGGCAGGGGAGGGTCTGTGGGGGTCCTCACTTCACTCCCATGGGGGGTGCCCCCCACCTCCCTCCCCCCCCAGGGCTGAAGAAGTGGGTGGAGGTGGGAAACTCGGGGGTTTTCCGCCCGGAGCTGCTGCTGCCCATGGGGCTGCCTGACAACGTCGCTGTCATCGCCTGGGGGCTCTCACTGGAGCGGTGAGTTGGGGGGCTGGAGGTGGGGGGGGCTCCCCACCTCCTCCTCGCTTCCCCCCCCTCCCCGAACTGATTGGTGGGTGTTGGGCGTACCGGGGGCCTTGGGGGTCCCAGGGAATTTGGGGAGGGGTCTCCTCTTGGCACTAGAAGAGCTTCCAATGTCCCCGAAGCCCCCAGACCCAAAACCATCCTGGGAGCATCCTCCAAAGCAAAGGGGATTTGGGGAATTTTGGGGAATTTTGGGGAGGTTTTGGGGGGTCCTGGGTGGGTTTTGGGGGGTCCCGGAGGACTTGGGGGTCCCAGGGAATTTGGGGAGGGGTCTCCACTTGTCACTCGAAGAGCTTCCGGTGTCCCCGAAGCCCCCAGACCCAAAACCATCCCGGGAGCATCCCCCAAAGCAATGGCTGCCTTTTTCCTTCAGTTTTTATTTCTGAAAATTAAGGAGCAGATGTTAAACATATGATTTCTGAAGTCATACTGATCTTTCTCTTGCTAGATTGAAGTAAAGTGCTGTCATATAGTGCAACATTAATTACCATACTTATGGTATATGACTGCAAAAAAAATCCCCAGTTACTGTTCTTCCAAATTTGGCTGCTTTTTATTTATATAAAATACATTTTGTCACTTGAAATGATATCTAATCTTGGTTTCAAGAAACACCAGCTCAAATTTTATTGCTATAATTGTGGTTTTGGTTATTGTGAATTGATTCATAGTATTTCACCCAAGCAGCTGATGCAGAGATAACCATTACTATTATCATGAAAGAAAAAAAATCTGGATTATGCTTTTGTTGTCCCTGTTTCCTTCACAATGATTGTTATCATTTTAGACATTAGCATATGAAAAAGGACAAATTGAAGCTCCTCAGAAATAACTCTGCACTGCCTTTCAAATAAAAGGTCCTTTTCCAGGGTTCTATGGATTGGGTCCTCCAGTGTGACCGCTCATTACATCATCTCCTTTTTGTCCATTTTTCAAACAATGCACTATGATTACATTACTGGCTAGATGCCATAGCTATGAAATGTTTGCTAGGCTCAAATTATAATTTTGAGAGGGAGAAGATGTTAGAAACATACAGCAGTCCAGGGTAAATTGTGTGAGGTTTTCAATTCATACAACTTAGAGAAGAATCAAGTGAATCAACATCAGGTTGGATGGTCTTGGTCTTGTGATCTACTGGGAGGGAGTTTGTGTATTTCATTATAAACCCTTTAAGAACTCTGCTGGTCTATTCATATGGCTCCTTTTGATTACCTCACAGCTAGTAAGGCAAAAAGGAATGAGTAAATGCTTTTGGCAGTACTACCCATTCCTGCAAGTGAACATGGCAGGAACCCTGTCCTGCTTTTATCTCCCCTTGGGGAAAAAAATGATGATATGAAGTGTATTGTTCCAAACAGTGAGAGAAAAACAGTATCTACCATTTACAATGGTAACAGAGGAATCCACTCCTTTAATTCTCTGTTTAAGTTCCTCCATTAACATTTTGAGGGTTTGGTGTATAACCTACCTGTTAGCAAATCTACAGACTATACTATCTGATAGCATACTATAGAGATATAGATATATAGATATATAGATAGATACTATCCAGATATCTGAAATTATATCTCAATTGTGCTGAATACTGGTAAATTTCAAAGACAAAATTAATAATAATCATATAAATGAAAATGTATGTAAAATGACAACAGAATTCTTCTGTTGGAATTCAGTCTATTTCAAATACAGTGCCTTAGTCTCCAGCCATCCTTTGCACAGCTGTCTAGACTGATTTTTCTATGCAAATGGATATTAAGAAAAAGTAAAAACAATTAAAAATGGTGGATTCTTCAGAGAAGAGATCGTTAGACCTTTGAAATAGCAGATGCAAGTGATGTGGGTGTCCTCCTCCCCTCACCTCTCAGCAAAACAAAGAAATTCTGGAGTAGAGCATCAGATTCACACCTCTGACCTGTCAGATGCTGTTTCTACTCACCTCAGCAGAGCTGGTTTCCTTCCCCATAAAGAAATTTGGCATATATGACTGAAATCAGTATTTAAATGATAAACAGACTTCTTAGTGCAAAAATGTAGAATGGGAAAAAAAAAAAAAAGAAACGTGTGTTTGAGAACCAAGATGAAAGAGCAGCTTTAGTTTGGCTAAACCTTATCAATTAGAATTTGTTTTTAAAAGCTCCGTCATGGAAGTGTTTCAGGGTCTGAAGGAGATGGTACAGATATGAACCCCCTGTTCTATAAATATCCCTGGAATTGGTTTGGTCCCTTTATATTCAATCTCTCTTAAAACAGAAACGTCAAGGAGATGTCTTGAGGCATGAAACAAGTAATTCCACATCTGATACCATCTTCAAGTTAGCATCTTGAAAATTTGCTCTCTCATTTGCAGCTTTGTCTAAAGCTTCTTATGAAAAAGTTTATTTTGTTTTGTCTCAGGATATAACAATAGATCAATGGAAAATAATATAGGAATTACATTAAATTAAGAAGGGCAATAATGCTGTTTCCATCAACAATTACTATTTTAGGATACTTAATTACTAGACAATGTCATCTCTGCATACTTTTGTAAAGAATGCTGCTTGAAATACTCTTGATGTTAATCAAAACACTTGTCCTGTTCATGTCTCTCTGGTGAATGAAATCTTAGCAGGATCTCTGCATAACCAAAGCACTGTACAGGCAACAGCTGCTATTCACAAGACCTGAGGGGTAGGGGAAAACAAAACAAAACAAAACAAAACAAAACTAACAAACCAAAATGACAATAAATCAGTTGATCTGAATATGTTTTGCTCTGTGATAATGTATACTTTTACTGTCTGACTTGCCGCATTCTTCTTGACACTTTTAACAGAAGTACGCAATTTCTCTAACCTTTATGCTGAATGTTGCAACTAATTGTTATTCTTTAATAGTCTATACGTCATTTGTCACAGTGAACTGTATATGCTGAAGACAGATGGACCACCAGATGGACCCCAGAAATAACCAGCTTTATCCTTGGATCTTCCTATTGCCTCCACCTCCCTCAATTCTGTCTTTAACTTCACTAATTTTAGGCAGATTTTTTGCCTTTTCCCTGCTCATTTTCTTCCTTTTTTTGAAGGAGTTAAGGGAAAAAGGCTGAGTCTGCTTTTATCTGGTGATAATCACAGAATGATAGGGGTTGGAAAGGACCTCTGGAGATCAAGTCCAATCCCAAATAATCCTGGAGCTGTAGTTACTGTTTCAGTCACCTTCTGTAACTGTAGCCAAATCTAACTAGAAAACTAGATGAACATGGGGCATTTCTGGAGACCAGTGCAATTTGACGAAAATTCTTTGAATAAAGACATTAAAAACATCTAGAAACCCAGCATTACAGGAAAATCATATGCAGTTGCACTGGAAATACAGGGTTTATCCCTCTATCAGGAAAGAAACTTAGGAATAAGTGGGTAAAAACTAACAGCAATATTCAGGGGGAACAAAGAGCAGAGAGAAGATAAGGAAAATCTTCAATGGCTTCATTGCCTTGTACTTTAAACAACACTTTATCACCCCATGAACATAATAGGCTAGTATTATTAACAATGCTTCTAATTTATAGCCACTTTGCACTGGATAAAGATCTTATTTCATAAAGTTTTGGAAGCTTCTCATTACAAAATATCTCACTCAGGAAGGTTTCAGATTTCCAACATGAGCCATTCCATGGAAAAAAAGCTGCTCTGTTAATTGCCCACCCTTCTTCTTCAGTGCTCCTTAGTTGGTGCAAACACTTTAAAAAGGTCACTTAAATCTTGGGAAGATTCAGGGGGAAAAAAAGGCTGGCTAAAAAAAAAAAGGAAAGGTTCTGAACCACTCACCATTCCTGCCACACTTCAGTTATTTTTGTTGGCTTCCAGTTGCTAAGTAGGAGATCCAGGAGTCCATGTGAAAAGGAAAACCCCTCAAAAATCCACTTCAGTTTTTCTTAAGTCACTTCCCCCCTGCTCATTTGAATGCTGGCAGTGTGGCATTTCTGATGAACTTCAGAATAGGAAGCTTAAAAGTGAAATAATCTTCAACTGCTCCTGTATTTAAAATTACAATTTTGGAGTGAGTAAAAAAATTTATTAGGACTTCAGTGAGAAGTTTGCTGAGGACATGCAGCAGTGTGCTGTCCTTATCAAGAGGTGAGTGTTTTAAATAGAGAAAAACCCACCCAAACAATGTAAATGTGTCGGGTTGGTGTTGGCGGAAGAGTGCCTGACACGTCGTATTCCTTCCGTTGGGAGACAAGCATTACTTGGTTTGTCCCCCCTCGGCCCCGGTCGTTCTCCCCCGCGCGTCGCGGGGCGTGGCGACGACGGGGCGGCCGGCGCCGGGGGGGGGGGGGGTAGGAAGATGGCGGAGGCTTCGCCACAGCCGGGACGGTTCTTCTGCCACTGCTGCTCGGCCGAGATCGCCCCGCGCCTGCCCGTGAGCGGGGATGAGGGCCCGGCCGGCGGCCGGTGCGGGGGGGGAGAGCCGGGGACTGCGGGTCGACGCGCGTGGGGGGACCTCCGTGGGTCGGCACGTGGGGGTGAGGCCTGAGGGGGCCCGGAGCGGGGGCTGGGGGGGATCGGGCGCTCAGGGGATGGGATATTATTCAGCTGGTTCAATAGGTCAGTGATGACATAACATTAGAAACTGTGAAGAACCAGACTTCCTAAAACTAGCAACAGGTAACTGCACCTAAGAAACAAATGTAACCATATAACAGATTTTCACCAAGTCTAGATTTCTGAAAGGATATAAGAAACACAAGATACTTCTTTCCTCACAGAATATAATCCAAAATCCTCCATTAAACGCTATGAACTGCAGTAGACTGGTAAATAATCAACTTTTTTCCAGTGGTAGACATTAAATGTTGACTGTTCTTTCCACTCTTGATTTGAACCTCTCGAATAAAACTTTACAAGGGCTGACACCTTGCTCCCTTGCTGCCTTCTTGAGCACCTCTGTATCTCCTTAAGAATGTGAAGTTTTATCATCTATTGAATTCAGTGAGAGCTTAGTCAGCTGCAGAGGTATTTTTACAAGCTTTGTGAAAATAATTATCTGTGCAGAGGTAGGATGGTACCTGTGTGGCTCAGTGGGTGCCCTCCTGGGTGGCCACTCCTTCATGTACTGGACAAAACAAGGGTGGACGGGGGGACCATCCTGCTCCTGAGTGTGAGATATGCCACAGAGGGTGCTCATATCTGTCCTGCTGTCCCCAGCTTGGGTAGGTGACAGCTCTCCTCTCTGGGACAGCTGACACTCTACCTTGCAATCTGCACAGGTTATTCATTAAACCTCCTCCTTGGTATAAATTTGTTCACAGTTTTCCAGTACACAGAGGGACTGAAATTAAATGGAGCATACTTTAAAGTGGATTTATGTATTTCCACCTGAAGAGAAATATTTGTGTGAGTTCTAAGTATTGACTCCTGCAGTCTTGCAACCTTTCCCTTCTTTTTCTATATCCCAGAGCTCTGTGTCTCTTTTTGTTCTGAACTGTTTCTCTGGACCAGATTTTCCAAAGAGACTGATTCATCTTCCTTGTACGCATCAGGTCTAGTACTGGAGCACGGGGTTCGGGGAGGCGGGCGTAACGCTACGCGCCTCAGTTAGGCCAATGGCGGTGAGAAGCGTGTGAGCGACGAGGCGCTGGACCAATAGGAAGAGGAGGGCTGGGTTGGCGGGAGAAGGCGCGCGGGTTCCGAGGCGCGGGAGCGATGGCGGCGCTGAGGTGAGGGAGCGGGGCCGGGCCGAGCCGAGCCGAGCCGAGCGGGGCTCGGAGGGGCGGGGGCTGTGCAGGGGTCGCGGCGGCCGCAGGATCGGGCCGGTTCTGAGGCGCCCGAGTGGGCTGAGGGGGGAGTCGCTGCGCCTCGGGCCGGGCGCGGTTAAAACTCTTTTACAAATGGAGTTACTGGTTTTTGCAGAAATCTTGTAATGTACTTGGGGCATTACGAAAAGGGTTAACGTATGTTCCAGCATTCTCACAATTGTATTTCAGCCCTGTCCTTAAAACAGTTCAGTGCCCTCACTTTATTTTACCATCCCAGTACAACATATTTACTGTGGTCTCAATGAGCATGATCCTTCAGACTTTAAGACCTTGCCCTTCTTCATCTCTCCTCTATTCTCTCAAATTACAAGATTTTTAGTTCTGTATGTATTGCTTTGGTATAAGGTTGTAAAAGCAGTTTATAACTTAATGATGTGATAGGGGGGGGGACACACTCAGCGACATCCCCCCCCCCCCGAGGACGAGGGGGGGCCCCGCGGGGTGAGGATGCTCGGATGGACGGACGGATGCGGCAGAGCAGCGCGGCGGCTTTCAGGTGATGATCTGGGGAGGGGGGAGATGGTGGCTTCATCCCCTACCTATGCTCACACCCCCCCTCCTCAGGGTGTAGCCCCCCCCGTGTCCCGTCCCCCCCAGCCTCACCAGTATCAAAGACTGGGACAGCCCAGGCTGAGACCGGACACGAGCTGGGACACGGGTGGGGGGGACAAACCTGGCTCTGCAGATGAGGGGGGGGGTGTTTTGCATTTATCACTGTATTAAAGGGACCCTAGGCAGAGATCAGAAGCTCTGGGTGTCCCAGTGCCCTCCCTTTCACCCCGAGCATCAAGCTCTGATGCACATTAAGCTTCTTTCAAGTCTTCTGTATTTTTCAGCTCCTGTTGCAAATCTCTCTCTGCTTTGTAGCATCACTCCCAGAAAAAAATCTTTTAATTTTATTACATTTTCAATCTGTACAGGGAGGTGGTTTTGGTTGTTTGTTTTGTTGGTTTTTTTTTTCATTTAATCAACTACAATAGCATACTAGAAAAGCATGTGTGGAAGAATTGCATGTCCTTGCTGCAGTAAACAGGAGTAGAATCAGTCCCATGGAATCCTGCAAAGATAAGAAACATGGTCTCCTTGGCATTAATCAAAACTGTTGGATAATGGCTCCCCTCAGAGGCAGTATAGGAAGTATGCACCAGTCCAGTATGTCTCCATGCTACAGGATGTCAGGAAGGAGGAGACTCTGCATTACTTATGTAATGAAAATGCGCTGCAAACTCCATCCTACAATGCATTAGAGATTGCCAGTTTCATGTGCATAATTGCAGGTAATAAATACATTGTTATAATTAATTATAATTAATTACGGAAAAAAGTACAGGAATTTCTAAATTAAGAATTGGCTTCAAGCTATAGACAAGGCTGCGTAAAGAAAAACAAAGACAACAAATAACAAAACCAAACAAACAACAAGAGAATAAATCCTGTTACCCTGAAAGATGAAAGGACAGGTAGAGCTCAGCAGCTATGCTAAGGGTTTGACATCCAGAGCTGTTTGTGCAACGTCTCAAACACTTAATGCCCTGTAGACATGTGGATTTTGCAAGTACAAATCGTTTGCTTGACATTTAAGGTACAGAGATAGATCCAGTGCTGACAAAATTTAAATCAAGATGTTTCTTTTTTTCCTAAAGCATAAGCAGTCTAGTCCAAAAATAAATCAGGAGTAACCTTAAAATAATGTAGGACCTTATTTTATATTATGAGGCAAAAAATATCTGCAAATATAAAAGTGAATTTGTTGTCATAGGCAGGAAACATACAAAATTAAGCCTTATATCTTAAATACTTAGTTTTGTACTTGTGTTTGTGATGAACTCTCAGTTTTATAAGTCATCTATTTCCTTTTACAACCAGAAAATCACAGAGGAAAAAAACCCCTTATATTCTATATCTGCTTATTGTAGAAAATTAATTGGGTTTTGGTATATTTTTTTTATCTTCAGCTACATACTACAAAGTAGCACAGACCTAGAAATAGCTGCTGCATTACAACAATACGCTCATGCATTCTTCATGTTGAAGCAAAGAGGAACTTCAGCAGTAGCTTTATTAAAAATTCCTTTCTTCTTAGAATTCTAAATAACTTATTTGGTCTTCTGATCCAAACATGGATGGAGAGTATTTATTCTTCTGCGATGAGGATGAAAAGGCTAATGAAATGCCAGGGAAGTCTTCTGATTGTATTATAATGAGATGAAAACATGCCAGTGTTAATATCCAGTCAGGTCTTATTCCATATATAGTCAGGTTTCCACATCCATGATTTTTGTATGAGTTTCTAGCTGTGATGTAAGAATTGATACTGTGGGTTTATTCCAGGGAGCTGAGCCTCAGAGGAGCTGCTTTCATCCCTTAGGAGGGGGTGACTGTTTCCTAGAGGTACCACAAGCACTTGTGACTCCCCTGCCTGTACCCAAACCTGCAGCTAGGCACAGAAATGTCTGGAACTGTCATGTAAAAATCCCTGCTGGAAGTGCTTGCCCAGCTTTCTCCTTGGGCAGGTTTGAGGAGGTTTCTGTTCACAGGGAGATGGGTTTTTATCACATCTCTGGTGCTGAAGGTACCTGCTCAGGTGTGATTGACAGCCCAGCCCCTGGGGACTGTTTAATTGCCCTGCAATGAAATTAACAGATGCTGGCTCCGGAGCCCGGTTTCAGAATCCAGCGCATGAATCTGCTTTCCGTCTGCTGCCGGGCCCAGTCTGGGAGTTCCCCAGTGGCTGCTCCGCAGCATCAGTGGTGACAGGGATGTCATTGCCCTCAGAGGGGTTGGGTGATACTGGTTTTGTATATATTTCATTTTTATTATCGTTTTCATTAAAGGATGTTTAGCTTTCCAACCTTTAAGTCTTTCTCCCTTATTCCCTCTCTCTTCTCTTTTTGAGAAGGGAAAGGAGTTCAGTAGAGACTGTCTGTCATTTGTCTAGTGTAGGGCCCATCACACATACAAATACTCTCCCTGCGGGCTCATCCCAAGGCTGCCCGTAACTTCCCTGCGCGCCCCCCTTGCCCCCCCCGGTTCCTCCCGGTAACGCCCACCCCCCCCCCCCAGTGCTCAAAGTATTCTCCCAGTGCTCCCAGCATGTGTACTGGTGCCCTACTGGTGAATATTGTTATCCTACTGGTGTAAACTGGTGCCTACTGGTGTCTTGCTGGTGTTCCACGGTTGTCTTACTGCTCCCTACTGGTACATACTGGTGCCTGCTGGTGTGCTGCGGGTGTCCTGCTGACCCCTACGGGGGCATCCTGGGGCCTTCTTGGTGTCCTATGGGTAGTTGCTGGTGCGTATTTTTTTAAACTGGAATTGTCATCTTAACATGGTAATTTTGTTTTGGCAGATGGTTTCTAGGGAGTCATATTTAGCACATACATTGGTACAAGCTACTATCTTGTTGAACAGATTTTTTTTTAGAACACAGTAAATCACATTGTGTTAAAACTCAACTATACCATCTGCTAAAGCTGATTATTAGGATATGATCTGAGCCCAACTCCTTCATGAAATCAAGTTTTTTGGGAGAAAGATACTTAGCATATTGAAAATTCTTTCTTATATTTCCAAATTAAAAAGAAAGCCAAGTTCTTTGCTTTTCCACACCCCATACATTTTTTAGGCTTCCCCAACGCTACACAGCTCAGATAAATGTAGTTGCAAATGACAGAAGGTTTGTAGCTCAGGCTTCCATCTTGGAAACTTTCACAGTTGGAATGTTACATTATGTCACATCAAGGACATACCTAGTATTGTGCTTGTTTGACTGCAGGAAGGATGGACATGGGGGAAAAGAGAAGCAGGAGGACCTTAGGCTTAAATTTTTGTGTGTTCTGGTAATAGTAAAGGTTAGTGAACTGTATAGATCTCACATGACACTAAAATCTTCCTATTATGCATGTGGATGGGTCTAGAATCAAGGTCTGATTTCTTCAAATATAACTTTTTAAGATACATCTTGAACTTGTTCTGTATCTTGCTCCCCACTTTTCCTGCTGGGGTACTGGTCAAGGACTTTACAATGTAGATGTTACATAATCCTTTTGCTTATTTCAAGGCTAAATTTATTCTTAGCTGGTCATCATAGTTCCTAATCTCAAAAAAATTATATTAATGGCTAGCTAATTGTGAATTCAGCCTTTGTAATTAACTTTAAGTTGCTTTTTCTCTCCTTTTTGCATATTTGGATTGTTATCTCTGCATATTCACTCTTCAGCCTGTATTGGTGAGCTGTGATTGATCAGCAAAATCCCATGGTGTTGTTTTTCAAACTAAATCACCCAGTTCATGATTAAACCAATTAGATTTAATCAACTACTAACTCAACAGGGATGAAGTGCATCTTAGCTGGAAGTTCTTTGTAGGAAAACTAGAAATTAGGGAGATAAATTTAAAGAGATTACATTTTTGGGTGTGTGTTTTGTTTTCTAAGTTTCAACAGCAAAAAGAAGAGGAAAAAAAGCAAGCTTACGTAGCAGTGGGATGACAGATTTCAGGATTAATTAAAAACATAATCCAAAACAGTAATAACTGATGTTTTGACACGTTAAATTACAAGTTTGTTTAAAATGATTGGCATCCATCTTAATAATAACATTTGATTCTTAAAAAAATCCAAACCAAACAAAAAAAACCAACAACCAACCAACCAAACAAAAAAACCCAAAAAAACCACAACCAAAAAATCAACCACAAATCCCTTTCTGAGTTTCTCTGACTCATGTTATAGAAAAGGTCAATAGATATAATGTCCCCTTTAAGCCTTTGTGTGATACATATGAGAATGGACATTGTTTGCACATTGTATTCTTAATTGCCCAACTGATTGCATTTTTATTTGCTCTTGTTTCCACTGTGGTAGTGTCCAGAAGCCCCAGTTCTGACAGTGATCAGAAAATGTTTAGCAAGAGTTTGCTGGTACTTGATGGCTAAATCTTGTTGCTTTACTTGTTACTTCGCTCATTTTTATTTTTACTAGCTTATTTTTATTACCTGCTAGGAATGAACCAGCCTGTTGCAGTCACTGCTTGCACACGTGAAGTAACTGGAGAGCCATGTACACTATGGTACCACTTTTCATTTCAGTGGTCATGTTGTTCTGAAATTTCAAAAAGCAATTAAATGAGGTATCTGCTTTCAAATATGCCTACTGCTGATTACATGTTGCTTCAAACAGGGCTGAGGTGTAACCTGCAATATAAACTTGTTGCTCAACCTGTAGCAAAACAGAATATATCTATTTGCAGGACTAGTTTAGGGCCACAAATGTTTCTGAATGAAAGTTTGGTTTGATTGACATTTTCTATTGACTTGCATAAAGCTGCAAATCATTCCCTCTTCTTGTATCAGGATATATATTCAGAATGTGTTATTACTTTCATCTATGTGCAAGAATATGAAATATTTTTCATGTAGTAATTTTTAAAAGGTAAAAAGTAAGCTACAGGTGTGATTCTGCAACCCTGATCTTGTGTTCCATTGTCTTAGACACGCATAATGTTTATTACACATGCTAAATGATTATATTTAATCATTAATAACCTTTTAGACAGGTTTTTGCCGCATGACATACTCCTTTTACTACGAGATAATTTCCATATAAGGAATAACAAGAAGAGGTTCAAAAACCTATCTCTGAGAACGTGAAATCTTTCCCAAATAAAGAAAATAGCTGCCCAAATATTAATCCCACCTTTATCCTGAAAATCACCTACGTTAGGAATTATAAGATCATGTAACAGAGATTCCAGGAAAGCCACCTGTACCGATTTTAGCTTTCAAAAATAACAACCCATTTTATTCTTCCTTTCAGGAGCTCCTTGTAGGTATTCATCCATCACTTTTCAACCTTGCTGAAGCTGGGAGCCTGAATGGGCACTGACAGGGCAGTCCTTACTTGGGGTGCAGATAGTCTGGCTGAAGGGGGCACGACTCAGCCACGTTGGCTCAGCTTGTAGCCCTGCTTAGGAGAAGGATGGACTCAGACTCAGTCGAGTCGTTCGTCCAGCGGCGCTTTCCGACAGAAAATGAACAACTGAAACGATGCAAGTCGAGAAAATCAGAAAGTAGAACAGGATTGTTTTGCTTGGAAGAAACCTCTAGGAGACTTGGAAATCTCCAGGGCTTGGAAACCCCGCCAGGGGTCATGGGGACTCCACCCCTGCCCTGGGCAGCCTGGGAGAGCCCTGCAGGGGAAGAAATTGTTCCTCTAATAAATGCATACTATCAAATTTATATCTGCTAGTCATATAAATGTAATTATATTTTCAAAATATGCATTTTTATGACTTTTTGTGGTTGTCTCTGTGTACTTGTCTATACTGGCTCCAGCTCTTTGATGCACAGTACCTGGTTTGAGCTCTAGTCCCTTGATGATATATTAGCTATTATTTATTCATGGTTTAATCATTGAACAGAGAGAATATGCACTAGGTAAAAGTTCATACAGATGCAAATAAGGATCTATACAGCGAGGTCCCAGAGACAGAGAGCACTTTCTCTTTTGCTTCCACTCCTCTTGTGATGATTGAGGGTTGCAAATGGGCTGTTTTGGACCAGTGAGCATCATAGAGATGTGCGTCACCTCTCTCTCATGGGAAGTCCTTGTAACATTTAAAAGTAAGTTTGCTTGTGCCTGGCAATTGCTTGGGCAGGTGGTGGCTGCTGGGGCTGCTGCTCCTTTTGCTAACCTTGACCATTTTACAGTTGCCTTGTGTTCCACCCATCTGTTAGCTGCGTCCACTTTTTGGTTGCCTCTGGTCAAGTACAGTGATTGTCATTGTTTTGACGCAGGTATCTTCTTTCCAAAGGTGTTGAAGCAGGTATCTTCTTTCCAATGGTGTGAGCATGGCAAGGAGTATTTTCTGGAAGGATATTCATGAGCTGCCTAGGTTAATGTGTTCACCAGTGCATTAAGGTGGAATGTGCTGCAAACAACCCAGAGGATGGTAAAGGATGCTGTTGAAACTAACAGGAGAGCCCCCATACTTGGATAACTGGACAAACTCACAAGGTGGGCAGAAATAGAATGCTGGCTTTACACGTGGCCATATGCTTCAGTCTTGACTTTTCCAGTGGTTTTAAACAGTCGGTGAGACATTCTGTGCCTTGAGAAGGGTCATGACTTCTCTTTTGATCACGTTCTCTGCAGGTGCCTTGTTGTGAGGTGCAGAGAAAGGCAGCTGGCTAATGCTGTCATTATCCCAAAGGGAAGGTTTAATGGACAACAGGATTGTGAGATGGGATCACTGTAAAACACATTCAAGCAATTCAATTTGAGCTTATGTAAACAGAGTGCTGTTGATTTGCTTCGTCTTACTGCCACAATAACTTGGTGCCACAATTATTAATACCTCAGACTTCCATAATAAAACTTTTCTATAAATTAGCCATCATTTTCCACTCATTTTTTATACTAATGAGCGATAATTCTTCAAGTGTCAGAACCAGAAATTTAGTTTGTATCTATCCTGCAAAATAAACCTACATTTGTTGACTGCCTTCAGAGGAGAGTGCATGAGGAAAAGAAAATGTGACCAGTAAAGACAGAATCCACCTGACAGGCTTGGCCACTTCATTATTTCCTAAGTCTCTTTGTTATCTATCATATTATTAATTCTGTTATCTATCTGTATCTCCATTTGCTCCTTATTAGTAAATATTTACCTTGTGCTGTATCTCTCTGATGGGTGGAAATGTGGTGTTTTCATCCATGTGGCTGCATCCTTATGATAGTTCCATTCAGGGATCAGGATTTGGACTAATTCAAGACATGCCTAAAGCCTGCAGGGGCTTTGCAAACATTGATGAGCAGAGCACTACGGCAGCTATGATTTGCAGAAGTCCAAGCTAAGATAACACACCACAGATACACCTACAAGTGATAGTGCTCTGTATCAATTCTCTAACAGCTTTTCTCAGACAGACCCTGTGCTCCCTGCAGCCTTGAGCAGCACCTTTACAGCATGTACACAGAAATTCCTCTTCTAGGACCTGCTGTCTTTTTCAAAGATACCAGGCTGGCAAGGTACCAATGCCTCTGTAGCTCTGCATTTCCATTGCATTTATTTGCATTGCTGCTCTAGTTAACTAGTGCCAGCATCTTCAGTGTCACCTTCTGGGCAGACACTCAGTAATTCACTCTTGCCTATAAAGGTTAATTTCTTTCTGTTTTCATGTTTACCCAGTTATTTGTTTCAGAAAGCTTAATTTTAAACAGTAGTAATTTCAGAATCTCTATGAATAACCACACAAAACATTTTCTAAAAAATAACAGCATTGTTATAACAAATTATTTTGAAAGAGAATATGAATGTGATCCAAATTCTGTTCCTACCTTCGTCAGTAAAGTGTTTGTTCCTGACATCTAGTGGGTAAAGTGAGTATTACATCGTATTTAGGACAAGACCAAAAACAGAGATGCAGAAACAAATTAATAAAAATGCAGATGCTTGATTGCCGTTGATGACGCAAATGACCAGGGTTTGTAATGCTCACCCACAGCAACTTCAGCAGGTGCAAACAGATGGCTGACATTTCTGTGAGGCCATAAAATGCAGGATGCTACTGTCCTGCTACACCTAACTGGAATCAGTTAAGTATGAGGCAGGATATCAGGCTGTGAATCACAACTCATTTGTTTCCTGTAAATTTCATAGTTTGTTACTTTTGATTTTGTTTTGTTTGTTTGGGGTTTTTTCTCTTTTTATAATGCTTCATTTCATGGAAGCCCCAGGGATGACAGGAAAAAGCAGCAGAAGAGGCAGGTAACCTCATACCTGAGGCACTTTGAACTTAATTTATGGCTGAAATCTTAGAAAGTAATTTCTTATCTCACCTCATGGGAGTTCACATTTGGTTCAATCACATTCTTTTTCACAGTATTTTATAATTAAGGAAGACAGCAGAGGAAATCAAAATGCTCAGTTATCTACCTTAACCAGATTTAGTGAAAGTGCAAGGACATGGATTTGGTCCAAATCTTCCATCTTAGTCTCAAAGGGACTCAAAGCTAGGCTTCCACTAATGATTGCATGCTATATAAATAATAATAGTACCTGGAATTGCATTGATACAGCACTTTTCATCTTCAAAGCACTTTGAAAACCCTGTACAATTAGTGTGCTACTATCTTGCTTTCTTTAAGACTGGTAATTTAATAAACTGCAAGGCCTACATGTTTTGGGTTTTTTTAGAATTGAAAAGAGGACATAATTAATAAATGTTTCCTCTTTCTTTGCCCAAAATGCTTGTCTTTAGCATGATACTTAACCACTAGAGTTAGCTTACGTTGAATCAGAACTTTAAATACATCTTTTTAATAGCACTTTAATTTCAATTGGTGCCTTGATCTGTTGTGTTCTAAAATGCTTATAGTCACCTTCTGTAACTAGCAGCCTGATTCAGAGCCAGTGCAGATACTAATGTTGTCTCCAGTGGATGCTAGACTGTTCCTGCCTGACAAGCAGAAGTTAGATATGTTGGGTGCTTCTGCAGTAATGTGAGATTTCTGACAGTCCCTCCAATGCATCTGTCTGCCTTAAACAGTCTTTATAGTAAAGCCAACACAATACGCTTGGAGATCATTAAGTAGGAGGTCAGGCATCAAACTGCTACCAGATGACTCACTGCATTGTGATTAAAAGCAATTATTTAACTGAATGAAAGATTTTAGAAAGAAGTCAAGAGAGAACCAGTTCAACTAATACCCAAAGAAGCAAAGAGTGACCCACAGGCTTGAGATCACGCTCCCTTGCTGAAGAGGTTCACAGTACCTAATCTACCATAAAAGCATAGGCCAAAAATCACCCTCCTCAAGGCCATTGTCTTTGTTCTGTTGCCTGTAGATTGTAAAGAGCCGTAAAGCAGGATGAGAGGTAATGGTCGCAAGGTGAAACGCTGGAAGTTCCACCACAACATGAGGAAAAAAACTTCTTCACTGTTGAGAGTGACAGAGCCTGTAACAGGCTGCCCAGAGAGGTTGTGGAGTCTCCTCCTCTACAGACTTTCAAGACTCATCTGAATCTTCTGTATGGTCTGTCCTGGGTGATCCTGCTCTGACAGGGAGCTTGGACTTCATGGTCTCCAGAGGTCCCTTCTCTCATTGTTAATATACTATAATAGTTAAATATTAAGTCCAGCATCTTTATGGAAATAATTGACAAAAACTACTCAGGAAGTTTTAGCACCTAATAGAACCTGAATCCAAACTTTTCCCTATGTAATTCAGGGCAGAATTCTTTACAGATCCATAGACCCCCTTTTGTCTCCAAACAGATACTACCATTTTAGAATTGTCACTATATCTCCAAATGCTAATTAAAAAAAGCATATTTCTAGGTACAGTCCTAACCAAAACATCTATCACAAGTACAAGCCAGAGACATGAGCAGCTTTAGGCTTGCTTGCCTATCCCAGGCATTAGACTCACAACAAGAAGGATGTACACTCTCCTCCCACGACAGACTGGAGTTTGTCCATACAAGGGCAACAGAGTTGGGGAAAGGTCTGGAGCAGGACTGTAGTGAGGAGAAGCTGAAGGACCTGAGCTTGTTGAGCCTGGAGAGAAGGAGGATCAGGGGAGACCTTCTGACTCTGGCAGCTCCCAACAGGAGGTTGAAGCCAGGGGAATTGGGGTCTGCTCTCAAGGAAGAAGCACCAGGTCAAGAGGAACCAGCCTCAAGTTGGAGCTAAGGAACAATGTATTCCCCTTGAGTGTTATCCAGGTCTTTCCCAGGCTGCTCAGGTTTGTTCCATCTGCCTACAAAACCAGTTTTAAAAATACATGTATTTTGTAGGAGAAATCATCCACCTTGTTTTGTCTATTTTCAAAATGTTTTTGAAGTGAAACAGCTGTAGTGATGGATTGGTGAGATAGAGGCTGTTTCTGCTCCAGAAACTTGGTTCCCTGGAGTTTGTTCTGTACAGTGTTCTTAATGTATTACTTCTTTGATCCCAGAAAGTAGTAATATTAACAATGCTCAAGTAACATAGTAACTTTTATATTAATGAATCTTCACAAGCTATTCCAAGTCTGCTGCATTAAAAATGAGAAATAACAGGAGTAAAATTTTTGGTACAAACGTGTACAATTCAGAGTCTGGCCAGTTATCAAATCTATGCCTTCTGATTTTAGCATAATGAACTTCAAAACTCTCCTCTCGGTCTGAAAACTAGTGCACAGTAGTTGCCTAAATCACTCCTTATTATTTCTTTTTCCCCCATGGTAGTGTCATAAGTAAAGCAAAAATCTGACTTAAATTAATAATCAAGTACTATGAATTCTAGGACTTCTGTTTCTGATTTAATAAGAAACTACATAAAACAGCGTCATACGATATAAAGAAGAGGTAAATGCTTTCACAGTTCCCTGTTGTTGGAATGAACTGTTGGCAACTGCCACCATCATACTCCTGCATAACTGCCATTTTTAACAGACTAGTCTACAGGTCTAACACTTGCCAGAAGCTGGAGAGGGGCTACATCAGCACAAAATAATGAAAAAAAACTACATAAAATACAGCTAGATCAGCAAATGACCTTTCAGACAGATTTGCCTGTATCTTTACAACTAAACTCATGCTTTTCTTAATTGAGTTTTATGCTGCACTAAAGTTTCTATTAATTTTGACCTTTTTTATACTGGTGTAGCTAGCTTTAAGCAGAGAACATTTGCCATTTTCTACAACCCAAAACATCTGCTGGAAAGCTCCTTGGAATTATTAAATAAAACCAAACTAAACGAACAACACACAGCTCCATTTTACCAGATTTTCCTTTAGCTACACTAGATCCATGAGCTCCTGCATATCCAGCCATTTTAAAGCCATGAACATTTCTAAACTTTATAGAATTATGTAACTGTTTCTCCCCCACAGGACTCATACAGAATTGTCTCTTTCAATTTCAAACTTTGTCACTGCATAAAGGAGATTTTTGTCATGCTTTGAGGGGACATATTTAAACATAGCTGCATTGACCAGATCACTGTTCCACTGACAGCATCCTTCTCCAGGAACCTTTTCTGGAGATTCTTCTGCAACAAATGTTTCGACAAAACACTTGTAAAAAATAGAAAGAAACGTTTTTTTTTGGTTTGGCAGGGATATTGGACGAAAGGTGCGCTTCGACTGAAGCAGCTGGTTGCCAAGAGGCTTTTCTCTGTGCATCAAGTATTGGAAACCTATATCCCACAATACATTAGGTGGTAGATGAGCATGGTTTGATGTCATGATGCTTGCAGGATATGTTCTTGACAGTTTGATGTTTGCTTGGTTTACTGAAATTCATTGTAATAGTTGTAGATATGAAAGGATCTCCTTGGGTGAAGCTTGGAAAGGCAATGAATTTTCAAGTGATGAATGTGTTTTTACATGCACCTTAAACATGACACTAAACATGACACAGAGAGCCTTTCCACAGGTGCCCATATCCTTATGCTACCCATAGGAATTATGTTACTGTCTCAACAGGAGTTCATTTCTGTCCAAGGAACATCTCAGACACTTATCCCCAAGCAAATGAACTACAGACACCCTTGAAGTCTATCTTATGGAAAAGCATTCAAAAAGAGAAAACGGGAAAATAAAAAATATGGAAACTGCTCTTACAGGTTATGTTATGACAGGAACAGATCATACATAAACTTACAAGCTCTGTTAAAGTTCTACACAAAAGCAAATCACAGTGAAATCTGAATGAGATAATTGTTCCAGCTTTCCCTCCAAATGACTTTCTTTTAATCCAGTAAATATCCTGAACTATCACAACAGAATAAATATAAACATGCACATATTTTTAAACTCTCAACCAAAACAAAATATCTCCCTAATTATTATTATTTTAAATCACTCTCAGCCTTGGACTCTTGTAACAGATTTCCCATCTACCTGTGTGTAAAGAGAGAAGCCAAGACTCATTTGAGCTTCATCTCCTTTAATGCACAATTAAGGGAGCTGATGGATTAGAAAGTTAACTATTTTAGCTCAGGAGCAGCTTGGAAGCCTTAGGAAGGCATTTAGGCCCAAACTGGGGGGTCCTAGTATTTCTACTGGGGTCCCTAGAGCTGTACTGGGGTCCCTAGAGCTGTACTGGGATGTGAGGAGATGGATTTAGACCCAAACTGGGGAGTCACAGTAGCTCTACTGGGGGCACTGGGGCTGTACTGGGTACACTGGAGCTGTGCTGGGCGGGCAGGAGATGGCTATAGGACCGAGTTGGGGGGTCCCAGTAGCTGTACTGGGGGCACTGGGGCTGTACTGGGGTCCCTAGAGCTGTACTGGGTTGGGAGGGGGTGGGTTTAGGGCCGGGTTGGGGGGTCCCCGTAGCTGTACTGGGGGATTCTAAAGATTAAACTTTGAAATCAGGTTTAATCTTTTTTTTTTTTCCCTGATTGTTTTAAAATCTTTCTTCTTAATACCTGTGTTTCAGAGTACAGTCCCCCAGAATACTTCTGGGAGGTATTCAGTGTCTTATTTTCCTCCCACTTACAATCCACAGATGTGGGAATTTTCAAGTTTACCTCTCGTTTAGCAGTGCTGGCCTTTTTCTGTTTCTGAGAATGTTTATTTTCTGAGAAATGCCTCATTCTCTTACATTACTAAATGTTGTTTCTGCCTGGATGGAAAACGAGAGCTTACAAAGTATAAGATCCTTACTGAGATTCCCACTGAGCACAATGCAGTTGCTCAAGTTCCCTTGTACTTTTCAGATGCTGGTTCTCTCCCCATAAAATGAGAAAGGGAACAAAGCTCTGGGTTACACAGCAAAGCAGGAGCTTAAATCCACCCCTTTATCACAGAAATCCCATGGATTTACCCACAGTGAAATCTGGAAGACTGGCAGGGTTGGTTTTTTTTGACCTCTATGCACAAGCAGGTAAATCACAGCTCACTTTTGGCTCTCTCTTTGCAAGCTGGCTGCCCTGAACTATAAAAAGCTCAGTAACTTGACACAATAAATGAGAGCCGTGCCCGACTCAGCACACAACACTTACTGGATTTGTTTCCAAACACACAGTCCTTCTGCTTTGTCTGGTCTTGTGCATCTCCAAAGTTTTGATTTGAGAGTATGAGCATGCAATCAAACTCTTCAGTTCATTTCTGTCATATTTTTCTGCTGAAAAACAGATATTTTGATAATGTTACCAATCACAATAATAAGAATACTTGAAAACAATTGAGTGAAGGTGAAGATATATGCATCATATTCTTAATACCTCTTTAATGGAATTATTATGTCTCCCCCTGCATAGCTGTCCTTTTACAGGGCAAGCCTGTGCATCCTCTCCACAAAAATCCATTATGTTACATAGCAAGGCTGCTGATCATATTGCCACCTAAAACAAGCCCCATGTCCTCCACCCTACCTGGCCAGACATTCCCTGGCTCATAGATAGAATCATAGAATCCTTTTGGTTGGAGAAGATCTTTAAGATTACTGAGTCCAACCATTTTCTAACTCTCTGAAGTCTGATGCTAAGCTGTGTCCCTCAGCACCCCATCTCTGCCTTTTTCAAACACCTGCAGGGAGGGGGATTCAACCACCCCCTTGAGCAGCCTGTTGCAGTGGTTGAGAACCCTTTCAGGGAAAAAGTTTCTTCTAATATCCAACCCAGAGCTGTGCAGCTTGTGGCCTTTACCGACTTGATCTCTTGTGAGATACAAAAATACTGCTATTTGCACTTTAAGAAGTAAAACAAACAGGGGATGTGATTTTTTCACATAGGAATAATTATGGACTTGTAAAGCTCAAAAGATTGTCTGATCTCTGCCACAGGGCTGAACCAAGTATATGCTGATCAGCGTCAAACATTTCCAATGTCTGGACCAGTGAACATGAATGTGAGGAACATATATATTGAAAAGAGGTTGCTTTTGCTAGTTATCTTTCAGGGATCCCTTAGGAGTAGTTCATAGAATCTAAGGATGCAACTGATCGAAATATTGAATAGCCTGGCTGCTTAACCTGCAGCCTCCTCACCTGCTGAAGGATCTTTGGGAGCACCAGGTGGATCAGATGGGTATGGACAGAGGTGGAGACACAGCCATAGGAAGTCTGCAGGCTCCTCCCATAACTATAATTTAAGTGGGGCTCTTGGTAAAGTCAGTTCTTGCCTAGGATTGGATTTAGGAAGGACTCATACAGTACACCCGTGTATTGCAGCTTTGGGTGAGTAGCAGAGAATCTTCCTCCCCCATCTATCTGCCCTTTCTAGGTGAGGATGTTTCCCAAGGATCTGAGTTTGGCTTTTTTTTTTCTGGCTGCATTCTGGGCTGTTCATGAAGGAGAAGCAGGAATCCCCAGCCCTCCCCTTGGAAAATCAACCTCCCTGTGTCCACCACCACATCCAGTTACTCCAAAGAGCATCTTCTGGGTGCAGAGGGAGCATCACAGACAACCCCCTGCAGCAGGGTTATCTTCTCACCCTACTCTTGGAGGCCTCTACCCTGCACAAGTTACAAGGCCACAGGGTCAAACCCCCACAGCCACCCAGAGGTGATGGGCAACCAAGCACTAGGACCCTCCATCTCCAGGAAAAACACACCTGCTACATCCTGGGGAGACCTCCACCAACAAGCTCAGCATCTCCAAGCTGTTTAGTGGTGAAGGCTATGGAGAAGAACAAGATACCTGTTGTTCTCTTCCGAGTAGCTCAAGGACATGAAGTAATCTCCCTTCAATAGATGCACATTTAATGCCCTCCTTTTGGAGCGATTTCAACCTGCTTTCAAAGCAGCTAGAACAAGCTATTCCATGTGTTTTTACTAACAGTCTTGTTGTCACTGGTCTTAGCACACATTCTGGAAAAGCACCAGGTTTGACCTATAAACTTTCATCTGTTCATGCAGTGACACTCAGAGTAGGTTGGGCAGCACCTGAAAACCCAGTGCATCCTACAAGCTCTTATCAAAGGTCTTAAAAGTGAAGTCACCCCATACTTACATTATTTTAATGGAGAAATGTATGTAAAGGTAGTGATGAGAAGGGGAAAAAAATTTATGACCAGTGGACTGAGGGGAGAATGACTGAAAAATTAGGATATAGAACATAACAGTAAAAAATGTCTTGTTGCAGGAGTGGAGAACTTGGTCCCTGAGAGACAAACATAGACAATGACTGTTTCAGCAGTTTAAAATATCCACTTCAACATGTTTCAGCTGTTTAAATTATCCAAGCACAGCCAAATCTGTAGTTTGGTGTTGAAATATATGCCCTAGGGTGCTGAACTGTGAACTGGAGCAGCTGTTGCATGGTTGCACTGTTTGAGATTCTTGTCTTGAAGGAAAATAAGGGAGATAGGAGTTTATTCAAACATAGTGTTTATGTTGACAAAATGAAATGTGCTTTGGTTCATATATGTTGTTTATACAGAAACTGTTCTACTTAAATAGTTTTCAGTTACAAGGAAAGCCATAGAATGAAGTCAGTAGAATCAGTTCTGACAACTGCTTGTAGCTGCAAGTTTCTATAGTATTTGTCATAGCTTTTCTTTTAAGTTTACTGTAATTTTTCTCTTGTGCTTCTGTTTTATTTCACACAACTGATTATGATGACAGGAGACGTGAAACTAAGTTTAGGCAAGTGGCAGACAAGTGTCCACCTTTGCTGCCTGAGCAAAGCCCAGGAGCATCACAGCTCCTCATGCCAGTGAGCTCAAGAACTGTCTTTCCTGGTGTTCCCTCCATTACTAACTACCCCAGGAGGCAGCAGAGCAGAAGAAGAGCAGGAAGGTGGATGATCATGTCTTAAGTGGACACAAAACTTGCAAGGTGCCAGTGTTTGATGTAGGAGTGATATAGAAAAATGGCTATGCTCAGAGATAAAAACATCACAAGCTGTATAATGGATTTTGCAGCTTCTGTTGCTCCAAGGCACCGCTAGCTAGGGACTAAGATTTCATACAACCAGTAATCATGTACTACTAATTGTGTCCTAAAAGTCCACAGTCTGGTCTTCCTATTTATAACATATTGCCACCATAGTCAGCAAAAAAAATGGAGCACAATAAGTAGCTTCAATCCTTTCAGTCCTTTCAATACCCTTTAGTGCCTTCCTTAGCGTTCAAAAATCTTAGAACACAAGAAATGACTACTAAGAAAACCCTCAAAACTGCAGATCTTGACAGTTGAAGAGTGAAGATGTCTTACTGCCTCTTCCAATGAAAGGCCATACTGCTTTGTCCTGCTGTGTGATGCAGATGAAGCACTGGACACATCACACAAGTAAGAGGAAGGTTGTTCTGGAAAGGGGGAAGAGCAGTCCTGGTTCGTTGTTTTCAAAGAAGCTTCGCTTGTCAGTGGTTAATAGTCTGAGTCTCAGAAAAGCATCTGGAGATCATGTTCAGGCATGATTGCTGGAGTGGGCTGTGTTTGGGTCATGCAAGGCAACTAGGAAAAGTACTGTACCACTTGAATTTCATATTTAGTTATAGGTGTTCTTGGGGTGTTCCGTGTGAGAAACCCAAACTGATTGGCCCAACTCACAATACTTAGTTATTTCAAACAAACAAAAAACCCACCCACCCATTGACATTCTGGGTCATGTGAAGGTAGGGGACCACATTGGAGTATATTCCTCACATATTAGAAGTGCAGGCAGGTTCCATGCTCACAGAATTGACGAACTAACATTTTCTGTTTGAGCAAGAAAATATTCCTCTTAAGAGCATATCCTCTGCTCCTTCAGCCAAATGTAGCACCGGGCTCTAAGCACAGCTGTAATTCACAGGATTTTTTTGGGGAAATAATCTTCAAGCTGGTATTCTGTGATATTAAAGCACTTCCTGTCGGCAGCTAAGTGTTTAGCCATCTCCAGGAAAGCCAGGTTCCATAATTTGTTAACAGTTACTTTGGCAGACAAATGCCACCAGTCAGAGAATCTATGGATTCAGTGATGTGCCAGAGCTAGGGCTACTTACCAAGACATAACCCATCAGCTGAGCTTTAGTAACATTCACACATGCCCTCCTAGCATGCTCCAGCAGCAAAGTAGTGTAGTTTAGTGTCAATGCCTTTTCATAAAGTCAAGTGGGATCAATTACATCACAGATGTTGGCTGTGAGCTTGTGTGTGTGGCTTGTAGTTCAGCAGAATGCAGTAATTTTTGGCGTGAATGTGTATTTGAGCCTCTTGTCTGTATTGTTTTTGGGATAACTGTGAAAGCTTTCAGAACATGACTCCATCTGTGAATGGATCTTGGATACCAGGATACAGAAATGGCCTGTTTCACATTAGACTGCAGGAATCTTCTGGAGCACTGTTAAATTCAAAACAAATCCCATGGCCTTGGTCAATCCACAAGTAACAAATTCCTTACAAAATAGCTTATTTCAGCCTCTCAAAGAAAGCAATAGAGCTTACCGGTGCACTGGCAGTGACAGGGACTTCTATGGAATATTTTAAGCATGCTCACCTACAAATAGAGCACCAGATCTAGTGTTAAATATCAATATATTGCAGTATCTGATGCCACTGAGAGTTTCTCAAGACGCTGGTTTGAAATACCGTGAAGCAAAAGAGGCGATTAATACTTGCACAAAATATTTTAATGTGACTTCAGCAATGAACTCCTTTAGTAACAAGAATTCTTCAGTACAGAGAAGCCAGAGCATCTGCGAAACAGTTTGGGTTTTTTTTCCGAATGAAATAAAACAAGTTGCATATTACATTTTTAATTAAGAAGAAACTAAAATATGATGTCAACTTCAAACAGATATCTTTGCTATCTGCTAAGTTGGGGATAGAACAGAATTTTTTTTGTCAAAGCCTTCACAACCAAATGGAATGTTTGAAAATAATTGCTACTCTTTATTTTCATGTGTCTAAATGTACTTTTTTCAATGTATAGACATTGCTCTTGCTAGAAACAGGACACAGGTTTTTGTACTAAATGTCTGGGGGGTTTTGTTTTTTTAATTTCTTTCCTGCAACAGCACTCTTTTACCGGTTTTGTTTGGTTGTTTTTTTATTTTGGTCAGTTGGTTTGTTTTGTCTGTTTGTTTGGGGGGGAGAGGGGTGCATATCTTTCTATGGTATAGCCATAATTTGTATATAGTAGGTAATAAGGAGTAATTCTTTTATGCATAATTAATTATTTGTAACTATTAGTTAATAATAATTAATAATAATACCACAGTGCAGGAAAATGCAGGCCTGGTATTCCAGTAGAGGAATAGATGTGTTTAATTTAAAACAAACAAACAAACAAACAAAAAACAAAACAAGACAAAAAAAAATGAACCACCAAACAAACCAAACCTGTATAACCTCTTTTTGTCTCTTTTTGAAAAAAAAAAATTACTCTTGGTCTTGCTCTGTTACAATTCTTTGAAATACTTTGCAGGCTCATATTTCAAGCATTAAGTTCCTTGTATATTTCCTTATGCAAATATAATATTTCTATATTTAAGTAATGGTGCTTTCTCTATTGTCATCTCTTTCTGTGTTTTTAGTGAAATTTAATTAATTAAAAAAAAGGGAAGATATGAGGTTTTGTCCTGTGAGTTCCTTCTCCCTGTTTTCTTTCTCCTGTTCTCATTTTCCCATCTAACAGCTTGTTCTTTGGTTCTGCTAGAGCTCAGCTTTTGTTTCCCAGTCCTAAGGCAACACTGTGCCAGTTCACCTGGCCCTCAACTGCCAGTAGCTTTTTTTTTTGGTGAAGCTTCTTCCTCAGTGTTCTTGTTCCAAGGAGAAAGTGCATGAAAGATGAAATCCTGTAAAATAACCTCCAGAAGGTCACAGTTTGATCTGTTTGGATAGATATGAAGAATTCTGGCCCGCTCCTGCTGATGCCTCTTACTTAATGTCTAGAGGAGGGGTGCCAGGTCGCTCGGCCCTCGGCGTTTACGGCGCTGCCGCAGCCGCACCAGGCACCCGGTGGCCCACGGCTACTCCTTTTGCCAGAAAAAAACGAACCAAAAGACAATTTCCCGCCGTTAATGAGCAACCCGCATTGCGGCGTGCACGGATCACCCTTCAAAGCCGCCTTCCAGCACGGTAGGCAGCGGGAGGTCCCGGCGACAGCAGGGCTCACACTTGACAGGGCCGGGCTCCGTTATGATGGCGGCACCGGGCAACAGCTGCCCCTCCGTCCCTCCCTCAGCTCCCCCGCACGCCGCCCGTCCGGCGTGCTGTGTTCCCCCTTCCTACTTTAAAAATTAAACAATCTCCATCAGTCAGGATGAATTCTTAATAGGAATCTTTGCAAGATATTTCAAATACTATAGAAATCATTCACTTTCACTTAGATACTATCAAGCCTTTTTGATTTATGATTCTATTTTGATTCATGATTCTAGGATTTTTCTTGTTTTCTGACAGCTGATCCAATCCATTTTCAAATCCCTAATCATGCAAGTGTAAGAAAATGCACTAAATTACAGGTATTCCATTTGCTTTCCTACTCCAGATTAGGAGGAGTTTCAATACCATCATAGTGGATTTCTTCATAAAAAAAGGAGACAGAGATGGTTGTGAGGTTCCAGGGGAGGGGGGGGGAACTGGGAGGACTGGGAGGACCCTCCCCCATTTGTCCTCTTTCCCAGGGGGACATTGCGGGGGGGGAATTGGGGTCAGGGGTCCCCTCGGGAGCACCTCCCCCCCCCAAAGTAGGGCAGGGGATAAAAATAACCCAATGGCCTCGATTTGGGGGGGGGGGAAATGGGGACACTGGGAGGGGCAACTGGTCCCAGTCCCTGGGAGGGGGTGGAACTGGTCCTAGTCTCTGGGTGGGGGGAAACTGGTCCCAGTCCCTGGGAGGGGGGGGGACTGGTCCTAGTCGGGGGGGGGGGGTTGAAGAGCCATAAAAAATAATTTGAGCCTCTATTTCTAAAGATGAGAGTGCACATCCTCTGCAAATTGTCCGTAGCAGACATGACCAAAAGATCACATTGGCTTTGCCCTTGCTGGAATTCCAATGCCAATCTAAGGCAGTGTGATAAACCCACCCACCCAAGGCAGGAGTTTCTAGTGTTTGCATGGGACTTGTGCTTTTGGGCTCAGGCCTGTGTGTGGGAGTCCTTTTTCCTGCCTGGAACTGCTTCCATTCACCCCCCCAGCTGGTGCTGTCACAGCCTGGCCCATGCCTGTGGTTCTTTCTTGCATTAAACTCGCTTGATACCTCCCTAAAACAAAGCCAAAAACAAAACCAACCACCCCAAAACAAAACCAATCAACAAACCAAAGAAAAAAACAAAAACCAACCAAATAAAAACTCCAAACAGACACATTTTCTACATCATACTGACAACAGTGAGAGGCTTCTGTCGCTCCAGGCATGAGATCCAGAAACCCAGTTTAACTCGTGTGATAGATAGGTCTATCTCCTCAATACTAGATCTAGGTCTGGGATTATAGCGAGTTAAGTGGGAGGCTACCACTGCAGAGAGAAAGAGGACAGATAGGGAGAGTCTACAGTAATGCCAACAAAGAACTTTGAATCATGGAGACCTTTTCTCTTCCCTATCATAAATTCTGCAAGTTATGGAGAAGGACTCGGTAGTTTAAGGAAGTACAAGGGTTATCCTTTCTTTCATTTTCTTCTCCAGCAGTTGAGAAAACTCCATTGCCATGTAGGTTGGCTTTTTGTTTGGGTTTTTTTTTTTTTTGTTGTTTTTGTTTTTGTTTTGTTTTGGTGGTTTTTTGTTGTTTGTTTTTTTTTAAGTTGGAAGTGACATTCTAGGTCTAAGTTAGACACTCTCCATCTGATTTATCTGCCCTACATCTACTGACATGATTTCTCCTTGGTTGCAGCTAGATGTCCATCATGATCGGCAAGTGAAGAGCCATTTCTAATTCTAGAAAATGAGGATTCTGAAGCCCGGAGGAGTTGTTCCAGGCCTTTACTTCAAGTGGAGCATTCCTTTGGTGACCCCAAACTGACCAACGAGGGATTCCAGCCCATATACGGCACATTTGGCTTAGAGCTGAGGGATCCAAAGGGTCTCTGGGCTCTTCTCCCCTCTTGGACTGTTTTCCCAGCTTGGCTGGCTTGGCTCAGCTCCTCTTTCGGTTCCTTCCTCGCAGCACCCAAGGAGGCCTCTGTCCGTTCTCCCTTCGATCCGGTCTGTGCGTTCCTCAACCCAGTAGCGTGCCGTGCTGACGGGGGTGGGGGGAGTGATAGAAGGGCTTGGTGGGCACCTGGTGCCGTGCCAGGGTCAACCCAGCACAGTGTCTTTTTGAGAGCATGGGACTCTTAATCCCAGGGTCGTGGGTTCGAGCCCCACATTGGGTGCCAAAAAGGCTCCCAAAAAAGGCACTGTATAATAGGATGATCTGCTCCATCAGCTTTCCTGATCCCAAAGCCAAACTGACAGGCCTGTAGCTCCCCAGGTCATCCTTCCGTCCCTTCTTCTATATGGGTGTTCTGTTGGCTGACTTCCAATCTGCTGGTACCTCCCCAGGCAGCCAGGTACGTGGCCCAAGGCTTTAGAGCCTCGGTGCATGCCCAGTGCTGCACCTGGGGAGGAGCTGCAAAGACCTGTAGTATCTCAGTATCAGCCACCTTGCGCTGGGCTGGTTGTAGTTCTCTGCCTGCCCCCACCTGGGAGCGGTTGAGGCTGAAACTATTTTGAAGCAATGTTCTTTTGCTTTCTCTTCTGGGAAAAGTAACCGGAGGTGTGAGTCGGGGAGTGTGTGGGCGCGCACCTGCATGTGTTGGAGCATGGCTGTTAGAGAAGGTGGTGGGGTGTTGGTTTGCATGCTTAGGCCCTAACTTGCTGCAGCCCTCTTGGCTCGCCTCCTAACCTGTCCTGGTGCATTTTATTGTTCCTTCCCAGGTGCAGGACTCTGCACTTGCTCTTGTTAAACCTTACTAGGTTCCTCTTTGCCCAGCTCTCCAATCTGTCCAAATCTTGCTGAATGGCTACACAGCCTTCAGGTGAATCAGCCAATCCTCTCAGTTTCATGTTATCAGCAAACTTGCTGAGAAGACACTCTGTCCCATCATCAAGGTCATTGGTAAAGATGTTGAACAGGACTGGATGCAGCACTGATCTCTGGGGGACTCCACTAGTCTGAAGTCTCCAGGTGGACTCTACACCATTGATCACCACTCTGAGATTTTACTGAAATTTGGGGGATTTGGGGCAAAAATTTAGAGGTTTTGACCAAATTTGGAGGATTTTAGATCAAAATTTGGAGATTTTACTGAAATTTCAGGGATTTGGGGCAAAAATTTAGAGGTTTTGACCAAATTTGGAGGATTTTAGAGGGAAATTTGGACATTTTACTGAAATTTGGAGGATTTGGGGGAAAAATTCAGAGGTTTTGACCAAATTTGGAGGATTTTAGAGGGAAATCTAGAGATTTTACTGAAATTTGGGGGATTTGGGGCAAAAATTTAGAGGTTTTGACCAAATTTGGAGGATTTTAGATCAAAAGGAAAGCCAATGTCACTCCAGTCATCAAAAAGGGCAGGAAGGAAAACCCTGGTAATTACAGACCAGTCAGCCTCACCTCCATCCCTGGAAAGGTGATTGAGCAGCTCATTCTGGAAATCATTGAAGAAAAGAAGCACAATGAAGAAAAGAAGGTTATCAAGAGTAGCCAGCATGGATTTACTAAAGGGAAGTCATGACTGACTAATCTGATAGTCTTCCATGATGGTGTAACTGAATGGGTAGATGCAGGGAGAGCAGTGGATGTTGTTTATTTTCCCTCAAGCAAGGCTTTTGACCCTGTCTCCCATAACATTCCAATGGTAAAAGGTTAGAATCTTGGGTTTTTTTCTTTCCTGTGCCATGCCTGCAAGTGTTAAGGTTTGCTCAGTCTGCTCCTCTCTACTTATCTGGGGTATCTTAAAGCTTCTGTGATTCTCTTCCACTTCCTGCCATCAACTGTTGGTGGCTCAAGTTTTTATTTTGAATGTGGCTGTAGACTGGACCTTATTGTAGGCTGCTACGTGCTTTCCTACCATGGTGTCCTGAGAATCTGTGTACAGAGGTGCTCTGATCTGCATCACCTACTAACTAACGTGCTGTCAACATGGGCCTTTCTCTGCCCCTCCTGATGCTTGCACACGCCTGTTACCCAGCCCAAATACCCGGTCATGTGGATCTGAATTGCATCCACTTCCATTTGTGCCTATAGTAGCCTATATAGCAACCAAGAAATAGTCAGGCCCTGCAAGCATTGGTGAACTGTATCTCATCAATTTGTGCCAACAATGTAAGCCAACAGAGAGACTGGTTTGTGTGTCTTTACAAGTCCATAGAACCATGTGGATACCTACAACTGTAAGAGATCATTTGCTTTGCTTAATATGATGACACTGTGCCTACTCAACTTCTTCGGACAATTGACAAGTCAACCAAAAATTAAGGTTAAAAAAGAGAATTCCATGTTCATACAGACTGAGCTACTCACCCCCTCCCTGGTGAGTCTCTGAGGGCAACATAAACTGAGTTCCTACCCATAACCTTACTGAAAGTCAGCTTCTGCATCTCCAACCTCCCCCCATACAGATTATTTCTTGTTCTATCTGACTTGGTCTTCTTACCATCGACAAGATAGAGTCTCTTCTATTCTCCCACAGAGCTAAAAACCAAAAGTTTGCTCTGAGTTTACGTTACCCAGATTTGCAGTAGCCTTTTCCCTAGCCTTGACATGCACAGTCCTACTGGGTACGTAACCATTCACAGCATTTCCCCATCCCTTTGGTCTGGCTGGCACTTCCTGCCTTTACATGGCATTTTACACCTTTGACACTGACTTAATCCATTAGGTGCTGAGGTGAATTTTGGTTTCCAAACCTCAACTTTTATTTCATGCATTAATTAACTCTTGTGATGAATATTTTTATCCGGAAGTCAAAAAACCCGACTAGCCACAATCAAACATAAGCTACTTAATTTTCTTGAAATAAGATTGAAATCTTACTTGTTCAGAAAGGGTAATTCTTAAGCTATATACTGACTGCAAAGAGAAGAGCTACTGTTCACAGAATAGTATAAATGTTGAACATTTATTCCATGATTTGGATTAGATCCTCTCAAACGTTACCGTACCTCACTCCTCATCAGATCACTGAGCAGATTCGCCTGGAAGTCCCTCGCTCTGCGCACACCCACCACGCACTCCTTCCACAACTACAGCCAACTCTGAAACCTACTGACAGCTCTCCCGGAGCACAGGAACCCATGTGCTCAGGACAAGTGCAAGGAAACAGCAGCAGAAAGATCTACATTGGATACTCTTGACCATTATCAGTAAGATTTCTATTGGTCTGCCGAGGAAACACAGATGGTGCCCAGTGCCCTCGAGGTCGTGCACTGGGAGGGCAGTGCCACATACAATGCCCTTACGGTGCTCCTGCAGAGAACCCTTTTCCTTCTTTGAGACAGCTGAACTCTGTCTGTTACCAGCAAGCCCGGTGTTATGTAAACATGCTCATGATAAAAAAAAAACAACCCAAATTTCCACTGCTGGCACCAGCCTCTGAGCTATGTGTTAATCAGGTGTGTTTTCCTGTTCCTTTCAGTATTCTTCTCTGTCACTGAAAGGATTGAGAAAAAAAACCTCACAGAAGCCACCCCTGCAGCACACACACACACCCTGCACTGATGCACACTCCTCCCCTTCCCCAATCCCTTCACTGATTATGCAGGACCAAGGATCAAGGAACTCCTCAATCTAGTTTGTAAGGACCCCTCCGAGTCCTTCCTTAGGTGCCACAGAAACAGGAACATTTATTCCACAAGCATTTATCTATGTAGTGCCTGAGGTTTTTGCTCCACAAAACTTCTACAGCCTTCTGATCTACCAACCAACCCACAAATGAATGGTGACTTTCAACTCTCTGACCAGCTCTCATTCCAGGCATTTGCTCCTACAATTCCTTCTAGCTATGCAGGTGGACATGATGATCACATACCACCAGCTCTCGTACATCAAGATTCACCAGGAGTTTTACTAGAGGAGAACCATGAGTCGAGGGATGAAGCTATAATCAGGTTACCAAGAAAGCCACCCCCTTTGCATCGCCGCGAGGTGGCCGTGATGTCACCGCAACGTCAAGACGCCGTCACCGCGCTGCCCACGTGATGTTGTTGCCCGTCACTGTGACGTCACCGGGGTGTCACCACTCTGTCCCCTCCTCCGCCATCCCGGCTGCTGCCACCGTCACGTTGTCACCGGGCCATGATGTCACCAGGCTATGATGTCATTGGGCTGTGATGTCACCTGGCCATGATGTCACCAGTTTGTGACGCCACTGGGCTGTGATGTCACCGGGCTGTGATGCCACCAGGCCATGATGTCACTGGGCTGTGATGTCGCCAGGCCGTGAAGGATGTGTGCGAGCTGAGGGTGCTGGGCACGGGCAGCTCAGCAGCATGCTGAGGTGTGTGGCTGTGCCCGTGTGTGTGTGCGTGTGATGGACAGCAGCAGTGGCGGGGGTCCGTGCAGGGCTGTTGTGCAGCGTCTGAGTGTGCGGGGGTGTGGGGGTGTAAATATAGAATCACAGAATCGTTTTGGTTGGAAAAGATCTCTAGGATCATCGAGTCCAAGCGTTGCCCCAGCACTGCCAGGGCACCACTGACCCAGGGCCCTCAGCACCACAGCTCCACAGGGGGCTTGGAAACCCCTCCAGGGATCACGGGGACTCCACCAATGGTGAGAGGAGGCTGTGCTTCAGGGACCTTTGGTGTGCATTAGAAAACAGCTTCGGTGATAAAACTTTTGGTAATTACAAAATATCTTGCTTAGAAAAAAAACCCCAACAATGTTCTATTTTGATTATTTGTCATTGCTGTATAAAATCCGGGCATTCTTGATATTCACAACACACTTTATTGCAAATTCACTCCATGCTCGGTCCCTCACTGGTGAACAAACTGCTTCTCTTCAGGAGAGACCTGGCAATTCCTCCCCCATCCCACTAGACTGCTGCAGCAACACCCATCCAGGCACGGAGAGGTGCTGTACGGGATGTATGTGACCTCCAAGCTTGTGTCTGGTTGTGATCTCCAAGCCCATGTCTGGTTGTGACCTCCAAGCCTGAGTCTGGTTGTGATCTCCAAGCTGTGTCTGGTTGTGACCTCCAAGCCCGTGTCTGGTTGTGACCTCCAAGTCCATGTCTGGTTGTGACCTCCAAGCCCGTGTCTGGTTGTGACCTCCAAGCCTGTGTCTGGTTGTGACCTCCAAGTCCATGTCTGGTTGTGACCTCCAAGCTTGTGTCTGGTTGTGACCTCCAAGCTTGTGTCTGGTTGTGACCTCCAAGCTTGTGTCTGGTGTGACCTCCAAGCCTGTGTCTGGTTACACTCCCAGTGCTAACCCAGTGTTCCCTGTGCAGGCCCAATGCTCCCAGTTACACTTCCAGTGTCATCCCAGTACTAGGTATGTTCTCCCAGTTATACTCCCAGTGCCATCCCAGTACTCCCAGTTACACTCTCAGAGGAAATGCAGAGCTCCCAGTGCCATTCCAGCTCTCCCAGTTACACTCCCAGTGTAACCACATTGCTACCAGTGCCAAATCAGTGCTTCCAGTTACACTCCCAGTGTCACACCATTGCTCTCAGTAGCAAGCTGGTGCTCCCAGTTACACTCCCGGTGTCACCCCAGTGTTCCCGAGCCACCCCCCCCCCAGCGCGGCCACGCCCCGGGCGGGGTGGGCGGCACGAGACCCTGTGCGCTGCGGGCCCCGCCCCCTTCGCGCCGCCCGGCGCAGGCTCCGCCCCTTCCCTGGCGGCGGGCGGCGGCGCCGCAGCGAGGCGGCCATTTTGTGTCGCTGCGCGGTCGGTGGCGCTGGGCTCGGCGCGGAGCGGGGCCCGGGGCGGGTCGGCTCCGTTCTAACCCTTTTTCCCGTACAGATCCCTCGGTAAGAGCGCGGTGGCGCCCGGGCGGGCCGGGCCGCCTGCCCCGCCCCGCGCTGCGGGCCCGCGGCGAGGCGAGTAGGGGAGGCGGCGGGACTGAAGCACGGAAAAAGTGAGACTATGTTGCAACGGGATAAAGCACCCAGTGAGGTGAGCAGTCGGGGTGGTATGGGGCAGAACATTTCGCATGAAGAGAGAGCGATTGTCAGACTCCTACTACATATTCTCTCTAAGAGAGGACTGAAGTATGAAGAATATTCATTATGGCAGCTCTTAAGGTGGTGCCGCAATGAAGGGTATGCCCCTGATCCAGCTTTGGTGTTGTCACGGCTTAGGGTCAGGGCGGCCCCGTAGACCTATAACAGACACTCTCTGTTAACCCCCCTCCCTCCCCAAAGGGGAAAGAGAAAGGGGGGGGGGTAACAACGGAAAACGGGGGGGGGTAAAGGGGGATCTGTAGAAGAGTGGGGCGGCACTCGATGAATATTCATGGCATAGGCGCACTGGGGCGCCGGGCACTGAGCGGAGCAGTACCGGGGGAGGCAGCGGCGGTCCCTTGCCTTTTATTTTTTTGACGGCCGGTTCGTAGCCCCTGCCCAGGCAGGACGGGGGCAGCCGAGCCCCCAGAACCTTGCCGTACCGCCCCGCCGGGAGCAGGGATCGAAACGGCCACGCGTGACCGCGAAGGCGGCGCCGCTCCCTTCCCGGGAACAATCGCATTGTTGCCCGCCACAATCATATCCACATCTATACTTTTCTTACTAGAGAAAATTGAACACTCCCCTTCACTCCCTCACTCCAAACTCCAGGTATGTAGCAAGTGTTAAAGAAATCCTTCCTGAGGTAAGCAGAAGTAATTGGACTCAGAGCACTCTTGAGCACTCTTGAGCTGGACTGTTACAGAAGTGCGCTTACCCAGTAGAGTTAATGACCATGAACGTATTTCTCCTAGCAATGTATGAATAGCAATGTATGGATGAGTTAAAATTTCCTTGATCAAGGACCATTCACTTATAACATGTTTGAGGAAGCAATTGATGGTCCTGATGTGACTGTAAGCTCAAAACAATAATAGACAAAACAATAACTAGACACTGAATTAATTCAAAGGGTCCCTACAACCTCAAATTTAGCAGAAATCAAACCCCCTTGCGTTCCAGCTGATCCTCAGATAACAGAGGGGATGGGGGCATCTGAGCTTGATTCCTGATGTACAGAAGATAACAAGATACAATTTACTCAGTTGTTTTTCTTCCCGGGAATCACCAAGCAGGCTACCAAGCATGCTACAAACACTTTGTTTGTCTCCAGCTGCACCCCTAACGGGATAATGGAACCGTGAATCGGATCTCCACACTCACTTCGCAGCTGGGCTGGGTCTCAAAGAAAAGGTCCCCATCCACCCAAGCCCACCCTCCTCCCCTTCAAAAAACAAAACAAAACGAAAACTTTATAAAAATATCTCGCAGTAATTTTTCAAGTTTACAGTAGCTTCGTGATTAAGTCTCCCACTGCCCTGACTCCACCTTGTCTTGCTCTGATGAACTAAGTGCCAGTGATTTGCACACACACACACACACAGGAAAGAAAACCCAAGAGAAGTCTCTTTTCTTCCTCTTCTTCATCTTCTTTTTGTTTGTTTTTTTTTTTTCCTTTTTTTTTTGTTTGGTTTTTTTTTTTTTTTGTGTGTGTTTTGTTCTTTTTTATCCATACATTACAAAGAATATGCATTAGACTGTTAATGATATGTAATACCTTTTTAACCACTATAGTTCATTACAGAAATAATTGTAGAATATAAACACAGAAGACAACGACTATGAATACCAAGGAATTCTGAAGGCTGCTTACTCCACTACAGTGCTAGAGCTGAGCTGTGAATTAATACAATTTCACTGAAATAGTTTATTTGCAGACACCATAAAGTTGAAATATCAATCACAACAGCAAAGTGTATCACTCTATCAGGGCTTATTAGGATTCTTAAAATTTAGTGCTATGCTTAAACTTTTATGTTCCTAAAACAGTAAATGACGAGAACTGAATGTTTATGAGCTACCAACAAGACGTGCACAGGAGCCTGGAAGTCTTATTGTAGCTAACAAGCTAGAAGCAGCAAAGTATATTCAGGATGAAGAGTTCCAGCTAAGAGACGTCTAAATAACGAGAACTGGATGTTTCTCAGAAAACGAGAAAACGTTCACAGGAGCCTGGAAGTCTTAGTGTAGCTAACTAGCTAGAATCAGCAAAGCATATTCATTCTGAAGAGTTCCAGCTAAGAGACGTCTAAATAAGCAGAATTGTATTTTCCTGAGCTACGGGAAAACGTTCTCAGGAGACTGAAAATCGTAACTACATATGATACTTATAAAAACACCTGCTTCTGTCCCTTTTCCCTTCCCCCTCCCCTTTTCCCTTTCCCCTCCCCTTTTCCCTTTCCCCTCCCCTTTTCCCTTTCCCCTCCCCTCCAATTTTTCCTTCTTTTTTCTTTCTCTTTTTTTTTTTTTTTCAGTTTCCTTTTTTCTTTGTCTTTATTCTTTTTCTTTATTTTATTTGCTTTCCCTGCTTGCATTCCCAATCTCTAGTAGAGGGAACATGCTCAACATGATCCTCTGCACTGTGTGTGCCTCCAGCTTCATCCTGCTCTGCCAGTGCAGCCTTGTCTTACCAAAGCTAAGGCCCGGAAGAAAACCTGGCTCCGGACTGGAACATCAAATGAGCTGCCGGCTGCACAGCAGACTGAATCAAAGCCCGCAGAGCTGTGGAAAAACAGTACCACATTTTCTTGGTCAGTCCACTGGGAACGACAAGCATGGAGCAGACCTGGCTGCGTGGGGGCCAGTCCAGGACTATAACACTGTGGCATTATCACCACCTAAAGATCTTTCACTAACACTACAATAGGCAAATTTCTGAGCTTAGATCCATTCTGATCATTATTTTATCTCACTATTTGCCTGTTAACATCCAAAACTGCAACAGATCCAACTCCACCATGGCCCTAACTCCCACCTTTCTAACTACTCCCACCTTTCTAACTACCACATGAGCCTCACTCCTCCTGCCTTACAGGTGGGTGCCATCCCTGACAATGCAGTGAACAATAGATAGTGGTCTCAGGGACTCATTTCAGCTGTATCAAGGTCATGCCTGTGGGATGGGTTGGGGGGACAGTACCCTCCTTTTGGCTCCTGATGCAAAGATGAGGATGCTCTGCCTTTGTGCTTCTCCTTCGTGGAAGAACCAGACTTGCTTCTTGCTCCCTTTTCCACTAGCCAAGACGTAGCATGGAAGCTTGTCATCCCTATTCCATGTCCCGCTGCCAAAAGCTTCAAATTTTGAGAAAATCCCCCAATTTTGGTGCCAAAAGGTTTGAATTCTAAGGAAATTCCTCAATTTTGGTGCCAAAAGCTTCAAATTTTGAGGAAATTCCCCAATTTTGGTGTCAAAAGCTTCAAATTTTGAGAAAATTCCCCAATTTTGGTGTCAAAAGCTTCAAATTTTGAGGAAATTCCCCAATTTTGATGCCAAAAGCTCCAAATTTTAAGGAAATTCCTCAATTTTGATGCCAAAAGCTTCAAATTTTGAGAAAATCCCCCAATTTTGGTGCCAAAAGGTTTGAATTCTAAGGAAATTCCTCAATCTAGCTTGTTAGCAGCATAAGATTTACGGGCTCCTGAGATCGTTTTCTCTGTAACTCAGAAACATCCATTTCTCCGTTATATGACTCTTAGCTGGAACTCTTCACCCTAAATATACATGGCTTCTTCTAGGTTGTTAGCTACATTAAGAATGACAGGCTTCTGAGATCGTTTTCTCGGTAGCTCAGAAACACGCAATTCTCCCGTTTAATGTCTCTTAGCTGCAACTCTTCAGCCTGAATATGCTTGGCAGCCTCTAGCTTGTTCTCTACACTAACCTTTACAGATTCCTGTGATCGTTTTTTCGGTGGTTCGGAAACATGCAGCGCCCCACCACCCGCGGGGGTGCCCGTGCCCCGCTGGCGCGGGGGGGACCCACGGGGGGGGTGGGGGGGCCGCGCGTGCGGGACCCGGGGAACGCCCAACACCCCCGCGCGGCTCCCCCCCCCCCGCCCCAGTCCCGTGCTCCCGCGTCGGGCGGCGTCGCGCGGCGGCTCCGCCAGGTGGCGCCCTCGGGCGGTGTCCGCGCGCAGGGCCCGCGCCGCGGGGAGGCGGAGGAAATGAAGGCGAGTTCCGCCGAGGCGGGAGCCATTACCCGCCGCCGCCGCCGCCGCCGCGGCTGAGCCCCGCTCCCCGCCCGGCCCCCCCAGCCGGAAGGACCGGCTCCGGTAATTCTGAACGCAGAAGCGGCGTCGGCTCCCTTGGCGAAACCGAGAGCGGTGACAAAAAAGGCAGCCCTGGCAGCGCCACCGGCCGCGCCTCAAATTGCATCGCCTTGCTACCCTCTGCACAACTGACTGCAGCCTATAGCCCCTTAGCCCGGTGCCCAGACCCACCCCACCTCAATCGTTCGTGCTGGGTCCTCAGGAAAACCCCTGTCTCACAACGCGAGCAGTGATACAGAGTGCGCACTTGCTCCAGGGTGGAAGGCTACGGTAGCCGGGCGGCAGAAGAAAAGGTTGCTGTAAGCCGGGCTACAGCCCCCGGCATGCCGACGTACTCCCACATGGTGCACAGGAAGCCCTGTGCCCCGCGACTACAGCTCCCTGCATGCCGAGGGACAACAACATGGCGCCCAGGAAGCCCCGTGTCCCAGGACTAAAGCTCCCGTCATGCCGTGGGCACAAACAAGGCTCACAGGAAGGCCCTTGCCCCGCGACTACAGCTCCGGGCATGCCAAGGGACAACAACATGGCGCACAGGAAGCCACGTGCCTCGCGACTAGAGCTCCCTGCATGCCGAGGGACACCAACATGGCGCACAGGAAGCCCCGTGCCACGCGACTACAGGTCCCACCCATATGATTCTACTATTCTAACCCTCCCTCACGGGCAGGGAGCAAAGACAAAGGAGGAGCTGCCACCCAAAGCCTGGTAGAAAATCTCTGAGTGGCCTCCTGTCCTTGCTGTCTGGTTACAGGGCAGGTGGCAGCACCAGATGACATCAGAGCCCCGCAGACTCACAGATCCAATTACTCCCTAAGGAAAGTAACATGCTCTGAAAAGCAGATCTGAAAAGAGCAGGACCAGCCACCTCCAATTAAGGTGGCCACGAGCAGCAGAGCCCGTGGTGACAGGCTGATGGGTTTGAGCTCCAAGAGGGGGATTCAGAGCAGAGGGTTTGGGGGTGGGGAGGATGGGAGGGGGTGTCGAGGGGGCTGTTGCACGGAGATCCTCGACACCTTGGGGTGCTGGGGGAGGTGTGATGGTGGTTGGGGGATACACACACACACCCCCCAGGTTTGTACCTTAAATAAACACGTGGCACCCACGAGTGTCTCCTGTCACCTCACCTAGCCCTGGGGTGGGGGCACTGGGTGCTACTGGGCTGTGACTGGGTCAGGGTGTCAGTGGTAACCAGTGGAGAGGGGTGGCCGGGGGTTGCTTGGGGGGGGGGTCCCTGGGGGGGTACTGGGGCGTCCCTGGGGGCCCCCAGCACCCGGCATGCCGAGGGACACCAACATGGCGCCCAGGAAGCCCCGTGCCCCGGGACTACAGCTCCCAACATGCCGAGGGCTACCAACATGGCTCACAGGAAGCTCTGTGCCCCGGGAGTATAGCTCCCGGCATGCCGAGGACCACCAACATGGCGCAAAGGTAGCCCCGTGCCCCGGGACTACAGCTCCCAACATGCTGAGGGCTACCAACATGGCGCACAGGAAGCCCCGTGCCACATGACTATAGGTCCCAGCATACCGAGGGACACCAACATGGCGCACAGGAAGCCCCGTGCCCCGGGACTACAGCTCCCGGCATGCCTAGGGGCTAACGAGGCCGGACTCTTAATGAAGACAGAGCCCTGCTCCCCTGCCACGGTTCTCCCCGTGGGACCTGAGCAGGGGGCACGTGGAAATGTGGGGGGTGCCACCCCCCTCGGTGTTACCCCAGGAATTTGGGGGAGGGGTCTTAATGATGCCAGGTTCTTAATGAGATGAGGCTTCTAACGAGGCGGGGGCGGGGTCCCTTAACGGGGCCTGTTAGCTGGCACCTTTGGGTTCCCACGCTGGGTGCTTCAGATGTGACCGTGGGGCACGTGTGACCATGGGACACGCGTGGGGTGCGTGTGGGGCTGTGTCCCCCCCCAGTCGTGATCATGGCTTTTGGTGGCTTTCTGATAGGTACGCTTGAGTAGTAGGTGGGTAATCATTGCTGGTGCAGGCCTTTGTGACATCACTGCTCCAAGAGTAGCTCGGTGATGAAGCCTGGTGCAGGCTTTTGTGACATCATAGCTCCAGGAGGCAGTAGGTGATCACGGCTCGTGCAGGAATTTATGACATCACAGCTCCACTAGTAGGTAGGAAATGATGGTGGGCTCTAGTCTTTCTGACATCACAGGTCAATAAGTTAGGTGTGGGATCAGGGCTCGTGCAGTCTTTTATGACAAAGCTCCAGGAGTATCTGTGTGATCACGCTCTGGGCAGCCTGTGGACCATGGTTTGGAGTTGGCAGAAGCTTCTTGAGGGTCTGTGCTTTGTGAGTGTTTCCTGGTGGGGAAGGGGAAGAGCTGCTGGGTGCTGATTGGGGCTGGATGTTTGGAATGGTGCATGAAACTTTAGATGGATGGATGGATACATGGATGGATGGACATACGTGTGGATATCGATGCCATGAACTGTCCCATCTCTGTTGTAGCTGCATTTGAACCAGAGGAGGAAGCACCATCCCAACCAGTCCTGGGGGAGCTGACTGCCTCCCAGGTCAGCCCCGACTCCATCCAGCTGGAGTGGAGCGTCGTGCCTCCCAGTGCCTCCCAGTGTCCCCCAGTGCTCTCCAGTCCCTCCCAGTGCCACACAGTGCTTCCTAGTGCCTCCCAGTGCATCCCAGTACCTCCCAGTACCACCCACTACCCCCAGTCCCTCCCAGTTCCCTGCCATGACCCCCCCTGTTTCCCACAGGCCCGAAGCCTTCACCCCCCTGGAGAGACCCCGGGAGGGGTGAGTGGGGGGCAATTAATGGGGGGGGGCAATTAATGGGGGGCAATTAGTGAGAAGCAATTAATGGGGGGGCAACTAAGGAGAGGACAGTTAAGGGGGGTAATTAACAGGGGAACTCAAGGATGTATTGTGGGTGTGTGTCCCGCCCCCAAACTCTCTGTGTGTGTCCCACACGTGACACCCCCGTCCCACCCCAGTCTGTCCCTCTGTCCCACCAGGTACTCCCGCCCCATGTGCTGTGTCCCCCCCGTGCTCCCGCCCCCCCCAAACCTGGAGCTGGGGGAGGTCGAGCCCTTCGAGAGCCAGGGGGGGGCAAAGCTCCCCCAGCAGCCGCAGCTTCTCTGCCCCCCGCTCCTGCTCCTCCCGCTCCAGTTCCCGCTTCGCCCTCTGGAGCAGCAGCGTCTGGGGGGGGATGGACACACACACACCCCGGGGGGGGGTCAGCGGGGGCCGCCCCGGCGCCGGGTGGGGGGGGGGGGGGGGGGGTGGCGGCTGCCAGGGAGAGGGAAAATAGGGCTAGTTTTGGCGCTAAAAGATCAGGCAACGTTCTTGACAAAAGTCACATGAAGTCCGCAAAAGAGGGAAATAAAATAAAATAAATAAATAAATAAACAACCAAAACAAAACCAACCAAACTTAGGGAGATGGGGCGGTCACCCAGCCTACCCCTCCCCTAAAAATGAACAAAGGACACTAAAGATGCCCCCTCTTGTTTTGGTTTGGTTTTTTTGGGGGGTGTTTTTTTTTGGTTTTGTTTTGGTTGGTTTGATCTAGTTTATAAATTTCAATTGATTTTACCCAAATGTACATTTCTAACATAGGTCAGATAAATGTCTCCCAGAATGCAGCTATTGCTTTCCACTTGGCATTGTCTGAATATGTTTCCCTGGCAAAGGTGAGTGTCTCTGGCTGGCAGTGTCTCCATGGCAGGTGCTGCTTGTAGCTGTTCAAACATCAGATGATCAAGTTAAACTTGGGGAGAGGTCAGTACATTTGGAGAGTGATTCATCCATCTCTCCTCACTGAGCTGAGACTAGTGAAGTAGCTTAAACTAAAGTTAGGTTGGTTGAGGGTCACTTACTACATTACTTCCCCTGAAAATAGCACCTTTTAGCTAGCTCCCTTTGAGTTCTCGGAAAGAAAGAAATGCTTTTTGTCTCAATAGTTAAAATTTTGTTTTCATTCTGAAAGAGGAACCATGAGATACGGGCAGTAAGATTTATTTTTTTTAAGAGGTCACAAGGACCTGCAGCACACATGAATGGGCAGACTATATTAAGTGCCAGCTGTATTAGGGGTTATTTTTCATGTCTCTTCCCTAACTGCTGTGGAGAGGAGTAGGCTGGTACAGCTGGGAAGTGGGGGTGAATCCTGCTTACACCTCTGTGCTCTCCCTCCTCGTCTAGCAGGGTGTCTGGGACCATGGAGGTCCCATCCCACCTCGGGGGTTGTCCCTGGGCAGTCCCCGGTGGTCCCTGCACCCCCGTGTCCATCTCCTGGGACCATGGAGGTCCCATCCCACCTCGGGGGTTGTCCCTGGGCAGTCCCCGGTGGTCCCTGCACCCCCATATCCTCCTCGTGTGACCATGGAGGTCCCATCCCACCTCGGGGGTTGTCCCTGGGCAGTCCCCAGTGGTCCCTGCACCCCTGTGTCCCCCTCCTGGGACCATGGAGGTCCCATCCCACCTCGGGGGTTGTCCCTGGGCAGTCCCCGGTGGTCCCTGCACCCCCGTGTCCTAGAAGGTAACACTACTTCAGTAGCTTAGAACAACATGGGAAAAAAAAAGAAGCACACAGAAAACAACCCCACAACAGTTAAAAATATTCAGAGGTTTTGTTAACAAAAAAATTGCTTTTTCTGTAAAAAAATTTTAAGTGGTCTTCACTGCCTTTAACCAGCAAGAAGACTTCAATTAGCATATTCCTATCCTGATAGCAAAATCAAGCAAGGTTAATGTAATATAGCCTGCTGGATTGCATATAAATGTGAACTTTTCCTTTCAGTGTCAGAGAAAGACTCCTGTGTTTGAGGTCTTAAAAGGTTCAGAATGTCTTTGTGAATTTTATTGTACATTAATGTTCTCCTATTGTCCTCTGCTCTCTGGGAGTGAGTGATTTCTTGCCTAAGCTTTCTTGTCTTTTCTGGCTCTATTCACTCTCTGTCCAGTCACATGGAGAAATCTCAATTTTGCCCTGTCCTGTCACAAGAGAGTGCAGACGTCCAACACTTAGCCCAGCAGAGTGATCTGCTTCAACTCTTGCTCCTGATTCTGTGCTTAGACACTCAGCATTTCTCCCCTGATCCATATGTCTCACTTCACACTCCCAAACAAACCCACTTCTAACAGTTCAGTTCTCAGGCTCTTCATTACTTCTGCACAATATGAGTTTACCCTTCCCCAGATGCAGGGCTTTGTATTTCCTTTTGTTGAGCTTCACGTGGTTCCCCTCTGACCACTGTGTCAAACACTCCTCCAGTTCCATCTCATCTGCAAATTTGCTGAGCATGCTCCACCCTGTGCCCTTCAGAGCACTGAGGGAGAGGCTGAACAGCATCAGTCCCAGTACTCTTAGGGTACTCCACATAGCAATGATCCTCCAGCTGGCCTTTGTGCTACTGATCACACCCTTCTCAGCCCAGCAGTTCAGTCGCTTTTGAATCCACCTCACTGCTTCTGTGGGCTTTGATTTTAAAGAGTCATTGAAAGTCCCAGGTCACGGGGCTTCCTGTGCGCCATGTTTGTGCCCTCGGAATGCCGGCAGCTATAGTCCCGGGGCACGGGGCTTCCTGAGAGCCATGTTGGTGTCCCTCGGCATGCTTGGAGGTGTAGTCCTAAGGCACGGGGCTTCCTAGACGCCATATTGGTGTCCCTCGGCATGCCGGCAGCTGTAGTCCCGGGCCACGGGGCTTCCTGGGCGCCATGTTGTTGTCCCTCGGCATGCCGGGAGCTGTAGTGCCGGGGCACGGGGCTTCCTGTGCGCCATGTTGGTGTCCCTCGGTATGCTTGGAGGTGTAGTCCTGGGGCACGACGCTGAGATTAATTCTCTCCTCAGATATAGTCCATGCAAGCTGGTGAGGCCAAGGAGAACTGGGCTGGTATCCAAGGACAAGCTGGTTGCTGGTCTAGTTAGGATACTTTGAAAGTATTAGGTGTGAGATGTGAGAAAAATAAGTAAGCCTATTTACCACGTGGAAGAGAGCTGCCTTACGGAGAGTTAGTTGCAAAATGACTAGTCAAGGGCTGCAGTCTATTGCCCCTGGCAAAGTTGCATGCTTGCACCTTCCCTTATCGACCCGGGAGTGAGCCCTAGAAAATACCTTAAAAGAAAACTCTGCAATAAGGTCTAGTCCGAAGCATACATAGTAAGGTATAACAATTTATTTCTTATTTTTATAGTGCCTTGAAGTTATGAAAATCATTATTAGCTCTCTGGAATTTCTTATGAGAGTATTACTCATGATGAAAGCATTTAAAGAAAACAAGGAGTGCCTTATGAGTATCTCCATTGTATTTCCACCATAATTCAGCATTAAATGACTGTACAGTATCAGCATTTTTAGCATCAGCTGAGAAGGTACATTTCACAGCTGCATTAACATGCAACCCCCAAATGAATTAAAAAAACAAAAGTGTTGAATTGTTGTAAGAAAGTCTGTAGTGAAACAGCAAGCCTGTTATAGCTGCACTGTGAAATTGTGCCATGCTAACAGCTATATCCAGCTTTTTTGAAGTTACACACTTTCCAAGAGTTTTTGGTGGTCTGGAGAAACCTGCTTCTCACAGAAAAAGATTTTTTTCATGAAGGACTGATTCTCCATGCTTGGTATGTGTATGGTAAACATCCACTGCCTAGACCCACATGTCCAACAATAAATCATCACCCCAGAAAGTCCCCTTTTTATAAAAGACATTAAAAGTGTCTACTATGTTTAGAAACCATGGCTCATGCTTGGAAATACATGTAAGCAGTCCTTGAGCTGCTGGAGGTTGGTGTTTAGACAAGACTTTTTCTCATGTTCCCACCTTACCTTTTCTCACCTCGATGTTCAAATTTGACTCTAACATCATTCTGGGAGAAAAGAGATAAAGGAACCACTATTAGTTTGTTACTATCTCCTTTAATGAAGGCCATGAAATCCCATTCAGTAATCCTACACCAGAAGTAAAATCCCTAAGCAGTCTATATTAATTTTCTGTCCTTTCTGATATATCAAGCACTTTAACAAGCTATTTCTGCTGAGGTATCTAACACAGGCTTAAAGTGTGTAAAAAAAAAAATTAAAAAAAAATATTCTAAGTTACAGTGAATGCTTCTGTAAGAGCCCCCCCCGACCTCATCCCCTGTCAACGGAGGGGTGCGGTGCGGTGCGGTGCGGTGGTTGTCGGGTGCGGTGGTACCGGTGCGGTGGTTGTTGGGTGCGGCGGTACCGGTGCGGTGGTTCCCGCTGCCGGGGCTTGGCCCCTGTCCCGGGGTTATCCCAGGACCCGTCCTTCAACAGCGGCGGGGGGGCGTGGATACCCTGACAGGGGCAGGGGGCAGGGAAGGCGCGGGGGGGGGAGCTTTCTCGTGCCTTAGTTTCCCCCGCCTGTGTAATTCAGAGGGCAACGGGAACACTCTGTTGGGAGGGAGCGTGGCCAGGTCAGGGTTGTTGGGTGACTGGGAGATGCCCAGTGGGGTGACTGGGAGATGCCCAGTGGGGTGACTGGGAGATGCCCAGTGGGGTGACTGGGCGGGTCCCCCCCGGCAGCACCTTTGCCCAGGTAGCGACTCTTGTCCCCGTCCCGCAGCTCCAGGGCCTCGTGGATCCCGGTGGAGGCTCCGCTGGGAACGGCCGCTCGGAACCGCCCTGGGGGGGACAACGGGGACAACAGGTCCCACCGGGGCCCACCGGGGCCCACCAGGTCCCACCACAGTCCACCAGGTCCCACCAGGTCCCACCATAGCCCTGAGATCCCACCAGGTCCGTGTGCAAGCACGGGTACGCGCGTGTGAGCCTGAGCGCACGTGTTCACGCGCGTGCGTGTGCAAGCACGAGCGTGTGCCCGCACGCGTGCAAGCGCGTGGGTGTGCGTCGGCACGTGCGCGAACACACGTGTCCGCCCGTGTGTGTGTGCGCGCGCGCGCGTGGATGTCCGTGCCCAATGAGCGTGTGCGCGTGTGTCTGCGCACGTGTGAGTGTGTCCGTGCACGTGCGAGTGTGAACACGTGTGTCCCCGCGCGTGTGCGAGCACGTGCCCAAGTGTGATCACCTGTGCCCGTGCACCTGCGGGTGCGAGCGTGTGCGTGTTTTCTCACTCTGAGATGTTGTAGTTTTCTGGGAGAGCCCCAACAGTGAAGCCAACTAGAGCCCTGCTGTGAAATTGTGCCTACTGACATTGCCTGGTGGATTCATGACTCTTCTGCCTGTGCTGGCAGATACTTGGCAGGGCATGGCTTTGGGTTTTGTACCCAGCTGCCCACCTGTAAGTGACAGGTCACAGTGTTTTGGTGAATAATGTGCATTTCATTGTCCTCTGTGCAGTGACGGTGCCTCTGCTCCAAGCTTGGGCTGGAGGGTGCGGTGGGGCCAGTGGGTCGGTTAGAGGCCCAGGCTTGGGGTCCTCCTGTTTGCTTTGCAGACAGTGTATTTACAACTGGCAATCCATAAGAACTTGTATTTCTGTCACTCTCAATAAACTGCACTTTTCATGCTGATAGTCACAGTAGTTCTCTCATCGGGCGCTGTCAGATCTTTACTGACTGCATGGTACCGTGGAGTGTGGCTAGGCAGGGAGTGCAGGGGGCTATTAGTGAATCCGGAGCCGTGTTAGTTCAGATGTACTGAACGCAACTGGACTGGGATCCAAGCCGTGATAGTTTGTATACACTGAACGCGACAGGACTAACAGTACCAAACTAACAGTGCCCTATTAGTGAATCCAAGCCGTGGTAGTAAGGGGGGAGGGGGGAATCAAGGGTGGGGGAGGGGGAGATAAAAGGTGGGGGGAGGGGCAAGGGGGGGGGGAGGGCCCTGTCCGGGCGGTTCTTTGGCCGCCGCCGCCGCCGCCGCTTCTTCTTCTTCTTCCTCCTCCTTCCTTCCTTCCTTCCTCTTCCTCCTCTTTGCCTTCCTCCTTCTCCTCCTCCTTCCTCCTCCTCACTCGGCTCCGCCGCCTCCTCCTCCTCCTCCTCCCCGCCGCCGCCTGAGCGGGCGCCGGAAGTCTAGGCCCGGCTTCCGGTTCCGGGGTGGGAGGGGGAGGGGGGGAGGGGGTGGGGGGGGCGCCCCCCAGCCCCGGGCCCCCCGGCCCCTTACCATGCGCAGGGTCTCGGTGCCCCCCACCCCCCCGGGCCGGATGCCCCTGGGGCCGTGCTCGAAGACGGTGCCCTCGGCGGTCCGCGTGCTCTGCAGCCACCCCCCCAGCCGGGCGCTGCCCTCCAGCAGCAGCACCTGGGGACACGGCCGGTCAGGCGGGGACGGAGCGGGGGGGATGTCCCGGGGCCCGGCCGGTCCCCGGTGCTCACCTTAGGTGCGCGGTGGCCGCGGACCAGGTGGTAGCAGGCGGCCAGGCCGCTGACACCGCCCCCCACCACGGCCACGGTCGGTAGAGAGACAGTACCTCAGGGGTTGCTTAACGTGTCATCTTTTTTTTCCTACATCATGTTCAAATTCTCTTATTATTTGCTAGGTTGATCTGTAAGTAAATGTTATAAAAGAAAACTTAGTGGAGCTTTGTCTTGTTGCTTTGTTTTTTTTCTTTCCCCTCTTAGGGACGACCATTATCATACAAGACATTTTTAATATGGGTCTTAATAAGCATCTATCAAGGTAAGAAATCAACTTCTTTTTGTGCCTTTAGTTGTTTTAATGAGTACAAAATACCTGGGTTTTTTTGTATTACCAGAAGTTAAAAAAGCAATGCATCCTTACAGAAAGACAGACTGTGATAGACAAACATCTGAATTATTTTCTTGAGCGAAAAATAAAACAAATAGTTAGGAACTGAGATAGGATGATATTATAAATGCATTTATGCCTTTGGTTCCTTGATATTTGCACCAAGATCCTTAGATGTAGTCTGTACAAATGATACAAATAGGTTGTAGTGCAACCTTTCAGTGCACCACATAAACCAGAATCTAAACAGAGGCTATTCCTGAGATATAAAGTTATTTACTCAGAGATGCATGAGTAATGCAAGGCAAATCAGTCTACCTCCTGCTTATTAAATAAATGATTGCTCAGCTTAACAGGGTGGGTGCCAGGGTGGGTGCCAGGGCGGTGCCGGTGCTCACCATTGCAGGCAGCCGCGGGCAAAGTTCTCTCCGGGCACCCGCTGCTCCCCGGGCAGGTGACACCGGCACCGGTTGGCGGGGACACAGCCACCGTCTTGCAGGTAAAGCCCCGGTGGGCACCGGCAGCCTGACACCGAGTGGGTGGGCGCTCAGCACCCACTGGCACCAGAGTGGGCACCACTGCGGGCACCAGCAGTCCCCCAGCATCCCCAGCGTGCCCAGGCCGCCCCTCCACTCCCCACCCCCCCCCCCCACCCCCCCGCGCCCGCCCTCCCCCCCGGGATCATTTAGAGGGGGACCCTCACCCCTTCTTCTTCCGTTAACTGGTTTGTCTCTTGCAGGTCTTCGGGCTGCAGCTGCTGGAGATCGACCCCAAGCATCACATTTACATCCTCGTCAGCCTCCTGCCCCGCGCCGAGGGCGAGGATTTGGCCCGGTGAGAAGCTGGGGTGGGGGCAGAGGGATTTTTTGGGGGGTGGAGGGGGATGGAGCCTCGTTACCCTGCCTCGTTACCCTGCCTCGTTACCCTGCCTCTCGTCCGACGCAGCGACAACCAGACGGCCAAGTTGGGGCTCCTCATCGTCATCCTCAGCTTCATCTTCGGGGGGGGGCGGGGAGAAGCAGCTTCCCCACAAAAAACCCTAGCGGGAGCCACATACACCGGCGGTATCTACCGGCGTGGCGGGGCCGGCGGCGGGAACACGGCGTGAGGCCGGACGAAGCGGGGTTAACAGGGAGGGAGGGAGCGGCGTTGACCGGGGAGGACGGTGGCGGTTTGGGGCGCCCTGAGGGGAGCGAGGCGGGGAAACCGCCGCCGACGGGGGGGCGCGGGGCGGGAAGAGCCGTTACCGGGCCCCTCCCCCTCGGGCGGAGAGTTTAAAAGGGAGGGAAAAAAAAAAGAAAAGAAAAAGTAAAAATAAATAAGCCCCTTATGGCAAGCCCCGCCTTCCCATGGCCCTCATCACCTTGGAAGCACCGCCCACTTCCTTTATGCCCCACCCAGTTCCTTTAAGCCCCGCCCAGTTCCAACAAGCCCCGCTCAGTTCATTCACACCACGCCCATTTAATCCAAGCCACGCCCATTTCCTTCAAGCCACGCCCATTCACCGACAAACCTCACCCATTTCCTTCACGCCACACCCCTTTCCTTCAAGCCACGCCCATTTGATACAGACCACGCCCATTTCATATAAGCCACGCCCATTTCATATAAGCCACGCCCATTTCATATAAGCCACGCCCATTTCCCTGGGGGGTGTACATGCGTGTGTGGCTGGACATGCGTGGGGGGCGTACACGTGTGGGGGGTGTACACGCGTGGGCGGCCGTCCCTCTGTGTGCGGCTGTACACGCCTGGGGGGTGTACATGCGTGTGGGGCGTACACGTGTGGGGAGTGTACACGCATGGGCAGCTGTCCCTCTGTGTGCGGCTGTACACGCCTGGGGGGTGTACATGCGTGTGTGGCTGGACACGCGTGTGGGGCGTACACGTGTGGGGGGTGTACACGCGTGGGCGGCTGTCCCTCTGTGTGCGGCTGTACACGCCTGGGGGGTGTACATGCATGTGGGGTAGGTTGAAGCTGATCCCGGCCTCGCTGATCATGGGCAGGACGTGGCTCTGACACCAGCTGAGGGCTTGGCCCCGACCCCCAAAGGGGTTCAGCAGCAGCAGCAGCCGCCGAGGCCGCGGCTCCGGGGGGAGATCTGGGGGGGGGGGGGGGGGCGGGGGGGGGACCCCCGGGGTGCTGGGTGCCCGGCTGGGGACCCCTCAGAACCCCCAAGACCCCCCTCCTTGCCCCACAGCTCTGGGTCCCCATCCTGGAGACCCCAACTCAGAGAAACCTCCCAATCCCAAAGGGGTGTCCCATCCCCCCCCCCAATCTGTGTCCTTGTCAAGAGAATCTGCAAGAGGGAAAAGACATTTTCAGCCCTACTTTTTGGAAGTGAATAATATCACACTGCCTTCTAGTTTCTCTGAAAAGGCTTAAAAATCCAGAAAACTCCCCAGAAATGCCCTGAGACACAAGAGCTGCTTTACTCACAGGCCACCCATGGAGTAAAGGACAACTTAACACAACTAGGGTTTGTAGGTTCTACCTTTGCAAAATTGGGCTGGTTTATTTACACCTTCTGAAATGTAAAATATAGCAGAATAAAGGTTTTAGGAAGATTTTCATCTGCTTCTTTCACACTGTGAATGCTGGGGAATGTTCATTTATTTACATGGCATTTTATTTTGCGAAACTTGGCATCTGTTAAATCTAGACTCTATTTGAAGTCGACCTTATAATTTGGTAAGGTATGAGGAATTAAACATATACTTGTAGTCAGAATAGGCAGAGGACTAGGGCTGAAATGGAATGTAGCTTTGTTCAATTAAGAAATTTAAAACCACAAGAATAAAAAAATTATCTCAACAGGTTATCACTTTGATAGCCAGTGCACTTCCCTCTGTACTTAGTGGTTGATTTGAGTATTGAAGCAGGGCTACTAGTGTCCTCATAGCAGGAGATGTGTGCACTATATAGGACTTGATTCAAAACTCCAGCAGAGAGACAACAATCCAACAACAAACAGAACATAAAGCATCAAATGGAAAGTGAACTCTTGAGGAGCAAAGACAGATGCAAAAGCTCTTGGTGGCAGTGTGAAAGATGCATTTGTTTAGCAAGTTTAGGAACATAGAGGTGGTGTGGAAGTATTTAGCAGCACGATGCTCTGAAAAGATGTACTGAAAGAAAGAGTTCACAATCACTTATCAAGCACAGCTTTTCAAAAGCACTCAGAACAAATTTCTACAGATGACCTTACACAAATTGAAATGCCACCTGCTATCCTGCCAGTATTAACTCCTATGTTGGTAGGGGGGCGGGGGGGGGGGGTGGGGGGGTTGGGCGGGGCAGGGGTCGTGGGGAGCCCGAGTGGGGGCCGTGTCCCGGCCCCGGCCCCGGCCCCGGCCCCGGCCCGATCCTCTCCCGCCTGCCTCCCCAGACCGGCGCCGCTGCCGCCGCCGCCCGCGGGCGATCCGCGGGAGGCCTGAACCGCGGGCCGGGAGCGCCGCTGATCGCCGCTGGAGCCGCGGGGAAGGCCTCGCCGCCCGCTTGTGTGTGTGTGTGTGTGTCCCCCCCCCCCCGCCGCCGCTAATAAAGGGTCCGTGAGCTGCCCCCGCGCCGCCCCCGCCGGACCGCAGCTTGGCGGGCACCGTGCTGACGTACGGCAGCAGCGGCTTGTCCACGAAGGAGCCGAACCCTTCCGGGGGTGGGAGAAGAGGGGGGGGGTGGGTGGGGGGCCGGGGGGCACCCTTGGCACCCGGTAACCAGCGGCCTCCGGCACCCGCCGGGCTCTGGCACCCGAGCGCCCCGCGCCCGACCTCGCCTTGCACCCAGAGCTCTGCGTCCCCCGCGCACGGAACCCAGAGAGACACCCAACAGTGAACGTTGGAGGGGACCCTCGAGGGAAGGTTGGAGGTGACCCTTCTTGGAGGTGACCCTCAAGGGAAGGTTGGGGGTCTTTCCTAAAAGGAATGTATTGTAGGTTAGGGTTGTTACAGTACTTACTCTTGGTCCTGGTGGTCCAGGTGGTCCCTAGAAAATGGGAGAAACCAGGTATTAGGTACTTCATACATTTATGTAATGCAGTCACAAGGGAAAAATACAGGAATGCAGGCTTCTTTTTTTAAAAAATGTACTTACAGGTGGCCCTGGCTGGCCCTGAGGTCCCTGAGGCCCCTAGAAGAAAGGGATATAAAATGCAACAATTATAGGTAATCATCCCCACTTTTACAGTTATATATATTTGAAATCATAAAATGTCACAGTGATAAAAATGTGATATTCCCAGTATGGTTCTGACCCGCCTCAGTGCTTCCCAGTATGGCCCCGACCCCCTTAGGTGATTCCCAGTATGGCCCCGACCCGCCTCAGTGCTTCCCAGTATGGTCCTGACACCCCCAGTTGTGCCCCAGTACGGCCCTGACCCGCCTTGGTGATTCCCAGTATGGTCCTGACCCACCCAGTTGTGCCCCAGTATGGCCCCGACCCCCTTAGGTGATTCCCAGTATGGCCCTGACCCGCCTTGGTGATGCCCAGTTTGGCCCCCACCGCCCCCGGTGGTCCCCCGGATCGGCCTGACCCCCCCAGGTGATGTCCCGCACGGATCACTATTCCCCTTCTTGGTTCTTTTGTTTGTTTTTACAACAGTGTCTACGACTCTGTCTAGAGTCATGACTTCAGAAGGAACTTGAGAGGCATCCAAAGGACTAGAATTTATTTCACCATCATTTTGTTGCCAGGGAACATGCAGCAAAGAGTGCAGCAACACTGCACCTGTATGTTACATGGGGCTTAATTTGAAACAGTCTCCTCTGGAAATGGCACTCTCTGTATTAAAACTTAGCTATCCCCTTACCAAATATCTGTGTAAATAAACATACCATTTGTTTTTTTTATTTACTAAGTCTTTTTTACAGACTCTTGAGAGGCTGTGTCAGTCAGGGTGAGGCTAGGACCAGAATGTACTCACAACAGGGTCAGAAGGTGGTCTCAGTTTCACCTCTTTAGGAGTCCCTCAGCTTTGCCTCCAGGAAAGGGAGAGTTTCCTAACACAGAAGAAACTGTGTGAAGCAAGGTGTGTCTGAGATCCCCAGACGAATGATGACAGCAACATGAAGGCCAGTGTTAATTAGGGTCAGCCCTAATAATAATTTTAACCCCCATAATTTTCACCTCTGTCCTTTAACCTACCATAGGCTCTAGAGTTGTTTCTGTATCCTCTTCTTGAGCACGTTTCCTCATATGTTTGTTAGTGTCCTAAGAAATACAACATCACTTCTTACTGCTTGCTTGCCATTACTGTACAGTGCTAATACAGTTTAAACTGAGGAAGGTTTAAGGCCAAATTTATTGAGACAAAGCTGATAAAGAAGGTAGTGAAAAGCATTACAGCTCCTGCTATATCCCTTCCACTGATAAGCCAATCTCAACTGAATGCCCTGATGGAAAGCAGGTTTAAATGACTCAAGATTCCTCAAGTGATAGATGCTACTGTAATTTAATTCAGTCTTGTCAGAAACATGAAGTATGGACTTGGGAAGTTAGGTAGAGTTCCTAGAAAATGGTATCGATTGGAAGATCTGAGTGCCAGATTTTCCTCCTTCATTTTAAACTTACAATAATTTTATAACCTTATAACTTTAGCTGTGAGATCCCTCTCATTTCTTCCAGCTTTACTGCAACACTCACTGAATGTCGCAGCAGAAGAAATGTCCCTAATGAAGTCTGATCTTCATCATTCTTACTGCTGGGTCATCCATCAGACAAGAAGTCAACACAGATTCTGACCTTCATTTCCAAACAATGAGATTTTTTTGCTGAGGTTTATTTATATGGGAATCATCTCAACATTTTATTTCTCTAAAGTTGTTCAGACATATTACGTAACTCTCTGAGTTCGTTGATTGATTTTACTATAAAAAGTAAACATTTAGTGACAAAATGCCACTTGTGATAGATGTTACTTATAGGCCTTTACAGGTGACTGACATTAATCCTTCTATGATCTCCATATGTTGGCATTACACATAACAGATTTCAATAACAAAACACTAAAGTTAGTAACTCCAGTGCTCGGGATGTTACTAAAAGCATTTGTTCTCATATTTCTATTGAAATCCCTAAGAATGTATTGTATTATGGAACGGCTCCAGAGCTTTTGATGAAATGCAATCTTAAATTAAGTTTTGGCACATCACTGACATTTTGGTAGATATATTTCAAACTACTTTCAGGTTTTTCTGAAGGGTTACATGTTGCAGTGAGACTGAACACAGAAAAATCTGGCTAAATATTGAGCTCAATAAGAATTAAGATTTCTGAATTATTTAATTACCTATGTTTAGTATATACTTTTTATTATTATACAGCTATTTAATATCTATCTATGAAATACTGATTTATATCAGGATCTATTCCGAAAGTCTGTCACTGATAATACCTTATCAACCTCAAAATAATTAGTTCTTCAGTTAGGAATAGTAGGCAAAACCTCGAAAATACTTCTTTGGGACTACAGCATCACCTGAATATTGAAGGAACTATTCTACACTACACTAGTAACCTCAGCAGCAACATGCAAAAAAGCAATGCTATTAAAAGTTGCTTTTTTGTAGAAAGTTGGACTGAAGTCCAATAGATTCTGTGACTGAATCTTTGAAGTCTCCCATAAGCACTGCAGGTCAGCAGGTTGGGGATTTTAGGCTCAGTATGGATTTAGATTAGCTACAGTCTTATTTTATAGGTACACTATACTTTTTTACTGCACTTTTAAATATAATTAGTTTTGAAGTTGTTAAAAAGTTGAAGGATTTTATACTGAAACTTCAGAAATGCTGCTTTGAAGTTGTCAGAGATTAAACTGGTGAACATTTACAAATAAAAACTCTGCACCTATTATTTAAGATGTTAAATTTATTCTTGATCCAGTATTCCCATCAATAACTAAAAGAACTAGAGAAAAAAAATCACTTAAAAAATAAAAAAGAAATGTGAGCACTCTGAAAGAGTAAATCAACTTCCTGATCACTTGCAAGCAAGAGAAACAAAGCAGCAGCAACTGCAAGTGAACTCATTCAGAGGATTTATAAAAGCAACTCTTTTACACCTCTTGAAAAGACATGTCTAAGCTGGTCAGAGGAAAGCCACCAGCAATACATAAGCAGCAACTCAGCAATATGGTTATATGGCATAGGATATAAATATTCCTATATATGCATATTTAATCTTAATCTTTATTTGAAATATTGTGACAGATTAATTAAAAACCATCTAATTCTGTATCTGGTTAAAACAGACAGAGTGCTTGGAGCACATGGATTTCCACTAATTCCTGATGAATCTTCAGCCTCTCTACACTTAGTAAGCTTTACCATTGAGACCCAGAGTCTCCCTGGTAGAATAATCATCAGATGTATTTTGGAGTATTCCTTTGTTAGCAGCTGTGATAGACCATCTGCTAAAGATAGAAGTTTCCTTATTCAGGTCAAAGAATAAAACCAAGAATAAAGGTAGTAAAAATACCACTATATAGCCCACATCAGCATGGTGCAGAAGTTTTGAGACTTTGCAGATGTTTTGAGGAAGCAGTCACATTTTACAAGAAAATTTATTTCTTGTATTTCAAAATGATTATCTACCATATTAAATGTATAACTAGGAACAGAGTCCTAGCTTCTTTAAAAAAAATAAAATCCTAGGTTTTTGTGATTTATCTGCAATTCTAGGAAAGTTAAACATCGGGTAAAAGTTTCTTCAGTTAGGGTTATTGTGCTTTAACAACTGAAAAAACAGTTCCAAGTTTTCAAAGTGGGCATCCAAAGCAAGAGCACTTGTCTATGTAAGTTCCCATCCAGCCTATGAAGAAACAACCATTTGAAGGAAATTCAGATCATAAGCTTTACTCCCGAGTATATTTATGAATTTTTCAGTCTGATTTTGACACACTGCTGGCCTTAGTGACATTTTTATTTCCCTCTTTTATATAGAAAGATATTTTAGAATGTGCTAATTATTTCATACAGGCAGGTTGCAGTGAGCACAGTTATGACAGGGAGAAAGATGTAACAAACAGATCTGTATCTTCTGTAGGACAAGGATCTTCAAAGGGCTATCTGTAGATCCAAGCCCAAACTGTAAGGGAGTGATCAAATAGCCTGTGAGGAATAGAGCTTGCATGGTGACTCAGGACACAAAGCATGAGGCAGAATTAAGCTGTGGGTTAAACATTAAATGAAAATGACTAAACTCACTTGGTACAAGGTCCTGCTGACGTTAGTCCCGTTATCAGAGCAGCATTCACTTGGAATGGGAACTAGGTTTTCAAATGATGATCTTTTTCTTCTTTCAGACTGGCTTGAAAGGCAAGTGCTGCCCCTACAGGGAAAACGGAGAAAATCCAGTTTGAGAAAAGCTTGTGCTCCAGTACCACAGGAGGACGCAACCCCTACCCTGTTTAGAAATGGCAACTGCCAAAACCATGATCGAAACCGCTGTCTTATACCTAACCTTCATGAAATATACGAGTAACGTCCCAGTACACCTTTGAATTCTCCTAGTCTATTGAATTCGCCCACCTCCAAGGAAGCCATTCCCTGCCAAACCCTTTCAGGAACTCACAAGCCAGAGAACCTGGTTATCTATTGATCGTGTTTCTCACGAGAACCGAGCTACTCAACGTCAGTTATACCTTCGGTTATTGGCTTCAAGGCCATAACATCCCCCTACACCCTAGCCCAACTTGCTCTTTTGCGCCACTGGTTCCTATCTCAGGGCCATAACTTGATCCATTCCTTCTTACTCGCTCTGCTCTGGTATGTGAGGTAAGTTTCAAGACTCTCAGTTCTGTTTCTATAGAGAGGAAATAGGAAATACTTTAAATGTATTTAAAAAATTATATATTTTATATATTTTTTATTTATTTTAATATATATTAAAAATTATATATTTCCTATATATATAATTACTATATATATAATTTCCCTTTTTAAAAATTATTATTATGTGTAGCCACAAATTTTTACGTTTGTTACAGCCTGCTATTTCTAGCAGAGACACAGACTTTCAATGTTCTCCTGAAGTTTCTTGAAGTATTTTGGTTTTCTAATGGTTTTCTCTTGTTGCAGGTGAGCCAACGGTACACAAAATTAAACCTTACTTAAGTGGAATCTCAGACAAAGAAAACTTGTTTAGCTCATCTAGTTTGTGTTCAGAGCAAAATTTGTTTAATTCCTGTCTATTTTATAACTTATTCCAAAGCTTATGCCAGTGCCCAGTGTTGCTAATCAGTATACAAAAAACCAACCCAACAAATCCTCTCTCTGCAGTTAGAGTAAAATGTAGAGATCTGCTGTCCACTTCATAAAGTTTAGTGTTTCTATGAATAAGCACAATTAAACTTTGGAGAATACCCAGACTTCAGGATATAATTCCCACACTGAGCCTTTGAAGTGTCATTTAATCTCCTTCACATTTTAGAAGCTAAACTGTAAATCAATCTTCACATCAGACAGCAATGTCTCTCTGGCTGGTCAGGTCTAACTCATGCTTCTTCTTATTGTTGTAGTAGTTGTGTACACACTTGCCACAAACACCTGAAAATTCTGACATTTACTGTTCCAAAACCATGGCATTGTTTATATTTAATACCTCATTCCTCTATTATTTGATGTTTGACAAGGGTTTTATTAGTCAGTGCACTTTTAAACCACATTTTTGTTCTGTAACATAACTCTAATAATAACATTTGAGATTTGGCATTTTAATTTTCTCACTTTTCTTTGCCTGTTCTATTTCCAAATCTGAAAAGAAAAAAAAAAGAGCATATTAAATAGTTACTAATTATAATTTTTGTAATACTTCACCTGAGATGTCTCTGTAATATTGCTTATCATTATAACCACTTCTTTCAGTCATCCAGGTTGTTCTAAATCTGCATAACTTCTTTTTGCAGAAGATAATTAGATTTAATTTTAAGCAAAGGATTTTTTTATGAAGTGCTGTCATTATTCAACCTACTGCTTTTCATTCAGCAAGGATCAGAATTTAATAGAGCTCTCAAATCTTTTGCAAAATTTTGTATTTAAGTGAATGCTTTTATTACTGTTCTTACAGTGAAAGCTTTCCTGAGCTAGGACTAGGAACTCAGAGTTTTAAATGTCAGGGTAGAAAAAGCCACATTATAACACTTTTGATACAAGGAAGTAGCACAGACTTCACTGAGTAAAGAAGAAAAACCCATATATTTTTTACTGAAATATTCTGTATTTAATCAGTAATGAGACTAGAGAAACTATGGAAAGAGGTCCATGCAGCCCTTGATTACTTACTTAGAAGACTTATTATAGAATTTATATACAGACCATGTCTCATCTCAGGCAATGTACTTTTCTGTCATTCATTCAGCCACATATGATTATAGCGGACACGGAACCCCCCCGACATCCCCCCTTCCCCCCCTGGGGCACACGTGTGTGAGCACGGCTTCTGCTGGGCAGAAGCGGGGGGGTGGCATGTGCCAGGCGTGCACACGCGTGTGCGAGGCATGGGCGGGGCCTGAGGGGTCTGCCAGGCGTGCACACGCGTGTGCGAGGCGTGTGTGGGGGGCCTGAGGTGTGTGCAAGGCACGTACGAGGCTTGCACACGCGTGTGCGAGGTGTGTGCGCGGCCTGAGGCGTGTGCGAATTGTGCACGCGCGTGTGCGAGGTGTGTGCGAGGTGTGTGCGAGTTGTGCACACGCATGTGAGATAGAGAAAACCAACAGAATTTTCTAGTTCTCATATGTTCTCATAATGATTTTTTTCATTAAGAATATAAATGTTCTAGTGATAGTATTTTTCGAGGAGCCACTGTTTAGCTAGAATTATGACTAAAAGCTGAACATGGCAGTCAAAGAACTTGAATTCTGCAGGCCAAACATGTAATGCCTTTTGGGTTTTTCTTTTTTTTGCTTAAGAATTAAGCAAGGTATTAGTGCTTTGAGATGCTTATTGATTACCAGTTGGTTTTGTATTGGTTTTTTTTAGGGTGTTATTACTCATTTAATAATGATCACTCATATAATAATGATCTCCGCTAATAACCGGGAACCCCCCCACCAATAACTGGGAGCCCCCCACCAGCAACTGGGAACAGCCCCCCAATCTCCACTAATAACTGGGAACCCCCCCACCAATAACTGGGAGCCCCCCCAGGAAATAGGAACAGCCCCCCAGTCTCCACTAATAACTGGGAACCCCCCCACCAATAAGTGGGAGCCCCCCCCAGCAACTGGGAACAGCCCCCCAATCTCTGCTAATAACTGGGAACCCCCCCAGGAACTAGGAACAGCCCCCCAATCTCCACTAATAACTGGGAGCCCCCCACCAGCAACTGGGAACAGCCCCCCGATACAACACTTTTCAACTATGATTTATTAGGAATAAAAGTGTTAGACTGTGCATACAATCAACAGAATTTCATGGAAAAAGAAAAAAATTTATATAAATTTGTGATTCTGTGAATGTATATAAATTTGTTTTGCGCTTTCTCTATTCCCTAATCATCTGAAGTGATTTCTCTTTACTCAACAAGAATAACTGATTTCAGGATTTACAATAATTAACAACATGCAGGAGTTCCTGAACAACAGATTAAAACACTGTCATGTCAGTGCACAGGAGCTTCACATAACCAAAATAGCCCAAAATGCCCCAGTCTGCTACAGAACCTTGCAGCTATCCGCCCCACGGCACCCACATCCCGACCACGCTGCCCCTCAGCTATCCGCCCCACGGCACCCCCGTCCCGACCACGCTGCCCCCCCGCTATCCGCCCCACGGCACCCACGTCCCGACCACGCTGCCCCCCAAGCATCTCCGGCTCTCCGCGCCCCGCGCCCGCCCCCAGCGCCCCCGGTGCCCGTACAGGAGGAAGAGGCCGCAGCGGTGGTTGCGCAGGCGCCGGTGGGTGCTCCAGGCCTCGATGCCCATGCGGCGGGGGAACAGCCCCTCGGCGCGGAAGAGCTGGGCCGCGTCCCGCGGGAGCAGCACGTTCACATGATTTTTGACATAGAATGGACAGTTTTAGTTGATATTTGATTTATAATCATATGCCTGAAAGGCTGTTTTGTAAATAATTGGCAAAGTTCTGTTACAAGCTTATTCTTGCTGATGATGGTGACTGATATTCCTGAAAATCTTCCCTGTTGTTTGAAGCTCAGTCGACATTCTTGACCCTGATGTGTAAAATTTATGTATATGCAAACTGAGGCATGAAGGATAATTACCTTTCTTTTCAGTTAAGGTTAAATCTTCCTTTCTCTTTCTAGTTTTCTAATTAGTTTCCCTTTTATTTTTTTTGCGACCTCCCGCGTTAGTTGGAAAGCCCCTGCCCCGGGGCTACCGCCCCCGGCATGCCCAGGGCTACCAACCCGGCACACAGGAAGCCCCGTGCCCCGGGACTACAGCTCCAGGCATGCCGAGGGCCACCAACATGGCGCAGAGGTAGGCCCGTGCCCCGGGACTGCTGCTCCCGGCATGCCGAGGGCTAACAACATGGCGCACATGAAGCCCCGTGCCCCGGGACTACAGCTCCAGGCATGCCAAGGGACACCAACATGGCTCACAGGAAGCCCTGTGCCCCGGGACTACATCTTGTGACATGCCGAGGGACACCAACATGGCGCCCAGGAAGCCCCGTGACCATTTCTATGTTTGGTTTGGTGTTTTGTTGTCTTTTTGTTTGTTTTGGGGTTTTTTTGTTTGGTTGTTTTTTTTATTGTTGGATTTCCTTTATGTTGTTTTGTTTGTTTTCTTGTGGGGTGTTTTTAGTGTTTTTTTGGGTTTTTTGGTAGTTTTTTTTGTTTGGTTTGGTATTTTGTTGTTTTGATTTATTTAATTTTTTTTTCTCCTATGGTTCAAAGCCAGGAAATTTGCAGAAAAATTAAAAACAAAAAAAAAGGGGGGGGGTGGGGGGGAAGTTCTGTTGGGACACAACAAAGACTATTGTGTTTTTGCAGGACATGTCCAGTGCCACTGTTGGTGACATCACCGGCAACACCTGCAGGGACACTTCTGGTGGCAACTTCAGGGGTGCCGCGGGTGACACTGCAGGTGACACCTCCAGGGACACCTCCAGTGGCAACTTCAGGGACAGTTCCAGGTACAGCACCAGGGCCACTTTCAGGGACACTGTGGGGGGCACTGTGGGTGACATTAGGGGTGGCACTGTGGGTGACATTGGGGGTGGTACTGTGGGTGACACTGGGTGACACTGCAGCTGACACCGTGGGTGGCACTGTGGGTGACATTGAGGGTGACACCGTGGGTGACACTGGGTGACATTGTGGAAAGCAGAGAGTTGTGGTCGGTGGCATAGAGTCTAGTTGGAGGCCTGTGTCTAGTGGAGTCCCTCAGGGGTCAGTACTGGAACCAGTACTATTCAATGTATTCATCAGTGACCTGGATGAGGGTGGAGTGCACTGTCTGCAAGTTTGCTGATGACACAAAGCTGGGAAGAGTGGCTGACACACCAGAAGGCTGTGCTGCCATCCAGTGAGAGCCAGACAGGCTGGAGTGTTGACCGGGGAGAAATTTAATGAAATATAACAAGGGCAAGTGTAGAGTCTCGTGTCTGGTAAAGAGCAACCCCAGGCACCAGTATAGGTTGGGGCTTATTTGCTTTCAGATTTTTCACACTCTCTGTATCAGGAGACAGTAAGCTGCTTGTTTTGAGAAGCAGGGGTGAAAGGGATGTTTGAAATGATTTGGGGTTCTGTAGAGAAGAGCAAGTTGTGTCGAAGGAAACTTTGGTGGACAAGGAATAAAGGGGAATGACAACAGAGGCTGAGGGAGAGGAACATCATGGTGGAGTGGAGATGGAACATCCCATCAGGAGAGGTGGTAGATAATAATGCAAGGTGACAAGGCTGGCTTGCAGTCTGCTACAGCCTGCTTCAAACACCAAGAACAGTGCCGGCAGGGCAGCCTGCTTGTGTGTGTACCTATAGGGGCTATGGTGGCTACAGAACAGTTACTGCGTAGACTCCCTTTACTCGCAGTGAATTATTTGATTGTGTGATTGTTCCACTGGGACTCATTAAGTGAAATTTTAGCTTCATTTAAGTTTTCTTTCAAACTTCAGTGACTATGGAAGAGAAAGAATTAGACCTGTTAACATTTGTGACTTTTAAGATGTCATGTGTACAGCTCAGTATAAAAAAGCTCACAGTATAGAGTTCTGTGATTATCTCCACACAGACTTCTTCAGATCCATTTTCAGAAACAGAGTTCCAAAATAAAAAGAAAAGATATACTAAGTTAGTAACATAGTTAAAGGAGTCTTAAAAACTTTAGTGTACCTCTAGGAAAATGTTATACAGCTGTTTTCCTATAGCTTAATCCTGCAAAGCCCAGCAATACAAAGGTATTTTCAAGTACTGAATATAAAGCCATGAAGTCAGTTTATGTCACTGCATTTCTTCCTATTGCTTAAAATGTCTTGCTATGTCCAGCCTGTGTGTTCCCTCATCTCTGCATGCTGACAGACCTTATGCTTCCTCTGCAATGAGCTGTGCTGCAATGCCATGCTGGATGAGCTGCTGTTTGGCAAAACTCAAAACTCCTTGCTCAAGGTTCATATCACCAGACACCAACTGGATGTGGCACCATTCACAACCACTCTCTGTGCCCTGTCATCCAGACAGTTTTTAACCCAGAGAAGGGTGCACCTGTCCAGGCCACGTGCTATCAGCTTCTTCAGGAGGATGCTGTGGGGGACTGTGTCAAAGACTTTGCTGAGGTCTAGGTAGACCACATCCACAGCCTTCCCCTCATCTCTCTGGCCGGTCACCCAGTCATAGAACGAGATCAGATTTGTTAGGCAGGACCTTCCCTTCCTAAACCCATGTTGACTGGGTGTGAGCCCCTGGTTGTCTTGTATGTGCTGCTCAGTGGCACTTAGGAAGAAGAATCAGGTGACTCAATCCAGCTACCATTCCATTCTCTTTTCACCCGAGTTCCCTTACACATTTAGGAGACTTCTGAAAAGAACACCACTGCTGAAAGCACATTCAAGTCCAAGTGCAGTAAATGGGACAGCAGGAGTTACCTGTAGATGTCATGCTTCACACTGGCACGGGTTTTCTGGCTGGGGCTGTAATCTTCAGGTGGCATGTAGACAATTGTCCCTCCCTCTGGCAGAGAGGTTTCGCTCTGTGCCCACGCCGTAGAGATGCCACGCCACTTGGACAGGCCAAAATCTGCAATCTGTGATAGGACATAGCACTAAGGGGTTTCAAAGCCATGGAGATGTGGTGCTGAGGGTCATGGTTTACTGGTGACCCAGCTGTGCTGGGTTAGTGGTTGGACTCAACGATCTGAAAAGTCTATTCCAGCCAAAGCAATTCTATGATTAAAGATGGTACAAGCAAGGCAGAAATTTTGTGTTTATCAGTAACTGGATTTTAGGATAGCAAGCTTAGATTTTTAAAGTCTTTTTCTGATGTAATGCAATGGCCTCTGAGGCTGTGGTGCATTTCCCCATTGTTGAGCCAGCCACTGGCAGTGTATAACTGGACAGAGGGATTCGTTGATGGAGTTGGCTGGAGGAATAGACCTTGAGAAGATACTTTTAGAGGTAAGAACTTGTGTGAGTCCTGCACTGAATGACTTCTTCTAGTCATCCTCTTAGAGGCAACAGAAAGAAATAAGCACCTCTAGTGTGTAACTCGAAGTAGATACCTTAGGTTGGTCATAAATTGCCCTGCAAAGGCAGGGAAAGAAAAGAGTGCCCATGGCTGGCTTGGATAGAGGAGTCTACATGATGTGAGCCAAGGAGATGGAATGAGGCAGATGAATATATTGTAAAGTGCAGCTTGGTGGTGACAGGGGCTGTACCAGAGAGACACACCACCCCCCACCCAGTAAAGCTGTCAGGTGTAGTGAACTCTGTAATTCTCTTCACATAGATCACATCAGGAAATTCATTTGGAGTAGGGAAAGAGGAGCCGTGGTGGTGCTGAGACACATTGCTGTTGGCACACAAGCTGTTCTCTTCAAAGCTGGCTTGTGTGCTTTTGCCTTGAACTGCAATTCAGACATGCTTGGGTACGTAGCATCGCTGATGTTTGAATTACTTAGGCACTGTTGGCTTTCCAAACAGCATGTTCTGACAGCCCCTACCCCTGTAGGTAGAGGGGGAAGATGCTGTACAGCCACATTATCTTTCAAGCTGTGTGTTCCCCTTACACAAGATGGATGGGTTCTCAGGGAGGTTCGGGATCTTCTGGCGGGATCCAGCGCCCCGGCTACAAGATCCCCGGGATCCCTTTCATACCAGGCCTTCGGGAACCCGCCCGGATCGGGGGCTACATCCCCGTGCGCCGGGGGCCTGCGACGGGATCCGCTTACGGCTCCGCCTCGGGATCCGGGGTGGGATCCGGGGTGGGATCCGGGGTGGGATCCGGCGGACCCGGGGGGGGATCCGGCGCAGGGTTCGGCGCGGGATCCGGTTCCAGCTCCGAATCCGACACCTACAGCTCCCAGGCGGAATCCGGCGGCGGATCGGAGCCGGGATCCGCAGTTCCAAACAATGTATATATAAGACTGGAAATACAAAGTGGTTAAGTCACAAAGCCAAACAGGCACTATTTTAAAGGCATTTATTCATTCCAAATGTGCAGCTTTTGTAGTACAATACTGGGGTATATTAGGAAATTTACTGCCTCAGTAATTTTGCTGAATAAGTAGTTTGCTTCCCTTAAAGTGGCCTCCACTAGAAACCTGTGTATCGAGTAAGAAATAAAAATAACATCCATGATTTTTAATTTAGGGAAAAGATTTACTTTAAAAACAGAGCATCTAACGTCAGCAGATGTTGTGTCACATGCCAGATCACCAATCTATGCTTCTCTTTTTAGTCACATTACTTTCAGGCCTTTAGCTCTTGTTATTATATGAAATTTTTTATTTTATTTTTTTTCCAAAACATACTGCATCCCTTCTAGAAATAAATTGACTTGTTTGGTTTTTTTGGGTTTTTTTTGGTTAGTGTTTGGGTTTTTTTAGCTGATTCGGTAATATATTGGAGAAACATCCATTTCCAAATATGCAATTTAATTTTGAGCCATCATTAAAGTTATAGTTACAGATCATTCCTTTATCCAGCAGAATTCCTGGAAATACAAGTGAGATTTGAATTCTTATATTCAGTACTAGAAATTAATTTGCTGCTTATATAACCATAATTAGGATGATGTGTATTGAAAGACAAGTAGTGTCTAAGTGAGTTGAGTATGGGCTAGCACCTTCACTATTTGCTCAGCTTCTTCAGAAGATTCTCGTGACCTGATTGGGATTTTTTTTTTTGTCAAGTATTCAACAGAAATGTATTCACTAAATATAAAGTTTGTGGGTTACAAACTGGTGGTTAATGCTTCTTTTTTTTGTGGTATGCCAAGTGCAAAATGTATGCTGTTTTTCTAGCAGTGTCTCCTTTACGCCTTAAATAATTGTCCAGAGCTCATGTAACTTCAGTATTTTCCCCACAAGCTCAAATTTTAGTAGAAAAAAAAGTCCAGAAAGAGGATGCTGGTTGTTGGCATAAGCCTACCCAATCTTGTACAGACATAGAAATTACACTTACAGGTAATTTCCTTAGCAGATCAGATGAAGTGTAACTCAATTCATTGTGTCTGCTGCCCTTGTCTGGAAGCACTGAGTTGTTGTTTGAAAGTTGAACTGTTGCTCCTATAAAGCCAGCACAACTGAGGAATAAATTTTGGCTGAACTTCTTTTCAGAGCTTCATTTATAAAGGATCTTGAAGGCAGTGTAAAATTACCTTATTCTTTCTCATACACAAAGATGACATTGGTCCAAACACATATGATATTTCATTTATAAATATTAAATCAAGATTTACATTTGTTCAGAAGCCTCATCGCTGGTTTTCATTCTCAGACTATTAAATAATATTACAGATAGAACAAGCAAAATGTAAAAGGTTTGGAGGACACATTAGGTAACTAAAGATCTAAAATAACATTATCTTGATTCTGTCTGGGTTACCTTTGAGACTATCAGCCAGCATCATCTTTCTAGAGGCTTGTGAAGGTTTTACTTAAAAGAGTAATTGTAGGTCTCTTGATGTGTTTAGTTTAATACACAATACCTTTTTTTTTTTTAAGGGTTAATGTCATTCGAAAGCCGCGGGGATCTCCACGGGCGTTTTCACGGGCTACTTCCTGCAAGCTCTGGGCATATTTTTGGGGCAGATTCAGGAGCAGATTTTTGACCTTTTTGGGGCAGATTTTGGGCAGATTCAGGGGCAGATATGAGGGCAGATTCCGGGCAGATTCAGGGCAGATTTGGGGGCAGATTTGGGGCAGATTCAGGTGAAGATTTTTGACCCTTTTGGGGCAGATTTGGGGGAGGATTTGGGGAAGATTTTGGGTCTGGTCAGTGGAAATTCTGGGGCAGATGTGGGGGAAGACTGGGGGGTAGATTTTCGGAAGGTTGAATTCTTCCTTATTCATGTGCAGCATGAATGTCTTGCTCCAGAACACATCCTCATGACTTACTGCTTCTTAAATCACCTGAACATATGGACCACATCTTCTATATGGCAGCTCTTGCCTTAGTCTTCCATTTGTGTAAATAAGTTCACCCAGACCCACAGAAGAGTGTGTTTAGATTCAAAAACATATTATGCAGCCAATAAGCTGCCACAACATAACAGTGAACAACATACTCCTGGCCAAAGGGTTCAGGACCAAAGTGTGCTAAAAGTAGTATCATCGATAAGTATGGTCAGCTGTAAATCTACTGATGGGTGAAAATTACTACTCTCACCCTCTTTATTTCCTAATTTGTCCACTATCTCCAACATTTCCTGTCGCTATACTGTTTTACCTAATATTTCCAATATTTCCTGTAGCCATACTGTATTACCCAATATTTCCAATATTTCTAATACCTCCTCTAACCATCTTTATTACCTATTATTTCCAATATTTCCAATATCTCCTGTACCCATACTGTATTACCTAATATTTCCAATATTTCCTGTAGCCATACTGTATTACCTAATATTTCCAGTATCTCCAATATTTCCTGTAGCCATACTGTATTACCTAATATCTCCAATATTTCCAATATCTCCAGTGGTAAAGAAAATCAAACTCATTTATAGTGGCAAATTGAATCTGCTGCAAAGCAAATCTCCAAGAGGTAAAAATGTTTTCTGTGCTTGTTTTTAACATTAGAAATATCAGGAGCTGAGTTCCCTGGAGTATTTGTCTTTGTTCAGAGGTATTTGTTGAAGGGCTGGCATTGTTTAAAGAACTCAGGTGAACAAGGACATTGTATGGAGCAATATAATCTGGTTTAGAGCCTGTCTATGCACAACACTGCACCAAAAATTCTCTCCCTGTTTTCATCAGCCATATCTTAACGTTAAGCAACATTCAGGAGTGGAAAACCATGCAGTGCTAGCTTTAGATTAATTCCCTTTTGGCTATAGTCTTGGATAAGCCTTATGCCTTATTGCTGAGGGCTGGGAGTGAGAAAAGATTAACAGAGAATATATCAAGAGCTTTAATGATCAGTGTGAGTCTTGTTGCCATTGATTTATTTTTTTAATACATATTTTAGCCGAATCAGTTGTTTGTCATTTTTGTGTTATCTTTTGCTAGGAGTAAACCGGGTATTTAATTTTGTTTCCTTTGAATGCGTTTCTAAACATGCTTTTGCAATGTTTATATACTCCCATTCTTAAAAGGAGAAGTAAATAAAGGTTTGTAAGCAGATTTAGCATCTTGTACCCTGGGCAAAAGGCTGTGCCTTCTGGGGATGTCTAGCATGAAGCACCCTCAACATGACATCTTGTTCCACTAGCATCCTCAAACCTGCTCTCAGTGCTTCTACTCTGTTGATAGGTATGTGATTAACACTGAGTCTGGATATGAAATCAGTTGGATCTGAGCAGGACAGGGACAGTGAGGAGATGACACTTATTATGTGATTAAGCATCTGTCCTGAAAAATACAAACCAAAAAGCAAACAGCAGGCAGAGAACAGGGCACAACTTTTTACTCTTGCAATTGCCTTTTAACCTGGCATTACTGAGATCTCTAGTTCAGAAACATCCATTTCTCCATTTATATGTCCCTTAGTTGCAACTCTTCATCATGAATATGCTTTTCAACCTCTGGCTTGTACGCTACTCTACGATTTCCTGTCTCCTGTGAACTTTTTCTCGATAGCTCAGACACAGACATTTCTCGTAATTTAGAAGTCTCTTAACTGCGACTCTTCAGCCTGAATATGCTTTTCAACCTCTGGCTTGTGAGATACAGTAAGATTTTCAGGCTCCTGTGAACGTTTTCTCTTTAGCTCAGAAAAATACAGTTCTGGTTATGTACAAGTCCCTTAGATGCAACTCTACAGCCTGAATATAGTGAATTAGGTCTGTGTACACATCATCTACAATAGAGGCCTAATTTAGGTATATCTGCTTATGTAGATGATCTGAATGGAGTTCTTAAGTGCTGATGTAGTGTCATAGTATAAAAATTATAGGCTATTTGTGTTTATATGCTTTGATATTAAAACCTATGTGCATTTAATGCTGCAGGTTTCAAGATACGGATAAATTCCCTCCTTCCAGAAATAGAAAGCCATGTGTGTAGGATTATAAAAAGAGAATAAGAAAGTATGATGACTGGGTAAGAGCCTTAGAAATCAGAGTCAGATGAAATGTTTACTGAGTCATGGTCTTTATACCCAGATTTTATCTATAAGCAGTAAGGAATCTTTAGTGAGCTAAAAATAATTACTGGATGCTATAAATGTGTGACAGACACGAGGAACTGTAAGCATATTGGTAGTTCTTCTCATATATGACTGCAAGCCAAGATTGTAATAATATAATATATATATAAGTATAATAATATACTAACTGGTTCATCTCCATAACTGTTCGTTTGCTACATTGCATACTAATAATATATTAATGACACATAAATGCATCCATAACTAAAACCGTGATGCCATATTTTTTTTACTATAATTTCAGTATGTCAACTTCTGTTAAGGAATTCTTGTATAGAATCGATAGGGACCCCCCCACCCTTCCCCCTGGGGATGTATAGAATCCATAGGGACACCCCCACCCCCACCCCCCCCCAGGGCCATAAGGTTTTTCTGGGCACCGTGAAGACGCTTCCCAGGGACGTATAGAATCTATAGGGACTGCATTTGGTACATAGAGATCTATAGGGAACATCCTGGAGACATATAGGATCCATAGGGGAGCAGTATAGGAACCACCCCCCTCCCCGGTAAGAACCACAGCAACTCCCCTCTCCCCCCCCCCATATGGCCATATAGAATCTATAGGGGCTACTATGGGAGGAGCGGGACCTAATCATTTTTGGTGGAACTGTCATCAGCGTGAGCCTTGAAAACAGAATGATGTTGCATTCTTGCCCACCTAGGTGCTCAAAGCAAGAACCCTGCACAGCTCTGGTTGTGGCTAAGACTCCACCAGGGAGTGGCTGTGTCCTGAGACCACTTGGACACTGTAGCTGACCATGGACACGTGGTAGATCAGCCCATTGATGATGGAAAGGGGATGTTCCAGTACAAAAGTGAATAGTCTGATCTGTGCTTCTGGAAACAGGCACTGGAAAACATTGCAATTCCAATCAAGGTGCCTTATTTAGCTTGAGTGAGCCATTTGGCTTTCCTGTGGGCATCTGGAATTTTAAGAAGTGCCCTTTTTGCAATATTTTTCACAGCATCCAAGACTTCCCTGGGGCACTCCCTAGCTTGAGTGGTGGGATCTGCTAATGGCCCTGTGCCCATAAGATGGCTAATCATTAGGGCTTGTAAAGCTTGGTTATTTCCTGCTGCATATTAAGATCATATGGAGTAAGAGTAGCAGCATCAAATAGAGCGTCTAACAGTCCTGCAAAATAATGTGACCCAATCCCGTAATCTGCGGCAACACGGCGAAGTTCCTTAGTTACTTTTAGAAAAGCTAAGCAGTCCCATTGAGGGTTCCCCCTCCATAGTCTGTACAGGATATGGTGAGTTTATGGCAGGACTGTTGATGCTGACATTTTCTTCAGAATTCACATTTTTACTTGGAATTGCTACACCACTGGTGCATGTGGACTTGTTTCCTCGTGAAAGGAGAGATATTTAGAGTCTGCTGCTTTGGGAAATGTGGGCAACTTGGGATAGTCGGACATGAGGTAGCACAGTGAAAAGGGGTTATTCCCAGAATCCAGTGTAGATATTGAGCTTTGAAAGAAAAAGATTTCACCAGACCCACTCTTTTTGCTTTTTTATTGAAAGCAATGACAAAGAGGTTGGTTGAGAATGTGCAGCTGGGGATGTGGGGATGTGGGGGACACCCTGGAGAGCCCCCTTGGGGACATGGGAATGTGGGGGACACCTTGGAGAGCCCCTTGGGGACATGGGGGGGCCACCTGGAGAACCCCCTTGGGGACATGGGAATGTGGGGGACACGCTGGAGAGCCCCCTCGGGGCCTGGGGAACACGGGGGACACCCTGGAGAGCCCCCTTGGGGACGAGGGAATGTGGGGGACACCTTGGAGAGCCCCTTGGGCTCGTGGGGGACACACGCGCGAGGCCACCGCGGGCGACCCGGGGCCCGGTGGGGACCCCCGTCCCCTGCCCGTCCCCACCCGACAAGGTAGGTTATCATCTATCACATTACTGAAAATAATTAAGGAAGACGAATGGCTACTCTTATGATGAAGTGTTAGGTCTGTGTATTGGGAAACCTGGGGTTGCTCCCAGCTTGTGCTGTACAACTGTGTGGCTCTGTTGTGGAGTTAAGGGCTAGGTTGCAATGCACTCTAGGGCCATTCTTGCAGGGTATAAAGCATCTCCCTTACCAGGATGATTATATTCATGGTCACTTCATTGCTGTGCCAGGTTTGGCATCAGAGGAAGAGGATTAGTAGGTTTGTGACTGGTACTTGTTGAGCTGGGAAGGGGACGGGCTCACTTGCTTTATGAATTAGGTAAGAAGAATTTGGCAACTGTCCACTTGTACATTTCCTAACAGAGTTTTCTAAGTGAAAAGAAAAAAAAAGTTCTTTGAAGAAGACTAAAATGAAAAATGACATTTAGCTAGCCACAAGAAAACCAAGATAAATAACACTATCCCAGCTGAAATCAAGGACTGCTGGAGCAAGGCTGTCCAGAGCTGACTGCATTGAAGGCATGGCTAGGTAAACAGGCAAAGCTAAAAACATACCTATGCATAAACTCCATAATATTCTTCAGTATTTCAGAAACATGAGCAAGAAAATAAGTGTCTGTCTGGTTGAAAGTTGGGGGGGGCGTCCCCAGATGCTCAGCGAGTTTAGGGGGGGGTCCCCAGATGCTAAGTGAGTTCAGGGGGGGGTCCTCAGATGCTAAGTGAGTTCAGGGGGGTCCCCAAACACTCAGCGAGTTTGGGGGGGTCGCCACGTCACTGAACGAGTTTCCGGGGGCCCTTATTGTTAAATAAGGTCTGAGGAAGGGGGGGTGTCGGGTTGTTAAATGAGTCTGGGGGGACCCCTCATCGCTAAACGCTGTCAGGGGCCCCCCCACAACCAAAGGCAGCCTTGGGGTGCCCCCGATTCTGGTCGAGGCCCCCCCCAGAAGCCAGAAAAAAAAAAAAAAAAAAAAAAAAAAAAAAAAAAAAAAAGGAGGAAAAAAAAAAAAAATAAAAAAAAGGAGAAAAAAAAAATCGATCCAAAAGGGGTAAAGAAAGAAAAAAAAAAAAGCAAGCCCCCCCCTTTTGATTCTCCCACGGCCCATCACAGAGTCCCCAGCAGCAGGTTCTCCACCCCCGGGGTTGGGTTCTCCTCTCCCCGGGCTGTCTTCTCCTCCAGCCCCTCCGGAGTCCCTCCCACACTCGGGGGGTGAGGAGGATGAGGAGGAGGGGGAGGATGAGGAGGATGAGGCGGATGAGGACTCTGCCCCGTGTGAAACACATTAATCAGTGCATCAATCACTGCTATATGCACATGGGACAATATATTATTCATAACCATGGCTTGGAGATAACAAAACTGATCTCGATTTCCATAGAGGCAAGTCTTCATTATGCCCTCTGATCATATACAAATGACATTTGATTAGTAGCCACAGATAGAATCATTTCTATGTAAAGTTTATGTTGCAGTAGGAAATTGCTCAGTTGCCCTTGTTTGAGATAAGGCTAAAAATAATTTTCCTTTAAGAAGTTGGATTTTTAATGTGAAAAAAAGAGTAGGTTTAGATTTTTCACACGGTGTAAATGCTGTTAGACTCTACTGTCCTCACCCCCATTTCATGCCTTCTTTTGTCAGGAGCTCTGTGGGGACAGGTAATTTAGCTGTAAAACAGAACATACAAGCTTATCGTGTATGGTGATTAATTCTCAAGTAGCATCAGTATTTATTTACCTTGATAATTTTCTTTCCTACTACACACAGCCTCAGAAATGCCAAGGTGTTGGGAGCAGCAGAAAGCAGCAGGTAGACTTCATCCTAGCCCTGCTCTCTCTCTAAAATCTGCCACCCTCAGCGGCTCCATAGAAGCCAAAAAAAAAAATAAATCAAAAAGGGAGAATTTGAGTATCCTTCCCTTATGACAATCAGCGACTAGATTCCTTCCGACGGGGCAGGAGCGGCCGGTCAACGCGAAAGCTGTCGGTTCTCCCCGCTTCTTGCTCCAAGACCCCCAAACTAGCAGCAGGAAAACCCCTCCGCCGCAAACAACAGGGGAGAGGGGTGTGGGGGCTGGGGGGGAAAATCACGTCGTCAATTCACTCCCAGGCAGAAAAACCAGTTTCGTTTGTTTGTTTGTTTTGTTTGTTTTTTTTTTTTTTTCCTGAACATAAAAAATTTATTGGGAAGTAAACAAACCCAGCCGAGTGCGGGCTGCGGCTTTGGGCTGCCGCTGCTTGTCATCCAGATAGAAAAAATAAAAAATGAACTGATTTCAATTAAAACAAATTTAATTAAATTAGTGTTATGCAAAAGTATGTTAATTTACAGGGGAATATATCAGCAGTACACTTTGAGAACTGGTGAACATTTTGCTTTTTGTCAGTAATTTTTAAAGTGTAAAATATTATGAAATTTGGGGCATATAACACTACTGTGTGCCTATCATACTTATATAGATTTATTTACTGACAGCTTCTGTTGCTAAGAACAACAATATACTTGAACTAGGCTCCCTTTACAACTTATATCCACCCATCCACAGTAATTTCACTAAAAAAATAGGTTTTCCCAGCAAGCTTGGGTTTGAGCCTTCATTAAAAAGGATTATTCAGTCTGGATATCCACATCATGAGAACACTGATCCTACCTGCTAATGCTGGGTTAAGGACATGAGCTACATACATCACATCTGGGCAGGTTCTACTCCTTTGAAGCTAATATGTCTGTCTATGAGCTGTATATATCAGATCTACCCAGATTCAACTCCTTTGAAGCTAATATGTCTTCTATGAGCTGTATACATCAGATATAGGCAGGTTCAACTCCTTTGAAGCTCAGATGTCTTTCTAACAGAGCAGAGAACCAGATCTCCTGTTAACTCCTCAGCGTTACTTGCACGACACAGAAAACACAGCAGATTCAACAGCAAAGGATGGTAAGGCAGAACAGATGACATGAAGAAATGGGTTGGGACTGCTTAGTATGGAGTGTCAAAAGATAGCTTCTTATTTTTAACATCCTTTAGTGTAATTTTAAGCTATACAAGACAACTGTAGAACTGGATTTTCCAGGATGCACCTGAGAACATGCAATAATTTCATGTTGGCTGCCAAAAAATTTTGACAATAGGCCTTCAATATAAGCTTTGAAGTCTAATTTTAGGGTGATTAATGAAAATCTGAACTTCTATTTTCCAATACTTGATCTTGCTCTAGAGAAACTGATCTGCCAATTACTGCTTCCTGCAGATGTCTCTCATTCCAATTAAATTTTATTTATAAAAAAGTAATTACTGATACCTTTTTGGGCATCATCATATTAATAAATGTGTGAAGCAGGAGACGAGTTTTATGAAGGATCAGTTTTATTATATAGGAAATACTGCTTGTTATTCTAGGCTAGGAAACCTTGACAGCTCCCTGGAGCTAACTGATTAATAATCATTGCTAACTGCATTTTAAATTTCAATTTTGGCTTTGGCTGACTAGACTAAATGATTCCTTAGAGCTACAAAACTACTCACCACCATTGTGAGGATCTGGGATAAAATATTTCTGCCTCCCAGATGCAGTATTAACTCACACGGTCAATTCGGCAGCAGATGCAACAGAGAAGAGAAGGAGTGAAAATAGTTTGCAAAACATTTCTAGCATGACAAAAGTATGAAGATTCTCATTCTAAAAGAAGCAAACTAATAGAGACCTTTTCATCTCACTGAATTGGTTACCTGGTTCTTCATTGCTACCACCTCTGTGATCTGGATTCCTGAAAGGCACAAATCAGACCATCAGGAAGTATGAGCATCCATGGGGAGACTGTGCAGTGCAGCCTGAAGCTGCAAAGAAAAAGGACAGACTTGCTTAAAGGAACCATGAGGTTTATGGGCTGAGGTAGCTGTGGAAGCCCCACAACAGCCATACCTCAAACATTTGGGTGGTGCATGGCCAAAGCCAGTCTCTGGGAACAGACACAGCCAGGTATTGTCATCTGTGGTTCAGTCCCACAAACCAAAAGAAAATTCACAGTCAAACATGGCAAAAGAGCACTGCCAAGAGTCACACTCCTCAGCCACAGTCCAGAGCATTAGGCTGCCATGAAAGGTGGTAGCTTAATTCTTCTCAAGATTATTCTGGTCCAGGGATGGGCAGGCTACATCTCCCCTTTTTGGGGTTAATGAGGTGTTAGAGTAAAGGTTTTCTTATCTTCACCCCTTAGTTCCACAGTGGTGTATTGTCAGCAGAGTGGAAAAAGAATTCTTTTCTTGATACACCTCTAATGAGAAGGCGTGGACCTTACAGATCTTAGGGAATTGATCAGAATGTACCATTTTTTAAAAAAGGAACTAATTTTTTTTTTTTACTGACTTTTTAAAAAGTGCTTCTATGTGTTTCTTCAAATGATACTTACTCTTTCTTTTTTTTCTTTTTTTTTTTTCTTTTTTTTAAATTTTTTTTTTCAATTTCCCTGGGGAAAAACAACAAGGTGATGTTTCTTTTCCTGGCGGTGATCTGCAGGCATGGAGTTGTGCAGCCAGCTTCTATATGAAGTCTGAAATTCTCTTTGTGATGATTAAAATCTTCAGAAGTGCTCCTAAAACTTCCTGTATGTAGCAGGTTTTTCCCAAAATGTGTTTTAAAATGGATTCTGAAAACAGCAGTGTTTTTGAGAGGAACTTCTCAGAGTCTAACAAAACCTCACTGCTAGCTTAAGAAAGTTCAAACTATTTTTCTAATCACAAACTACAGAAGCAACTTAACAGTAGCTAAGGAGGAGAACAAGCTTTTTCTCTAGTTGACAAACATATAGGGAGCTTCCTAAGTATTTGGACCTGAAGTAATATATAATTCTTACTCTTCTGAAGCTCTCATTCAAAACACAGGCCTATCTACCAGAGTGGGACATTTTTCAGATAAATCTTACAGATATTTGTTCCAGACTCCACACTAAAACCACAGACCAAATGTAAGGTGCAAAGTTCTCACTTTGTTTCTCTCTCACACACACATCCCCACACATGTGCAAACATATAGTTCTTTCTCTTCCTAAAATAACAAAAATTCTTCTCCCCAGTTCTGCCACCTTCTCTATTTTGTGCGGATCCATACTCAAATACGTACCAAAATTCTTAGCTCAGTTTGCTGAAATCACCTACGGTCGTAAGTTGTAAATCTTAACTCTGAGTGCTGCTCTTTGTGGGATTTTGTAAGTTCTCATTCTTCCTTTTGCTTGCCACTGCCTGCATCCTTTTGGGAGAGTGTTACTACTTGAGGTAAAACAGGGAAAGAGCTTTGAGTGACTTGAAAGTGCAGTGCCTTTTGAAGAATGGAAGTGAAATGCACATAGTCAAAGTAGTGACAGATGATGTCACTGATGCTACTGTAATTTTTATCATTGCCCTTCAGAATTACTTAAGGTTTTGGGGTTTTTTTCCTAAATGAAGTATATGGCAATAGAAAAACACTCCCTGGAATTTTGCTTTTTGTGCATTTCAACTGTCAGCTCCTGTGTGAAGAAAATGTTCCTGTTCTGCAGTCATCACCCAGGGGAAAGAAAAGCAAGTGGAGAGGAGGTCTACACATTCACAGGGATTTCAGCACTGAGGAGACAGAATAATCATCTTTTGTCAAATAATAATGAAAAACAAAGTAAACAAGACCCCTTTGTTCTGAAGGAGAAAGGCAGGGGTTTCACAGTCCTTAAACAAGGCAGAAAATTTCCATCCAAATGGAACCATGGAGTAGGTAGACACGTTACAACTTTCTGGAGCTGAGTGATTACATTTCATACTGTCCAAACTATTATGTAATCTGTTCTAGGAATCTGGATTTTCTTATTGTTTTCTATCACTATTTCAGTAATAAACATAATTCCATTATACTTTTGAATCCTCCAAGATAAAATCTTTTCTTTTAGGCACTAAAGAGAGAATAAAAACCAACATCTTACTGACTGCAGTCTACAGAAAAATCTGCAAACACATCTGTTTCCATGAACAGAACCCAAAATACATTATAAGATCCATCTATGCTCTCGGATGCCAATATATTTGCTTTGAGGAGAACACTCATGATACCTATCTAAATAATTAAAACATTAATTTTATCCAACAAGGTACTTTTGCGCCGTGCCCCGCACCGCCCGGAGGTGAGCGGGGACCTGGGGAAGGGGGGGGAGGAGGAGGCTGCGGGGGGGAACCCCGATCCCTGACACCAACCCCTCATTCCCGCTGCGGGGCTCGGATGAGCTGCGCTGCGGCCCGGCCTAGCCCACCCCACCCCCCCCTACCCTGCCCGCCGGGCGCTTCGGGCCGCGCTGCCGGCAGGGTCAGCTGAGGTGAGGGAAGGACGGGGCGGGCACTCGAGCAGTGCCTGGCTCCAGGCCCCCCGCAGCTGAGCCCCCCGGGCGTGGCTGCCCCCCCTTTCCCCACATCTTTCACTCCCTCGAGGTGCTAATATGTATATAAAAACCTACAAAAACAATATTATGACAGAATGCAGTGATCTGTAGATGGTATATCTGTGTATGCTGTAGAATAATTAGTGGAGTTTACTTGAAAGTCTTACTTACATTAAAGGCACAATATTGTCTGCACACAAAGGAAAGGTATAAGAGCTAAGAAGTTTCCAGGATGGAGTGCAGATGCAGCTGGAATGCAAGGAATCCATTCTACAGTGTTTGACTGGACAACATTGTTTCCAAACCAGCCTGGAGTGTGGAACTGAGTAACGACTCCGTAGCCAGGCTCTGAATTAGTGCAGAAGATGGTATCTTATGAAAGCCATGCCTAAGCTCTTTTTGTCTCCTAGACTGCCATCTCAGAGAAATTCAGCTGTCTACATCTCCTGCTTATTTATTCCATCACAGAGCTGTACTAGCATTTGACACCATTTCCCACAGCATTCTATTAGGGAAATTGACTGCTCGTGGCTTGGATGGGCACATGCTTTCTTGGGTGAAAAACTGCTTAGATGGATGAGTCCAAAGAGCTGCATCAATGGAGTTAAATCCAGTTGGCAGCCAGTCATGAGCAGTGTCCCCCCCCGGGTTCAGTACTAAGGCCACTCCTGTTTAACATCTTCATCAAGGATTATTCTACATTACATTTCAAAAGTACCTCAGCTTGATGACTGATAGATTTCTAGAAAGAATGAGTTCCAGAGACAAATCTAACATGGATGTCCTATGTGTCTTTATTTGCAGGATTCTGGAGGAGGAAGGAAGTTAGCAGCATAGGCCATGTGGTCAGACTTCCACTGATGCTCTGGCAATAACATGACAAACCTGATTGTAAATCTGGTTAAATTTCCAGACCTGTTACTGGGGCTTATTAAAAAATTGCCATCATGCTATCTACTGACCATGGGATTCCATGGACTTCTACAGGATTTAAAGGCCAGAAAGGAGATCAAGAGTGACCTCCACTTGCTGGTTAGAAGTATCTCTAGGGCTGGCATTACATGACCCCAGAAGCTGAACAAGAGCCCAGAGAAATCAAGCAGTTAATTGAAGTTTTGCATTTCTGAAGATGAAAGAATCTATTTTAAAGATGTGTATCTAGCTATAGAAGATCAGGTACTACATTCTTCTTGCCCTCTGGTTTTTATACACACAGTTTATAAAACAATGACAGGATTTCTCAGTCTAAGGTGAGGCCTTGCTAGTTTGGAAATTAGCTTCTTTCTGAAGCTAGTGTGAAAATATCACTTACTTTTCAAGGAATTTTACTGGATAACTTATTGGGCAATTCCTTGAGTTTCTTCCTAGCTCATGTCATCTTTTTCTAATTTCCTGTCAGGCTTCACCATCAGATAAATACATTTCTAAATAATAGTGAGGTATGTACCCAGCTCCCAAAGGCTTTCACATGTATGCCACAATCCTAGGTTCGTAAGGTTTAATGTGAAAATACTAAAGGGAGTAGAATTTGAAAGGAAAACTTGGCAGGTATCACAGGTATAACTTTAATGGCAGATGGCTTTTTCTGTCTTTAACAAATGATCCTTATGGGGCTGAGGGGCTTGTTCATCACAACTTGAACCTCTATTGAACACGGAGCTGTGTGTCTTTGGTCAAATGGTTTTTTTCTTGCTTGGTGTGGCTGAGGACCTATTTATTGAATAGGCAGCTGTTTTCCAATAAGGAAAAGAAAGATACTAACAGATTCTGTTAGTATCTTTAACATACAAAAAAACCCACCCAAAACAAAAGCTAGAATCTGAATAATTTATGTTGATGTGCACATTGATGTTACTTATGATTTGTTGCACTTTAGGCACATAACAACATCAAAGGTGAGATTACGAACTAAATACTGCTGGTTTTCTGCTTTGCTCTTTAAGGTAAGAATACAATTTCAGTTAGAATTAATGAAAACATTTTTATCAAACCACAGTGGTTTGCAAATTGGAAAATAAATGCAGTTACTAGAGATATTACAGACTAAACTGATTACTAATAAAGGATTAACTGATTATCTCAAATCTGTGTCAGGTCATAAAATGATGTAAGATACTGGAATATACTGCAGTATTTCCTTTGCATGAATTATTTTATTAACATCTAAAGTAACACTGAAAAAGAAAGAACTTTTCTGTATGTTTGAAGCAAACCTTAAACATTTCACGTCACTTAAACCTATGAAAAATGGCAATATCTTGTTTATTAGAGTAAATATGGTATTGCAGTTGGCTCTTAAATGTATATCTTTCTTTTAGCTCCTAACAGTAATGTAACAACAGATCCAGCCTTTTATTCTATGGCATCACTTGAGAAAACCTCCACACACAGTAGCAGTGCTAGTCTCCAGAATGTAGAATAAACCTGCATACAGTGCATGCACCTAAAGCCACTTTGACATTTTGCTCCAGAAGACTTTATAATCCCCAAATGAAGTTATGTGAATTATGCTACAGGACAACAGGGTGACAGCAGTAAAAGGGCTCTAGGAAGAAGATGCAGAACAGCTTCTCACTGTTCCTTCCCAGCCAAACAAATTCAGATGTCATGCTAATCCCACTTTCACTGCTTTGGAATGTGTTGCCCAGGGAGGTGGTGGAGTCACCGTCCCTGGAGGTGTTCAAGAGAGGACTGGATGTGGCACTTGGTGCCATGGTTTAGTTAGTCATGAGGTGTTGGGTGACAGGTTGGACTTGATGATCTTTGAGGTCTCTTCCAACCTTATTGATTCTATGATTCTATGATATAGTAGCAGATTCGTACCATTAAGCTTTCCTCCCGTAAGACTGGCCACATACGCCCCACTCAACTAATAATCTCTAATTGAGTGAACTTTGATCTTGGCTATTGGCTTCTGTTACTGCAAATAATTTAGAGAATGAGCCAGGCTGTTGTCCCGCTTGCCAAGGCCCCAGGCTCAACAACGGTGAGTATTTTTTATCTCTGTTGAGGGTGTTCACAGTCGTTCTCGACGATGTTCTGTTGTTTTCCCACGCATCTGCTTCCCGGGCAGCTTTTGGAGTCACCACTGCGGTGGGAAGTGGCTCCGATGGCATCACCCGGCGCCTCAGGGTCACAGACGCTGCTGTCAGTGTGTTCTTGGGGCACCCAGAGGGACCTGCCCCTTGTGTGCTGTGGCACCAGGGAACTGGGATGGGTGCTGTAAAGTCAGAGGTGAAGTGTCCTTTAGCAATGAGTGCAAACTAGGGTGGTCACTCTTCTGACTACAATAAGTACTATTATTATCCACTGAAACTGCTACAGATTAGAAAGCACATGACAAAATACTAAATAGTGATTTATAATCTTTGCATTTTTTTCACATTACTTCCATGAGAAAGAAGCAGCTGATCCTAACTCACTTTGAATGCCTAGATAATTAGAGTCTTCTTGCTTGAAAAAAATTGATTATTTTGAGTGGCCATTTCATCAGTTTGTGTTTTAGCATCACAGGTTTTTTTTCAGAGGTGTGGTATCCTGGAATTTTTCTCTGGTTTTGTTTGGGTTTTTTGTGTGTTTTGTTCATTTGGTCATTTGTTAGTTATTTTTTCTTACCCTGTTCTTCCACTCTTGCCTCCATCTTTCTCCATCTGGCTCTGGCTGATGTAGACTATGAGCCTATTTCAGATTTGTCTATACAGTGGCTTTTCTTGAGAAGGTCTTAATCTTGATTGGGATGTTAGGGGCAAACCAGAAACAGAAAATAATTTCTAAAATATATGCCAGAACTGAGGGGCTTTGGCATAAAGATGGAGGATCCAGCCTCAAAGGGGTTATGAGAATAATCCAGGTCTTGTACCAGTGTCATGGTGGGAGCCCTAATTTGAAAGCCATCTTCCACGAGTGCAATGACCATCCCAGCCTTTAAGTTAGTGCTGGCAAATGCTCATCTTTAAAGTTTCATCCTAGTGTTCCACACTTTCTTCCATTACCTACTTAGAAGGCAGAAGAGTTGAGCAAAGCCTGCTGAGATTTGACATGTGATTCCAGAGTCCAGATATCTTTCATCTGCTTTTTAGCATAGTCATGAGCTTGTCTCAGTGAACTGGACAGGAAGGAGAGAGGAAAGGCTTCCAAAATTATCCTAGTTGTTATTTCCAGGCAGCTATATTTAAAGCAATAGGTTTTTTAAACCCTTTACAGAAAATTGGCCCTTGCAACACACACAAAATTCACATGCAACAACGGGCAGGGGAGCGTGTCACCAGCAGGGGTGGCCAGGCCTGGGAGCGTGTCACCGGCCGGGATGGCCAGGCCTGGGACCATGTCACCGGCAGGGGTGACCAGGCCTGGGACCATGTCACCGGCAGGGGTGGCCAGGCCTGGGACCATGTCACCGGCAGGGGTGACCAGCCGTGGGAGCGTGTCACCAGCAGGGGTGGCCAGGCCTGGGAGCGTGTCACCGGCAGGGGTGACCAGCCGTGGGAGCGTGTCACCAGCAGGGGTGGCCGGGCGTGGGACCATGTCACCGGCAGGAGTGGCCTTACCAAACGCCCTCTTCGCTGAAAGTGTTACCCAGATGCCATTAAAACAATGATCCTCCCTCCTGAGCTGTCCCCCTGAGCAAGAGATGAAGAATAAGGGAAGAATTCACAGCAGGCACTTCTCCTCTGCAGATTTCAGCTGCCAGGGTGTTATCTTCACTCAGGGTGATAGCCAGAAAAACAACCCACTGCCTGTTTGCCAAATGCACCCATGAGCTGTTTGGCCACGAGTTCAATATGAGGTTGTGATGGTTTTGCCTTCATTAAAAAGCCCAATTCTCCCTCTGTTCCCCACCCAGGCTGAGGAGAACTTCACTGAACACCTTTGACATCTCAATAGAGATATATTTTGCGTGAAATTCATCTGATTTGTGGATTCAGGTGAACAAGAAGTAGTTCCTTTGGAATGATGAATCTGTTGATACAGATACAGTGTGTGTATACTATATATAAATATTGTGTAATCTAGAAACTTGGTGTATAAGCTTTGAAATTTCTTTGAATTTACAGCCAACAAATGAAATTACTGCAATTACTTCGCTAGATAAATTCACTTCTTTCTGTTTCTCTACAGTACTGGGTTTGTTTCTGTACTGTGCCACTCCTTGCTGTGATATGTCTGAGATATCTCTTCTTTAATTGATTTATAATATACTTTGATTGATATACTCTTGCCTTATAAAAGTCAACATCTCTTCCCTCAGTATACACGGAACTTTTATTTAATTGGATTGCACACCATCAATTATGTATAACTGAAAAAAGCAGCTCTTTTTGTTCTGTTTTTATGATTTGCTTGCTGCAGAGCTCATAAGAGCTACAGAGAAATCCACCTGTAAGCAAAAGTTTTTTTGCATGTTCGTGGTCTGCGTATGCACCTCGAGTTCCCTCTCTCCAGCATCTCCTATTTTTTTTTTTTTTAAGCAGTCCACATATAATTTTAATTCACGTGTAAACAGAATGTTCTGAACTTTGGTTGTCATTAGTCATCGTGTGTGGCCGGGGGTGTTCTGGTTTGTGGCGGGGGTGGGGCAGTTGTTTTGGGTTTTGGGTTGGTTTTTGGGGGTTTTTTGGTCTGTTTGGGGGGGTTTTTTTGATGGTTTTTTGTTGTTGTTGTTTTAGGGGTTTTTTTGCCATGGAAGGAAGTGGGTTTTTTCCCCAACAGGCTTAATTTATGGGGTTTTAAGTGGGAAAAGTACAGCTGTTTGACTCCACAGCAATAGACACAAGTCTGGATTAAAGTTGTTAAAGCCACTGGACTTCAGACATCTGTAAACATTGTTGCATTTAGAATAGTGCAAGTATATCTGCATTTCTCAATGTGGAATAAATGTTCCCGTTTGTGGGTGGGGCACAGTGCCCACGGGGTTTTGCTTCTGTCCCACTTTTGGTCACTCACCTCTTATGTACACTTTTGCGGGGTGGCAGCCACTTCCTTCCCTGTCATGATGTGAGGAGCTCCTGTGGAATCTGTGAACTTGTCCCTCTGCCCTGCTCGGCCTGAGACCTCATCTCCATGTTCTGAGCTGTTTCTCTCCCGGGGCTCGGGTGGATGGTGGGGGGTGGAAGTGGCCCGGGGGGCTGCGGGGCAGTGTGGCCACTCGTTTGGAGACTTGGTCAGACTTTTGTGATATGGTTGAATACAAGAGTCTGTGCAAAAACTGGAAAGGGAGACTAATCTTGCTCAATCCTTCTTCTCTCAACAAGAAGACAAAATAGAAAGGTCTGTTCCAGAATGACTGTGTGGTGGTCACTTGGAGTTAGACAGACACTACTGCCTTATTTTGGGTGGCCAGCAATTGGAATCCCAGTATCAGTGCAGTTAAAGCATAGATTGACATCCAGTTCACCTGATGCAAAATGTTCTGGAAATTACCTTGGGCCACAGGCCCACTTTAAATACTCACTTTTATTAGCAGTGGCTAGTAGCTTATGTAAGATGACTGCTATATCCTTTAACCCGGATTATTTCTGCATAATTATTTTCAAAATTGTTAGATCTTATTATGGTCTTTTCTTTTTTATTGTTGGAGTTGTACCCAAATTATATAACTGACTTTTTTTTTCCTTTATGCAATAATCTGTTGAGAGAACTTATTCTATGACTTATAGCCCTGCCTACATGAAGTTATTTTTTCCTTATGTCCACTGCAGCTTTGAACCACTGGACAAAGAAAGAAGGTTTTGATTTACTGAATCAGAAGAAAGTTTTGATTTACTGAACAATAAACTCATCTATCTTGCTATACATAAGGATGATTATTTCTGTTGTTTTCTAAGCCTCATGTCACAAGGTATCGACTTGGAGAACATCGTCTGCTACAAAGATGATACACACTACTTTGTCATGACTGCAAAAAAGCAGAGCTTGCTGGAGAAAGGTGTCATCCGGCATGTGGGTATTCACTTTCCTCTTTCTCCAGAGAACAGTTGGCTTTCAGTATCCTAACTTTCCCTCCACCATGGATTGTTTTTATACAAGTGTATTTCAGAACACAATAGATGTGATTAATCCTCTTTAGAAATATTTTGAATCTTCAGAAGAGTGTTAGATCTATCTTCTCCACATTTGGATTCCTTTGTGGACTTGGGGGTTTAATCCATGTTAAAACCATACAGTTAAATATATAAAAACATTATTTCAAAGTCTAATAAACCCATCTGCTTTGCTTTCATTTATTCACCTATCCACTATGCCATGTGCTGTCCCAATGAATTCTGGGCTGGCTATGAAAGAAGTGAGTGGAAACTAAAACTAAAAGTGAGGGGACAAACTCAGGTTGACTTTCAAAAATCTCAGAGGCAGCTAATAGATTGGTTCTCAAAGATTTCCTTGCAGAAATGGGCCAAGTCACTCATTCTTTGCCTTTCCCATTGCAGTTTCCCAACTGGTACACCTGTTCCCTGTCAGGTTCATTCTCCATCATCGCCAATAAAACAAAGTTGGATTTCCTGAGCTGCTTCTCCTTACATTCAATAATGTCTTGTCCCTTGAATGCTTCCAGATGAGACCTTTTTTTCTGGCTGAAACAGGACTGTGGACTACATCAAGGCAATGCAGTCTGAGGTTAGTAAGGTGTGATTTCACCTAGTATGAAATACCAGCTTTTGATCATTCAAGTATTGTTCAAGTACAAATGCAGGGGGTCTGTTCTAGTTCTATTGAAGGGTATCATGCTTACCTTCAAGTAACTCAAGACATTGAGCTGTACCTAGAACATACCACATGTAGGTAGAAAGTTGCCCAGGAACAACGTGGGATTTGTTGGTTAAGTGCTGTAGCTGCATTCCCAAGGTGGCCCTGGGTGTGAGCTGGAAGCTCTCCCTTCCCCTAGGTGAGCCAAATGCTGCCCATCAACGTCCTGGGGAGTTTCTCACCCCTCAGCTGGCTCTCCTGGCCCTGGCATTAGCATTGCCACAGCTTGAAGAGCAGGAGGAGGAAGGAAGATCTTCTCCTCAACTTACTGCTCAGCTGTGGGGGCAGGGAGGGGAGGATGCTGTGGAAGGGCTCTCCAAAAAGTGCCTTGGAGGCAGAGAGAACCACCTCAGTGCAGAAACCTGCCTGTGCCCGTCCGGGTTCATCTCAACCTATCAGTCTATTTTGTTTTACCTGACACCCCTCCCCCCCTTCTTAGATGGGAAGGGGTCATTGGTTGATAGAATAACTACTCTAGTTTAGCCTCAAATACAGCCTAAACATAGACACTGAGTGACAGAGCTTCTTAATATAGTAGTGGTCACAGTACCTGCAGAAAAAAAGTCCCTGACTGATGTTATTAGCTGGCAACATTATTAAGGGAGGGACCAAGGGTGGTGTATGGAGCAGCATGAGGTTAGCCATGTGCATTTTATTAAACCTGATGGGTGCAGTCAGACAAAAGCATCCAGGTAAGATGTTATACTCAGTACTCAGACAGTTTTGCTGCTTTTTTGCCAATTTGCTATTTGCCTAGCAGTTCTTATTTTGTTTTCAAGTCAACAATAGAGGAGTTTAAACATGTTTGAAAATAGCAGCTTAGAGAAACTTTGGAATTCTCATTTTATTTTTTTTTTGTTATTCGAAACAAACATCACTCCCCAAATTTAGAAATTACTGATTTTGGTACTTAGCTTTTTGTTTTATCTTACAACTGAAAGTTAGAGAGTTTGGTTATCTAAATGATATTGGAGGGGATGTGTTCAGTTTTATAACGTATCTTTTTCTTAGAATAATTTTTTTCTTTCTTCCTGACTCCAGCTGTTGCTCAATTATGTCCTGAAGCATGAGGATTAATGGTTCTTGTGACTTTTGTCCCAGCACGAGTAATTGCAGATGCCATTCTTATTTAGATTGATGGATAATTTTGCTTTGAACCTTCCTCAGTGCTCTTCCTTGTGACCTTAAATGGCAGAAGTAAAATCATTTTAGAAATACATCCTAGACATATCTTTCCATGGACCAAAGAAGCAGATTCTGTCTTGGTGTGAAATTAATTTTATCTGCAGAGAGATATTAATGGAGATGATCAGTTATGCAATCCTTTGACTGCTGTTCCCACCTACATTTAATGGTCTGAGAGTCTTGAATCAAGCATCAAAGGCTACACAGACTGAATTATGCACCCTTGAATCACTATTTTGATTATTTTCATTTCATGTAGGCAAACTTTTGAATCGTATGGCACTGAAGCTTGGCTTAAGCTTCATATTTCTCTAGATTCTTTGTACTGTTTTAAAATGAAGTGATCCAATTTTAAGAGGTCTTTGGTTCAAAACTTTCTTGCTTTTCTACTGAGGTTAGGAGACCTGTAGTTTCCACATTATGCAGCATAGTATCTTTCACAGTATCTCAGAATTAGGGAATTGTTTATTGTCTTTATCTTTAAAGTGACAAACAAAAATTATATACTAAAATTATACGCTGTATACAAAAATTATTTCAACATACACTGATACACAAAGACAATATTTCAAATTTACTCCTGGACTAACTCTAATATACATCATGAAAAAAAATAAAGCCAGATCCTTTATATTCATTAAATTATTTTTACATATCATAGCACACTATTCTGTATGCTCAGGGAACAGAGTCTGTAATCTATCAACGCAATACATAGATTTTGTTCTGAGGAACAAGGTATTTTTAACTTGACTAAGTTGCACCCCTATGTGATCATCAGTGTAGAAGAGACTGTATCTGCACCAGGAACCCCACCTTTCAGCATCCCAACAAGTTTTCTATGTTCCAAGATTCTGATGTTTCTGTGTCTTCTAGTCCTGCAGGAGCAGCCTCATCCCCCTCACTAGTGTTTCTATCCAGCCTGCAACCTCACCTGCCAAACCTGCCCCAGACACGGATTTTATGCCACTTGTCCTGTGTGCTGACTTTGTCCTTGCAGTGGGTTTGCTCACTTTGCAGCAGCATCTTCAAAGAGGTATTCAAGAGATCATTTGTGAGGAGCTTTGCAGATTTTCTGCTTGGACACATCCACGTTCCTTGCTGTCATGTAGAAAAAATGAGTTCCCATCCCAGTGTGGTGGGGCCACTATTTGGCTCTAAGCAATTTGCCTCGGGTTGGGCTGCAAGACAAAGTCCAGGTGTCTAAACTTCCAGTTTTCTGCTAAAACAAAGGAGACAAAGTGTGGCCTTAGTAAAGCAAATTAGACTGGCATTTGGCACATAATTCTGCAGTGCTGTTGGTGATGGCACACACACACACACGCACACACACACACACACACACACACACACACAAGGACGTGGTGGATGAGGTGGAATCACCAAGCTGCATCGAAAAACAACATTAAAAACTAAAATTATTATTATTATTTGATAGCTTTGGTGAGTTCTTCACCGGCAGGAAGATTTAGAGATGGCATGTAGATATTCATCTCACTGTACCAGAATTAAACTGACCAAGTCCCTTCATGGGCAATGAAACATGTCAAGGAGCTAACAGAAATCTGACTGCTTAGGAGCTCTGCTTTCCAACAGGTATGGAGCAGACACTTACAAAGTGCTGTCAGTTACACCTGTATCAAATAGCAAGAGCTTCACAGATGTATGGCACAGAATGTCTGCAAAATGAGGCATATTTCTTTCCAAAATCCTGGGTAAAACTTGCTTTATAGAAGTCATTTCCACAGAGCTGCCACTGCAGCAAGAACAGTTCTTGGTTGTCTTGTTTATTGCAAATCAGAGACTTTTTAAACATTGTAAGACTTTGGGTTTACAAAGCGGATTTTGATTTGACTACAAATTTAGACAGTTTACACTTTTGGTTTCCTCTCACAGGATATTAGAATTCCAAATAGTCAAGCAGGGAAAGCTGATGTAGCTGAATTACTTCCTCTCCAAAACATTTCATTTTAACCATCATTTCAAGAAAATAGGATACTGTAACTCTAAAAGAGTTCAAACAATAACATTAAGGATTTACAACAGTCAAATGTTAATTTATTTCCAAATCTTATCAAAACGCTTCCTCCTTTCCAACTTTTTTTCTCGAAGATGTGAATAAATACACACGGAACTGGGAGCTGAAAAAATGTGTCCCAGACGTCTTCAGCTCAATACTCAAGAGGATGAGAGTAGCTGTGTTTGTGCAATTGCAGAAAATAATAATGCCTCTGTCACAAAAATTGAAATTATCAGAGACAAACTTTATCCATGTTGTTGTTTTTTCTTTTATTTTCTTGGAGAGGACTGGTGATTTTTAATTTCAGGCTGTTGCTTTCATGAAATTATCATTTTGCATTTTTTTTTCCACATTTTTGACTGTGTGATAGGATAATGACTTACAGGTAATGAATTAATATTTATCTCTAAAAAGTCATTGCCAACTAAAACGATTCGCTGATTCTGGGCCAAAGCACTTCAGACCTTTTAGTTTTAGGTGTTCTTATGATTGTTTTTTTCATTGCTTGTTTGTTCATCTTTCCTCTCAGATATACTGGGACCATTTTAGCCAACGTGAATTTCAGAGGTGCTGTTGCTCCAGCGCTCGAACTTCCTACTCCCTAAACGAGCAAACAACTACAGCTTTTTCTGACAGCGCTCCTTCTGTGCACCTCTTAATTAATCTCTTTATCGCCTCTGTTCTATGTGACCGGGGTCTCCACCGCGCCTCCAACTTCTTCCCGCCACCGGTCGTTGGGCTTGTCACTGCCACAAAAACATGATTTCTAATAATACAGGAGGAATAAAAAACAACCCTGATCTTCTTTGCTCTTGTGGAAATCAAAAATAGATTTATTGATAAGCAGAAAAGGTTTACTGTGAAATAACTAACACATGATTAAGCATAGAAGCCTTCTTAATGCAACCTGACAGGATGGTTTTCTGCTGAAACTCAAGTTCTCTCCTCCCTTTCCTGCTGAATAGCAGTTAGCGCTCAGTTTGGACCAATCAACAGGTCATATCTGCAATTTTCTTTTTATTAACAAGAGCTTTCCATAGCGATGTAATTGCAAATTAAACAGTCCACACAGGATTTTCCCTCAGGTACTTCAGAAGCCAGCTAAAGGTAGTGATAACCTTCATTTCTGTTGAGGACTGGCAGAGGAAGACCATTATATCTATATTTAAAGGAAGAGAGGATGGTGGGGAAGAGAAACCAATAAATTATAGAGCCTTCATCTCAACTTTACTCACTGAAAAGTTACTGGAATAAAAAACCTCACAACTATTCTTCAGCATCTAGGGGATAATAAAGAATGGCAAATGTGGATGTGTGATGAAGAGTTGGCAACAAAGCAGCCTGGTTTCCTCTCTTCTGAAGATAACTGGCCTAGTTTAAGAAAAAAATGACTGCAAGCATTTGCATCGTCCTCAATGATAGTGGCCAAAAAATACAATAGTGCACCAAGAATGGACACAGCACAAAAACTCTTCACAAGGAAGCAATGATATTTCAGGGTATAGCAGCTCTGGAGATCAGGGGTGCCTTTTCCTGCTAGATTCTCCCTGGAGCAAGAGGAGACTCAGCAGGAGACAGTCCTCTCCCTGGGGGCCTCTTGCTCCTGGCAGACCCTGCAGCTCCCGCGGGCACTGCTTCCTCCACCTTCTCCAAAGGCTGAAACTCTCCCCCCACATCCAGCTGTCAAGTCAAAACTTGGACAAATGTCTGAATATGAGCCTGCATTGTGCCCAGGTGGCCAACAAGGACAATAGCCTCCTGGCTTGTATTAGGGGACCAGCAGGACTAGCACAGTGATGGTTCCCTGTACTCAGCACTGGTAAGGCTGCACCCTGACTACTGTGTCCAGTTTTGGGCCCCTCACTGAAAGAAAGACACTGAGGTGCTGGAGCTGTTGAGGGATCTGGGGTTGTTTATGCTGGAGAAAAGGAGGTTCTGGGGAGACCATAAGGTCCCTGCAGCTACCTGAAAGGCGGCTGTAATGATGTTGGGGTTGGTCTGCCTAAATAACAAGCAATAGGATAATGCTTTTTGACTTTACTTTTGTTGCTTCTGGTGCCTGCCACAGCAGCTTAGCACTGTGGTGTGTCAGCAGGGGAAGGGTCCCAGCCACACTCCCCTTGCTCCAAAAAACACATGTCCTCATTAAGTTAAAGGAGGTTTGTTCCCTCATATTCCACATGGCAACGCTGTGCGGGGACGTGGCTTTGGAGGTTGCTGTGACTGCACCAATGTGTCCGTTATTAGTCATGTCCTTCTCTGAGAAAAAAAAGGGCTGAGATGGTTGATAAATGAGTGTGACTTGTGGGATGGCTCTGTCTCGGTCCTCTGGCCTCTACCCATCACAACCTGGAGTAGGGGCAGGAAACCCCTAGGCTGGCTTCTCCTTTGTTTATTTACTTTTTATCGCCAAACAGCAAGTGGGTTTGTTTCCCCTTTATCCTTGGCTGCTTTCCCCTGCCGCTGCCTTCCCTCCCTGACCCTCCTCCCGACAGCTTTCACCCTGGATACCCCCCCCCCCCCAAAAAAAAAAAAAGCATCTCGCTTTCCCACCCGACCGAAAACAAACCAAACAAACCAACCCCAAAACAAACCCCTTACCCGGGGGGGGTTGCGAGGAAGGGTCCCCGACACCCATCCACCCCCGAAGCCGGGATTGGGGATGTTTCAATCAAGTAATTAGTAGTTCAAGAAAAAAAGAAGGTAATTTCACCCGAGACAGGGAGTGCTGGAACATAAGCAGAGATGAGGTTGAGGTGCTGTTGGACACAAGTTTATTCCTGTTCTTATTTTAGCTGAACCAATACACCTTCTCCAGTAAAGAGGTGATAGGACAGTGCGTTTACAATGAGTATCCCATGTAGTACAGCTGTACTATGGATTAGGTAATGTCACTGATTCACCACAGAATTATTGAGCCACCTTGTTCCTTGCCTTTCCAGGGCAACAATCTTCACCATCACTGGGCTTTGTACATACTAATTAATCTTCTGTGCGCATGCGTGAAGTGCGGCCCCTCCGGCCACCGGGGGCGCTGTGCAAGCCACGTCGGCTTCCGGTCGGCAGCTTCCGGTCAACCGCTTCCGGTCAGTAGCTTCCGGTCAGCCGCTTCCGGCCGAGCAGCGTCCGCGGGGGCAGCGGGGAGGGGGGAACTGGGGGCTTGTTTGGCCGGAGGGGGCCGGGACTGGGAGGGGTCTGTGGGGCGGGGGAGGGCCTGTGGAGGGGGGAGATGGGGGGGAGTCAGGGGCCGGGGGGGGGGATGGGAAGGGGGGCGTGTAGGGGAGGGGGGGGAGAGGAGGGGTGGGTGTGGTGGGAAGAGAAGAGATAATGGCTTTCCACAAAGTACTGGTTTGGTTGGCATGGCTGGACTTCATGTATGCGTAAAAAAAAAAAGGTTTATAGTGTAGCATTTGGATGAAGATACCAGAGTTCTTCTGGGTCATTATATACCCAAACGGACTAATTTCTCCCCCTCTCCCTTTAAGCAGTATGTCAGCCATTTCTTCCATTTCCAGCTGAAAATGGAACTTGGCCACACTGCAGTGTGGCATCTAGCACTGAAGTGATCATCTCCACACATTTGCAACAGACAAAGCTGGCTTTGGCAGAGAAGGCAAAAAGGGATGGAGGATAGTTGGCAGCACAGTGAGTCTGTCAGGGTGTCTGAGGCTGGTTTGCTTGTTGCAGTGACTGTTTTTTTTCCCAGTGCTTTCTTCCAGGGAAGAGCTGGAGCTGCTGAGCCTGCTGGCTGCTCTGCTTGTGCTCCATCCTCCCAGATTGCAAGTGGCAGTTGTTGATGGTCTCCAATAAACGGTGGAGTCTGGGGGCCACTCACTGTTAGGAGGCAGGAGGCCAAGGAGAGGAACAAACACAGATCTCCATGCTGGCGGAGAGATGATAACAAGGAATGAGCCATCAAGTTCGTCTTAGTTTTTAGGCACTGATCTCCAAAAATGGGATACTGCCTTTGAATCTTTATTGCAAGAAAATGTATTTAGCCTGTATGGTAGCAATGTAAGTCATGTACTCTTGGCATCAAAATTGTTTACAGAGTATTTTCTAACCTGACCCGTTTTTACTTTTTATTGATTTTGAATAAAACACTTTGACTTGATATAAACCATGGTAATGCATTGATGAGGCTGTGCTGAATAAAATATTTCACATGGAATTAAACCCCAGAAGGTTTAAAGCTTTTATCAGTTGGTTTTGATAAAAAATAATTCCGTATGTCTTCCTTGATCTTTCAAAGAAGAAATTTGATGTTGAATTTCCTAGCTGGATATCTCAATGAAACTTCAAATCCCTTTTCACTGTGACAATTCAGGTATTTTCAAAGGGAATTTGAAACCTTTTGGAGAAGTGTTTGAGGATGAGAGAGCAACAAAAATACTACTCCTAGCAGATGACCCTTCCATGTTACATGTTCTCTACTTAGACGAGCAGTTTCAACAGCACTGCAACATCAGTACTATAACATTTCTTTTGCTTCACTAGTGACACCATGGTGACACACATACTTTCTCACCTCCTTATTGATAGTTGGATTTAATTACCATATTCATTTTAAGTGGCTCTCTCCCTGCATTACATTCATTTCATTGTAGAGCCTATTGTGCTCTGAATGGTATGTGAAGAGAGGCACAGCTATTTTGCTGACACCTCTTTAGCTAAAGCGTGGAGACCTACATAGCCACACAGTGATTATCTCCAGGACAACTCTGTCTCCTTCAGGCACATGGCTTTTGCAATTGTCAGAGTTCTCCAGTATTAATACATTGTTTTATTACTCAAAGTGGTTGTATTTTAAGTAATTAAGTCAAGAAAACCCATGTCCTACGCCAAGCATAAATCCTCCCAACACACCCCATACAAGAAAACACATGTGTTTAGGTATCTCCCCAAAAACTCCCCAAGAACAGGGAGGCCAATCAAAAATGTTAAAATAAATTAGAAGAAAATCAATAGATGGAACACAAGATAACTAATACATTGTGATGAGTCTATCACTATTTAGAAGACCACTTTCAGCATTTTCATCATATTACTTGTTGTTACTGTGAGTTCAAGGTGGAAAGATTAACATCTTGACTTTCCTGGTGATCTTAAAAAGCTTGCTAAAAGAGGGCAGTTTTTCTGTCATGTAACAGCACAGCACGTTGTACAGTGCAGTTGTGCATGAGTTAATCCAGGGCTACTAAGAGAAGAACCATGCAGAGCAATGCAAAATTACATAGGCCTCTTCTCATATCCCCCCCGCAAAGCCCCCCCCTCCCTGGGGCCCCCCGCAAGCGGCCCGGGGGGGACCGGGGGCCCCCCGGGGGGGGGGACCGGCCCCGGGAGGGGGGGTTTTGGGGAGGAGGGGATCGGGGGCAATATGGGGGGAATAACATCTAAACACGGGGGGGGGCTGTTATAATCCTGTAGAAAACAGAACCCAGCCCGCGGGTCCAGTCAGGGATGGGGCAGGGGGGGGAAAATGGGACCCAAGTGGCTGAGTATGGAGGGGGGAGTGGATTAAAAAAAAGGGGGGGCAAGGATAATTAGATAAGAAATAGGGGCAAGGACGCAGGTCAAGACTTCCCTCTTTTTTTTTTTTTTTTCCTTTTAAGCAGCTTCCTAAGTCCAGCTCATTCATTGCTCAGGTGAAATCCAAGGTCTCAGTCTAATCCAGAAACCTCTATCAATCAGTCCAGTAGTAGACAGGAGAAAGGCATTTTTAAGTAGGTTAAAGCTCAGGGTAAAACAATTTAGATTTGGGCCCAGGAGCTTCCAAAGCCACTACTGAGCTGTTCATTTCCAAGGACTCCGGATTATTTTCTTTAAGTCTCTTTCAATGTCAAGCATGAGTTTTCAACAATGGCAGCCTGCATACATTTAATGTATCAGGGGCAGTGCGTCACCCCTTTCTTGTCACTCCATCCCTGCTGTCCCCATCCCTCCACCCCCATCTTGTCACCCCATCCTTGTCCCCCTCATCCACGCCACCTGCATTCTGCCACCCTCAACCCTGCCACGTCCATCCCCACAACTCCTCACTCTGTCACCCCATCCTTGCCACCCTCGTTCTGCCACCCTCATCCCGGCCACCTCCATTCCTACCATCCCCCCCACTTGTCACCCCATCCCTGTCACCCCCATGTCGTCACCCCTTTCTTGTCACTCCATCCCTGCTGTCCCCATCCCTCCACCCCCATCTTGTCACCCCATCCTTGTCCCCGTAACAAAAAAAAGCAAGTATGATCCAAAGCCTCCATTAGGCCCTACTGCTATCAGGCAACAGTTGGAGAAAGTTAACTCAGATGTCAATATAAGCCACAAAACAGCTCTTCATTTCAGATCATTAGAAAGTTTAATGAAAGCCACATCAAAAAAAAATATCCTCTGAAAAAAAAAAAACCAACAAAACAAACACAAAGCAAAACAATCCATGTCATATCCCAACAGGGCACTAACAGACCTTAAAGACCTCTGATAAATAGCATTCCTAAAAATTACATTACTTCAAGCACTTTCCAGCTAGCTCACTTCAGACTCTTCAGGAAACCCCTCCCCAGCTTTGTTGCCCTTCTCTGGACACCTTCCAGCAAGTCAACATCTTTACTAAACTGAGGGAAAATTTAATATTGGGGTGGGGAAGGAGGGAAGGAAGGAAAAAAAGAGAATGCAAATTGGTGTAGACTTCAAGTTCATCTATTGTGTGTGGGTCCATACCTGTCAGACTAACTTCACTTGTTAGCTATCAAGAATAAAGTCTGGGGGTGGGAGGGGGGGAAATCTTATTAATTTGGTTCATATAAATATTTTCCCTCACAGATTCATGACATTTTCTTGTGTGTTCTCAGTGATCTATGTTCTGTGCTTCAAAAAACAAACCACAAAACACCCAGAACAAAACCAACTGCTTATCTATGAATTTGATGAAGATGGGTAGAACTGAGAGGCTCTCTGAGACAAAGTGAGGCTTTGCCTTCTGAGCCAGGTGCTTCTCTCAAAATAAGAGTAGCAGTAGGTGAATCCCACAGCACACTTATACTGCAATTAAAAATCTAATGGGAAATTCCAGAGAATCACAGCATTGGATTTTGATCTTCTTCCACAGTCCTCACACCCTGCTGACATTTCATGGAATCACAGATTGGTTTGGGTGGGAAGGGGCCTTTCAAACTCAACTGGCCCCCACCCCCCCAGAAATCTTGGTAGCTGTGTGATGCCAACAGACACAAGTTATGCCACATCTAAGTGTCATCTCATGGTTAATCAGCAGTGTTACTCTAAAATTCCTTGGCTGGTTGGTTAAATCAAATGAAGAGGTAGCCCTGTTACTTCCACTTAGAAACACTGTTAATTAAATTATATTTCAGCTGGCAGTTTTTTGTGTTTGTTGTATTGCACTTAAAGCTCTGTCCTGTATCTTCCATTTTTATTGACCTCAGAAATTTATTGCTTCAGCAGAGTGCTTTCAAAAGCAACGCCCAGATCGCATGGAAAGACTCAAAATTTTCACTTTATTTTCTTTGACTTCCATTGTAATTTGCACCATAAAATGTTCTCCCCTTCTACATGCTCTGTGTAGGCTGAAGTAATTTAAATGGACTAAACCCAGGAAGCAGTTGCACCAGTTGTGCTTTTGTAGAGTTTTGCTGAGGAGAGCACCTCATGTTTGCTAAAGGAGTTGGAAGTTTTCTGTATGTTTTGTCAAAGATTTGCTGTTTAATTTGTTCCTGGGATAGATTTGTTCTGTCATCTGGTGACTGCATAGGGTGAGCAGGTTGTTTGGGAAGGACAAGCTGCAATGTGTGAGTTGTCTTCTCTGCAGCTGTCTTCCATAGCCACCCAGTCTGGGCAGCGTGGGTACGAGTGTGTGCTCAGCATCCAGGGTGTGATCCACCGTGTGCCCGCACTGCGCTTCAACAGCTCCAGCGTGCAGTGCCAGAACAGCTCGGTGAGGCTCTGGGAGGGGAACGGGCCAAAAAAAGGGGGGTGGTCAGCTCCAAATAGCTGTTAAAAAGGAGAGTGAACCATCCTGGAGCTAAACTAATCCTGAATTCCAGGGTGGAACCCGCGGTGGGCACGCTGGGTGTTTCATTACAGGAGAAGATCATGTGTCTGGCTGCGATATCGTCTCGCTCTGCGGGGCCGTCGAGGGGAAGGCGGTATGAGGGAAAGAGCAGGCTCTTGTTACACGTGTGGCAAAGGTTTAACATTGTTTAACATTTAAACATTAATATGGTTTGCATTCATGCAAAAAAAAAAAGGATTAACACACAATCATAGCATGTTTTTAAATCATTTTTAAAAACCTGAACATTTTTTGCTTATTAATGAATGGAACAGAACAATGAAATGTTTTAAGCAACAAAAAGCTAGTTGAAAAACAAAGACTGATTTTTATTGCTACTTAATGTTGATACTTGAAGGGGCCATGTGACATTCACCTAGTTTTCAGTATGGGATGTTAATGGAAAAGAATCACATTTTAAATGTGTTCCCAGACCACAGGAAAAGCCGGTCTGGTGCCTCCTTCCGGAGGCAAAGCCACGGAGGACAGTGAGGTGCAACAGCGTGTTGGCTGGGGTCATTTCGCCCAGCTTTGGCAGCTGGGTGTTGGGTCAGCTGGCCCTGTCAGACACTCACAGTGAAGCGACCACTCTTGTTGGAGCATGCAAAGAGGCGGGGGGGGTGAGCATCCATCTTCTTGTCCTTCAGCCGGGGAGAGGTGCGGTACGGAGCTTTCCCGCCCACAGCTGCCCAGAAAGTCTCTGAAAAACAAAAGGAGATAGTGATGCTCCAGCTAGTAGTGGACTTCATTAGTTGTCATGACTGATTTGAAAGTGGGCTTCAGATACTAATACAAAGAAAAAAAATTATTCTTTTAACCATGAAAAATCATCTAGACCAGAAGTAACTATTTTAACTAACCCATAAAGCCATATCCTTTAAAAAATCAAAATACAACATATTTCTCTACTGGAACACTTAACCATGTCAAACACTTTAAAACTGTGTGAGATGTACTGGTTTTGGAGGTTTTTTTTGACAATGTCTTCTACCCCTACACATTTTGAAGAGCTATAAGCAAAAAAGAAATCCAAAAGCTCAACTTCTGACATTTATCTCCTTTTTGATAAATGAGCATTTTTCATTTCTTAAGTGACTTTTACAAGTATGCAGAGAACTGCTACCTGATCTACATATTGATCAAGCCTGAGATAGATTATTTATGTGTGCTGTATCTCTGAGTAGTTATGAATTTCAGTTGCACATTTTTCTCTGACTTAAGAATGAGTGAACAAGTCTGTGCTGACATCAACAGAGCTCTTGAAATCAACAAATAAAAAAGTTTATAGTGAGGATTACTTTATTGCACAATTAAGCAGGTTGTAAACAAACATCAGAATAAATATTCTTAAATCCCACCACTCGTATATCCAATCATACAGAAATTACCAGGAGGGAAGAGATTTTTCCTGCTGCTTGCGTCTTTAGTCCCGTTGCTGCACCTCTTCCTGTTCAGCTTTGGAATTGCTGATTTCTGCAGTGTCTTGGAGAATTATTCTCCTGTGTGGCCAGAAGCAACAACTAGAGTGAGAATTTCAGAGCAGCTGGATGGAGCCACTCACCAGCCATGGCTACTGGAGGAGAGACCCCTACTAGAAAGGTTGCTGTGCTATCTGGCACATCTGGAGAAGCAAAAGCCACTCTTTTTGAGGCCAGAAGGCACCGTGGAGGATGTTGGAGCTCTCCCAGTTGATCCCTGAGTCCAAGGTGCTCGGCGGACGGCGTGAGGATCAAATTCAGCTCCGCGTTCAGGACCTGCAGGGACGGGAAGCCGCCGCACCCCGGCAGGTCGGCCAGCCTGTTGGATGCCACGTTCAGCTCCTCCAGGGACTTCAGCTCAGCCATCCCCTTGGGGACGCTGGCGATCTGATTGTTCTGCAGGTTCAGCTTTCTGATGTTGACTGGCAAGCACCAAAACACAGCGTCCGTCAGCAGGTTGGAGGACAGGTCCAGCTCTGTCAGAGACTCGGCCCATTGGCACTGCGCAGCGTCTTCGCCGTGACTCAGCAGGTTGGAGCCCATGTCCATGTACTTCAGGGGTGTGGGGGTCTCCAGGGCGCGGGGGTGTCCCCAGAGCTGGGGGGTGTGTGTGTGTGTGTGTCCTAGGAGCTCGCGGGGGGCCCCCCCAGGAGTTTTGGGGTCCAAGAAGCTCGGGTGTGGGGTCCCTGGAATTTGGGGGGGGGTCCCAGGAGCTCGAGGGGGTCCCAGGAGTCTGGGGGGGCTCCAGGAGCTCGGGGTGGGGAGGTCCGAGAAGTTTGGGGGTCCCCAGAGTTCGGGGGGTCCCAGGAGTTGGGGAGGGGTGTCCCAGGAGCTGGTGGGGGAGGTCCCAGAAGTTTGGGGGTCTCCAGAGCTCGGGGGCAGGGAGTCCCCTTCCTCAGCGGATCCTGCAGCCGAGCAGAGTCTGTCCCACCTGGGTCGCCAAACTGATGCAGTGAGAAACCCAATAACCAAAGTTATTCAGCAGGCATTCTTTAGAGTTAGGGTCTTTTCTTCCCTCGGTGGTCTTCCATGACCTCTGGTGGACATTTACTTCATCTTCTCTTCTGCATCATTGTGTTGTTTCAGTGACCTAAAGCCCAGAATCCTTGTTTTTGCCAGTTCTCGTCTGCTCAGCATGCTCAGGCGCCTCAAGACATCTTGTTGCCCTGTTCCTAGAGATAGACACTATCCACAAGGTTATAAAAAGTGTGTGTGAAAAGAATAAGTGTGCAAAAAGCGAGTGTGCAAGGAATAAGTGTGCAAAAAGTGAGTGTGCAAAAAATGAGAGTGCAAGGAATAAGTGTATAAAAAAATGAGTGTGCGAGAAGGGAGTGTGCAAGTAATAAGTGTGCAAGGAGGGAGTGTGCAAGTAATAAGTGTGGAAGGAGTGAGTGTGCAAAAAGTGAGTGTGCAAAAACCGAGTGTGCAAGGAATAAGTGTGCAAAAAGTGAGTGTGCAAGGAGTGAGTGTGCAAGTAATAAGTGTGCAAGGAGTGAGTGTGCAAGTAATAAGTGTGCAAGGAGTGAGGGGACTGGAGCATCTCTGTTATGAGGAAAGGCTGAGAGACCTGAGACAGTTTAGGCTGGAGAAGAGAAGACTGAGAGGGAATCTTTCCAGTGCTTATAAACATCTGAAGGGTGGGTGTCAAATGGATGGGGCCAGTCTCTTTTCAGTGATGCCCAGTGGTAGGACATGGGGCAACAGGCACAACTTGGAACACAGGAAGTTCCATTTGAACATGAGGAGAAAATTCTGTACCGTGAGGGTGACAGAGCCCTGGAACAGGCTGCTCAGAGAGGTTGTAGAGTCTCCTTCTCTAGAGATATTCAAAACTGGCCTGGAGGTCCCGAGGCCCCTCAGAGGCGGTGTTGGGCATGCGTGCCACCGCCAGGTGGTGGGTGCGGATAAGCAGAATAGTCCCCGATAAAAGAGCAGGAGCCACGAACATCAAATGGAACGTTCTCCCACCAGACCTGAAAGCACATCGGACTGACGGGACGCCGCAGATCTCTGGTGGTAGCTATCACAACTGACTTATCTTCCTTCCTTTCCTTTCTCTCTTTCTCTCTCTGCTTTGCGAACTCTTGTTGGGCAAATAAAGTCACTTGACACTTTGACTCCACTTTGAGTCTTAATTCTGTTCCCGAGAATATGAACAAAATCTCGCGAGAGAGCGACTCAGCGACTGGAAAAGGGAACTGGGACAGCTTGAATGGAAATGAAAATGATAAAAATGGAATAGATACAAATACGTACAAAACCAGTATCAAACCCAACCCCCTGATGGTAATTCCATCACCGTCACCACTGGTGCTGTGGAGCAGGCACTGGGAGAGTCCCAGTCTGGGCCCAGCAGCAGATGGGAGCTGTGTTCAGGACCTGGATTCTGGGGCTGGATTCAGGACACACAGATCAGGGTTGAAGGCAGAACGGATGGACAGAATCCTCCTGGGATGCTCTGAGAAAGAAACCAACAGAGGACCCGAGCCGTCACTGGGAGTGTAACTGCGAGAGCTGTGCTAGCACTGGGAGAGCTGGGGTGACACTGGCATTGTAACTGCGAGCACTGGGTTGTTCCTGGGAGGATGGGAGTGAGACTGGGAGTGTAACTGGGAGCTCTGGGTGGGCACTGGGAGCACTGGGATGATATTGGGAGTGTAACTGGGAGAATGAGTCTAGCACTGGAGTGACAGTGGGAGTGTAACTGGAAGCACAGAATGAGAACTGGGATCATTGGGTTGGTGCTGGAAGCGTAACAGAGAGCCCTGAACCAGCACTGGGAGCACCGGGGTGACAGTGGGAGGGTAACTGCTCGGATCATTCCCTGCTGCTGGTAATGCAGGTTGGTAGTGATGAGCTTGTGGAACAAAAGTGATTAAAAAGGACTGGAGCAATTGGTTGGAGGATCAGGAGCACAGGTGTTGTTCTCCTCAATCCTTTCAGTGGCAGGAAGAACACTGAAAGGAACAGGAGAACACACCTGATTAGCACACAGCTCAGAGGCTGGTGTCACCAGTGGAGGGTTTTTTGACCCTGGGTGCTTTACAAGTCCCCAGGCCTGCTGGCAACAGATGGGGAGTGCCTGTCTCAAAGGGGGAAAGGATATGGGGGAAGGGATCCTGGGTCAAGAGCTTGTCTCATGTTCAGCTGGCTGTCAGTCAACACCCCCAGTTCCTTCGCCACCTGGCAGCTCTCCAGCCACTCCTCCCCAAGCTGGAGCACAGCTGGGCGTTGTCGTGGCCCAAGTGCAGGACACAGCATTTGGCCTTATTGAAACTCATGGAATTCGCATTGGCCCAGTGATCCAGCCTATCTAGATCCCTCTGTAAAGCTTCCCTACCCTCAAGCAGATCGACACTTCCACCCAGCTTGGTGTCATCTGCAAATTACCCAAGGGTGCACTCTATCCCCTCATCCAAATCCTTGATGAAGCTGTTAAACAGGGGTGGCCCCAGGTCTGCAGGTTCCCCCCCCACACTTCCTTCCAGGGATTTCACCACCCACACCCAGATTCTACACCCCTAAGAACAGGAGGCACCTTCGCGCTGTCAGAGGTTAATTCTGCACCCTCTGCGCCGGGGGGGTCTGCTCAGCACCCCAACACCCACCCCACCATCCACGTGCCCTGTGCACCGGGGGTCTGCTCAGCACCCCACCATCCACGTGCCCTGTGCATCAGGGGGTCTGCTCAGCACCCCACCGCCCACAAACCTCTTGTACCAGGGGTCTGCTCGGCACCCCACCCCCCCACAAACCTCTTGTACCAGGGGTCTGCTCCCTCAGATTGCAACAAGACCATGCCACCACTGCAGGCTCCTGAACACAGAGACATGCAGCAAACACAAGGAAGAAGAGGCAGCATGAAGAAACAGAACTGGTGGCAGAGGAAACAGGACACCGTGGGGCCAGGAGGGTGGTCTCAGGTGCTATCTATAGCCAGTGGGGATCCAAGTCATTTTGAGAACAACTTGGTGTGGGAACCTGACCTGATTCTGAGTACATGACCCCCCAAAATTCCCTTCGGATTCCCACTTGTATCACAGGAACAATTGTCTTTCAGTAAGATATTAAACAGGAATTATTTGGTGAGAGAAAATCTGGAGGGCATGGCCTTGGGACAGGCAGTGAAGGGCAGAGCCAGCATCTCTCCCAGGGGTGCAGCTGGACCCCCCCAGGAGAACCCTGGGGACACGCAGGGTGGGACAGGCAGGAGCTCTGCTGCGGTGAAGGATCTGCTCGTGGAACTAAAGGAGGACCTGCACAGATGAGTCTTGTGGTGGAAAGGGACTTGGAGCGTTGAGGGGATGGGCACAGCCTATGGCTGCCCTGTGCTGCCTGCTCCTGGAGAGCAGCAGTTGGAGGAGCTGGGCAGCAGCAGGTGGGGGTACAGCAGATGGGACCCGACAGTACCTCGGGGATCATGCCTGGGGTACATAAAGAAAAGTGTGTCCAGCAGGTCAAGAGAGGTTGTCCTCCCCTCTACTCTGCTCTAGTGAGACCACATCTGGAGTATTGTGTTCAGTTCTGGTCTCCCCAGTTCGAGAGGGACAGGGAAATACTAGAGAGAGTCCAACAGAGGCTACGAGGATGATGAAGAGGCTGGAACATCTCTCTTATGAGGAAAGGCTGAGAGACCAGAGGCTGTTTAGCCTGGAGAAGAGAAGCCTGAGTGGGGATCTTAGGAATGTTTACAAATCTCTGAATGGTGGGTGTCAAGTAGAAGGGGCCAGGCTCTTTTCAGTGAGGAAGCCATAAATCATTTTACTATCCACATTCTTAGTATAATGAAGTCTTTTCTTTTTTTTTTTTTTTTTTCTTTTAGACCTATTGTTTAGACCAGTAGAGAAAGTTTGGTTACAGAAATGGTGCATGAGGCACTGGTTGTGATTTGTACTGGGCTTGTAGACGATGCCCAGTCTTCCTGGGCTGCAAGCAGCACCCTTACTTTTAGAAATTAAGATTAATAAAATGTAATTTGGTAGGCAAAGCTAGAGCCATTAGCCTGTGGTCAGACCTGTTCATGAGCACAGATTTAAAATGAAAAGCATGACTTAAACACCTTTGGTCCAGCCCCGAGCCGCTCTCACCTGCCGCAGGCAGGTGAGAGCGGCTCGGGGCTGGAGCCCACCGGGAGCGAAGGCATCAAACTCCCCGTCAGTACTTGGGGCTTCGTGGTAGGGAGCGAGACCCTGCTGTAAAACCTGAAGCTTTTCTTAAAACGTTTTGGCAGCCATAGCGAATAGAGGAGTCCTTGTGTACTGTGGTGACACCAAAGTAAATACGAGTTTTACTGTAATAGAAATGCAGTCACTCTTTCCACTTGACTACTTGTTCGAAGGTCAAAATACAAGTAAGCACTTTATTTCTTCCCACCCCCCCCCCAATCTGGAATGGGGTGAGAGGGGCTCAGGGAGCGGGGTGAGAGGGGTCATTTCTGGTCAGTTTGGGGCCATTTCTGGGGCATTTGGTCCATTTCTGGGCAGTTTGGGTCCATTTCTGGGCAGTTTGGGGCCATTTTGGGGGCATTTGGTCCATTTTTGGGCAGTTTTGGGCCATTTCTGGGCGGTTTTGGGCAGTTTGGGTCCATTTCTGGGCAGTTTTGGTCCATTTTGGGGACATTTGATCCATTTCTGGGTGGTTTTGGGCCATTTCTGGGTGGTCTGGGTCCATTTCTGGGAAAATTTGGGCAGTTTGGGGCCATTTCTGGGCCCGTCATCTTGACCGTATTCGTTACACTGGTCTTCAGACAAAGAACAGCCTATGGACAGAATAAGGCCTCCTTTATTGGTGGCTCCAGTTTTCAGTAGGTGGGATTGAAAGCTAGAAAGGGGAATTAAGGGAATTTTTTGCATGGGAAGGTGAGCTTTTCAGCAACAGTTTTCTACATAATGACATTTCCAAAGACTGCTGTAAAATGCTTGTTTGTGCCTCATCACTATGGTGGATCAAATGACTTAGAGACTCATTTGATAACATTAAAGGATTTTTTTTTTTCTCTTTTTTTTTTCTTTCAAGAGAAGTTTGTTTTCTCGACATGCCATGAGCACAAACATGGCTCACAGGAACCCCCGTGCCCCGGGACTACAGCTCCCGGCATGCCGAGGGTCACCACCATGGAGCAGAGGAAGCCCCGTGCCCCGCGACTACAGCTCCCGGCATGCCGAGGGACACGAACATGGTGCACAGGAAGCCCCGTGCACCGGGAATACAGCTCGCGGCATTCCGTGGGACACCAACATGGCTCACAGGAAGCCCCGTGCCCCTTGACTACAGCTCCCGGCATGCCAAGGGACACCAACATGGCGTCCAGGAAGCCCCGTGCCCCGGGACTACAGCTCGCGGAATGCCGAGGGGCGTAGCTGAACTCGAAGACGTCCTGGAGAAGGGCAGAGGGGTCGGGGACGATCGGTGACCGGAAGGGGGACGACGTTCGGGGACACGACGTCGCAGCCGGCAGCGGGTTCTGACCTGGAGCTTCCGGGCCATGGCCACCACATCGTGATCCGGGGGGTTGTACTTGTAGCAGTTGGAGAACATCAACCGGACGTCGGCGGCGAACTCCTGGGCGTCGTGGTAATCGCGGTTCTCCATCTTGCGCTGCGGGGAGAGGGGAGAGGCCACCTCCAGCCACGGGCCACCGACCGAAGCAAGCCACCTCCAACCAACCAAACCCCCAGAAAGGAAATAGGGGAGAGAGACTTTTTGAATAGAAAAGAAAGCTAGAACAGTTTAAAGGGAAAAAAAAAAAAGAAAAGGAATATATACAAATAGTTACAAAACCAGTAGCCAACTGCCCCTGATGGCAATTACAGCACCATCACTATTGATGCTGTGGAGCAGGTACCGGGAGAGTCCCAGACTGGACTTAGCAGCAGATGGGAAATGGATTTAGGATCTGAATTCAAGAACTGGATTCAGTGACACACGAATTGGGATCGAAGGCAGAATGGACAGAATCCTCCTTGAATGCTGTCACGGTTTAGGGTCAGGGCAGCACAGCCTTTGACTCCCCCACCTGTATATAAATGCTTCCCAATGTCCGGTCTGAACCTCCTCTGGCACAGCTTTAAACCATTCCCATGTATCCTGTCACTGGATACCAGAGAGAAGAGATCAGTACATCCCTCTCCACTTTTCCTCCTCCAGAAGCTGCAGGGAGCAATGAGGTTGCCCCTCAGTCTCCTTTTCTCCAAACTAAACAAGCCCAAAGTCTTTAGCTGCTCCTCATAGGGCATTCCTTCCAGCCCTTTTACCAGCTTTGTTGCCTTCCTCTGGACACATTCAAGGACCTTCACATCCTTCTTATATTGTGGGTCCCAAGTACTTCCCGTCCACAGGCGATGTCGGGCCGAGTCCAGGAAGCAGGGCTCCGGGAACACGCAGCTGCCGCTTGGAGGACAAAGCAGAATGCCCCCACATCCAGCCCTCATGCTGCAGTACTGGGAGCTGGAAGGTGTTGATAACACACCCATGTTATGACTGCCAGTGCTCACACGGCACCAGAGGCTGGATGGGGAAAAGCAGCTCAGTCAGACCCACTACAGTTGGCTAGCTGGGGAATTACAGGATGGTTTAAGGATCTGTTAATGCAGGGGATGCTCATTTTAATAATAGTATTAGTGATATTAGCTGTAGTACCTTCATTTGATAACAACAAAGGTATATAAATTAACCTTGTCCCAGCAGCATTTCTTATGACCGTGGTATGACAAAAACATGTCACAGGACTAAGTTAAAGAAAAACCTTGTCTCATATTGCCAGAGGGCACTAGGGCTGGGACCTGAAGGTCTTCAAGGACATGGGTCTGTAGGCCAGTAAAGGCCCACCAGGTTTCCCCATCCTCTCACAGTGGACAATTTTTCTTGATAACTTTGAGGCCTCACTTTCCTAATAAATTTAATAATGAAAATTCATTCTCATGAAGGCAGAGGAGAAACAACCCTTATTTTTATTAAGTATATAGAGTCTTGATAACCGATAGATTGAATTTGCAGACAGTGTGCAGAGGACCTGAGACCACCCTCAATTTAGGAGGTTCTTGGGTAAGCTCCATGTTAACACTTTTGTTCTCCATCTTCTCGTTTAGCCTCGGTAGCATGTCACCAATTGTTTGTGTCTGCTACTGAGCTCATCTGAAGGTGTTTTATCTCCCAGAGCCATGTGGGGTCCCTGGGAGGACCTGGGTCAGGGTGTTGGCGTGGATGAGTTGAGACACTGGAACGAGAACTGATGTGATGTTGAGGAGGTGCCTTTGTCCAGCCGTTGTCTCCTGTGGCCGTTAAACGTGAGATTGTACTGAGACAGCAACTGCGCACAGTAATTCACTGCATTGAAACAGCCAATAGGGAGCAAACATTCACAAGGAGAGTTCCTTCCCTGTGGATAAATGGGAAGGAGTTTTGTTCAGAAGTCAGGAAGTCCATTTCACAGTGAGCCTGATTTTCACTTGCAAACCTGTTCCATTTCTCATCTCATCCTGGTAGAGAGCTAAAGAGATCTCCAGTGCAAGTGAGAAGTGCACTGACCTTGAATGAAGAACTTGCCAAAAGATCTGAGCCTACTGTGGTGGGCTGACCTTGGATGGACACCAGGTGCCCACAAAGATCTGCCAGCCACCCAGAGAGCCCATGGGGTCTGCAGAGAGGCGGGGCAGAGGAGCCCCAGAACAGACAAAACTGAGACATGCAAATCACGATAGCTGAGCTTTCCATGTCACTCAGTTCGCTGTTGAACTCACCTGTCTGTCTTGCCATTGCTGGATTCATGGAGTCAGGCCACTGCCTTGTGTCTCCTTATTGAATCACCTCTGGGCACTGATCCAACAAGACCCTGGCGGTACAAGTGACCCATGTGAAGGTGATGCCACTATCGTCATGACTTGGAAAAGCCATGCTTGGAATAAATACTTATGTCTCTACAAGTTAATCTGGCATGTGACAACCTCCCGTTACCAAGCACATCTTGATGTAGACCCACGAGACATCCCATAATACCTCGTTCCGCCCTCATAGAGTCTCAGCTTGCTCGGTTTTTCTCTGGTGGCCACTCCAGAAGTTCTAGTAGCCACCCAGTGGCATGTGACAACCTCCCGTTACCAAGCACATCTTGATGTGGACCCGAGAGACATCCCATAATACCTCGTTCCTCCCTCACTGAGCCTCAGCTTGCTCGGTTTTTCTCTGGTGGCCACTCCAGAAGTTCTAGTAGCCACCCAGTGGCATGTGACAACCTCTCATTACCAAGGACATCTGACGACGATGACGATGACGATGCAATAACTGCGATGACGACGATGACGACGATGACGATGCAATAACTGCGACGATGACGATGACGACGATGACGATGCCAATCTGTTGACGATGCAATAACTGCGATGACGACGATGACGCTGACGATGACACTGACGATGCAATAATTGCGATGATGACGATGATGACGATGATGACGATGACAATGACAATGACGCTGATGATGCAATAACTGTGATGATGACGATGGTGACGATGACGATGCCAATCTGTTGACGATGACGCCGACGATGCAATAACTGCGACGATGAAGACGATGACCCCAGCCTCTGAGAAAGAAGGGTGGAAAAGAGGCAATTCCAGTTCAATCTGCTGGAAAAGGCTGCACAGGAGTGTCACGTTTACCCCGACAGATCTGGGGTCGGTGTATCTGTGTGTCCCCCAGTGCAGGCTGGTCACTGGTGTGGGTGCGCCTGTGCCTGCAGAGGTGGGACACCTGTCTGAAGCTCTTGCTGCAGTTGGTGCAGTTCAAGGGCTTCTCAGCAGTGTGGATGTGGCGGTGCTGGGCAAGGCTGGACTTGGCAGCAAAGCTCTTGCCACAGCTGTCACAGTTGAAGGGTTTCTCACCAGTGTGGGTGCGGCCGTGATCCACAGAGACCCTCGCTTTGCAGCCCAGGTTAGGGTTAGGGTTTGGGTTTGCTGCTTCTTGGCCGCCGTCCTTCCAGGGAGAGTAGGCAAACTTTTACTCCATTAGACTTTGCCACTCCACCATTAGCTTTTTTCAACACATTTACTAAATCGGGTCCAGAATACTCAGTATCTCAGTACCCAGGGAGCAAGATACACACAGTTTTGCAAGGCTGGCTGCACCAGCAGCTATGAAGACTGAAAGTGCCTGTGGTGGGAAGTGTAAGCCAAGTTTCTTGCTTCTCCCTGCAACCTGTCTAAAGCTGAACACAGATGGATTTAGCCGGAGGATGCTGAACATGTGGAGTTTCATAGTAGAAATGCTTCCATGAGAATTTGTGAAGTGTTTCCTGTGGTTTTATTGGAGCCCTGATGCTTCCCTTTTCCTGCTGATTGTCTCCTTGGAGGTAGGTGCAAATCCATATCCAGTCAGCTTGCTCCACTGGTACCTCTGGTGTAGATGCACTGACTTTTGTCTGTGGGTTTTCCCTACTGCCCATCATGGCCATAGTGGATCCAACAGTGGAGACAGGAGCAGTTGCAGTGCAATGTGAGATAAGCAACAGAGTAAACCAGCTGGAGCTTCCCTTTCACCTCGTTGAAAAAGATCTAGGGGTCCTGGTGGACAAGAGGATGACCATGAGCCAACAATGCACCCTCGTGGCCAAGGAGGCCAATGGCATCCTGGGATGCATTAAGAAAAGTGTGGTCAGCAGGTCGAGGGAGGTTCTCCTCCCTCTCTACTCTTCACTGGTGAGGCCCCACCTGGAATACTGTGTCCAGTTCTGGGCACCCCAGTTCAAGAAAGAGCTACTGGAGAGAGTCCAGCGCAGGGCCACCAAGATTAAGGGAGTGGAGCACCTTCCTTATGAGGAGAGGCTGACAGAGCTGGGGCCCTTTAGCCTGGGGAAGAGGGGACTGATGTGTGGCCGGCACCATCCCAGGGGAGGTTGGGCGGGGCTCTGAGCACCCTGCTCTAGGTGCAGATGGCCCTGCTTCCTGCAGGGGGGTTGGACTGGATGAGCTTCAAAGGTCCCTTCCCACCCAAACCAGCCTAGGATTCTGTGTGGAGGTTGGAGGCCTTCTTGGGCATAGTGATAATGAAATGGTGGAGTTCTCAGTTCTGGGAGAAGTAAGGGGGAGTTCAGTAGAACCCTGGACTTCTAGAGGGCAGTTTAGGAACCTGGTTGAGGGAGTCCCCTGGAAGGCAGTTGCTGAAGGGCAAAAGTGTCCAGGAAGGCTGGAACCTCCCTAGGCTGCAGGAGGACAACCTGCCTCACCATGGTCTTCATCGCACCTGGAGTACCTCCTCCCCCTCCTTCTTCACTGACTTTGGGGTCTGCAGAGTTGTTTCTCTCACGTGTTCTCACTCCTCTCTCTGGCTGCAATTACTCCTGTGCAGTAACTTTTTCCCCTTCTTAAATGTTATCACAGAGGTGCTTCCACCATCACTGACTGGCTCAGCCTTGGCCAGTGGCAGATCTGCCTTGGAGCCGACTGGCACTGGCTCTATTGGACACAGGGGAAGCTTCTTGCAGCTTCTCACAGAAGCTGCTCGTGTAGTAGTGGTTTTCCTCGGCATGCAGGGAGCTGTAGTCCCGGGGCACGGGACTTCCTGGGCGTCATGTTGGTGGCCCTCGGCATGCCGGGACCTCTATGCACGGGGCTTCCTGTATGCCATGTTGGTTGTCCTTAGCATGCCAGGAGCAGTAATCCCGGGGCACGGGGCTTCTTGTGCGCCATGTTGGTGGCGCTCGGCATGCCAGGAGCTGTAGTCCTGGGACACGGGGCTTCCTGTTCGCCATGTTGGTGGCCCTCGGCATGCCGGGAGCTGTAGTCCCGGGGCACTGGACTTCCTGGGCGTCATGTTGATGGCCCTCGGCATGCCCTGCTGCTGAGCTCTTGCTCCCTGCTCAGCTGTGACCTGCTCACCTGAGTCTCTCATTTCAGAGGGTTATCTTGGCTTCTCTGCGCACAGTTGCAGATGCTGGGGTATGGCACCAGCTGGGCTGCCTTCAACATCATTGAAGTCATGAGTGCCTCCAAGTTCACCTTCAAGGTGAGTTCTCCCTCTGCCTACCCCTGGGCTGGATCAGAAGGAGGGCTGGGGGGGGCAAGAGGCTGGGACCAGACTCTGCTCACTGGTGCCCAGGGACAGGCCAAGGGGCAGGGGGCACAAAGTGGAGCCCAGGAGGTTCCACCTGAGCAGGCCCCCCAGGGTGGGTTTTGGGGTCCCCTGGGTAGCGTCTGCCCCCCCCGGGTGCATTCTGGGGTCCCCCGGGTGTGTTTTGCCCCCCCTGGTTGGGCTTTGGGGTTCCCGGGGTTGGTTTTGCCCCCCCTGGGTGGGCTTTGGGGTTCCCGGGGTTGGTTTTGCCCCCCCTGGGTGTGTTTTGGGGTCCCCTCGGTGGGTTCTGCCCCCCCCCATGCTGGTGTTGTCCCCGCAGGGACGTGGCCTGGCTGGGGGACTGTGACAGCGGCTGCCTGCGCCTGGCACAGCTGCTGGGATGGAAGGTGCCCCCCGACCCCTCCTAGTCCCCCTGCCCCCAGGAGCTCCACCCCCCTAACACCCTTTCCCCCAGGAGCTCTACACCTCTATCACACTGTCCCCCAGGAGCTCTACACCTTTATCACACTGTCCCCAGGAGCTCTACACCTCTATCACACTGTCCCCTGGAGCTCTACACCTCTATCACACTGTCCCCTGGAGCTCTACACCTCTATCCCACTGTCCCCCAGGAGCTCTACACCTCTATCCCACTGTCCCCAGGAGTTCTACACCTTTATCACACTGTCCCCAGGAGCTCTACACCTCTATCCCACTGTCCCCAGGCGCCCTACACCTCTATCCCACTGTTCATAAAACTGTTAGAGCCACAAGACCAGCAGTTGACATGTTGGAAAACAGCTTTCTGAGATCCAGCTTTCCATAATAGAATTTGGGAGGTGGGGCATATGTCTTGAAATGCTTTTCACATTGGATACAGTGAAAATAAAAAGGAAATTGTACCCTCTGTAAATTAGGCTAATTTTGATATTGTCCCCATCTCCTGCACACAGTCATGTGTGGTTTCCATCTGTCCCTCCGACCACACAGACATCAAGAATATGGAGTAGCTGATGATGGAGATTATTTAAACACTTATCTACTCACTTCCTTCACTGTTGCCCTTCCTAATCGATTGGTGACAAAGGTGGGCGGCGGCGGGGACAGGGGAGGTGTGGTGTGGGGGCTGGCCGGTGGTGCACGTTTTGAGTCATGGCAGTGCCATCTTCCTTAATTTCTGAAGGCAAATGTAAATCCACCCCTGGAATGTGGAAGCATACGTTTGTTTTTGTGCTCTGAGGTCTCATAAAAACCCAAAAGCGTTTTCTACGCGGCGGTAGAAGCGCTTTGCCCCGTACCGACTCCACCCATGCCCTCTGACCGGTCTTCCGCCACCCACCCACGGCCCACGGCCCCGCTCCCCCCTCACCCCCCGGGCTCCCGTCTCGCCCGGCGGCTGCGGCGGGTGGGGGGGGGGGGCGGGGGGGGGGGCGCTGGGGATGGTCTGGGGGCCGGTGCGGGTCCTGGGTGGGGGCTGAGGACAGAGCCCTGGGGATGGTCTGTGAGCCTGTGCTGGTCCTGGAAGGGTGGTGAGGACGAAGCCCTGGGGATGGTCTCTGAGTCTGTGCTGGTCCTCGAGGAGGGGCTGAGGGGAGAGCCCTGGGGATGGTCTCTGAGCCTGTGCTGGTCCTGGGTGGGGGCTGAGGACAGAGCCCTGGGGGTGGTCTCTGCGCCAGTGCTGGTCCTGAGGGGTGGGGAGGTGCAACTGGGTTCCCGTGCCTATCCTTCTCGCTGCCATTCATGTCAGTGTTCATGAGCTTTTGAAAATCCTAGGAAGGTACTTGTGTAAGCTAAGTCACAAGAAGCAATTTAATATACATATGTATGATTTTGACATCTAGGAATGCAGCTCCTTTTAATAGTTGGCTCTTCCACCAGTTTTTAGATATCTAGGTATAGATGTAAAAATAGAGATGTCAGGAAGATTTGGGATGTCCTTTGGATGTTAATTTTTCCTCTTTCAGAAGAGAGATAACCTTAGTCACAGCAGAAGAATGCAGTTGTGAAGGCTGAACATATGGCAGTAAATATGTCCCGTTTATACGTTTCATGCCATCTTGGCGCAAAAGGAGTGAACTGCCCGCGCTGCCTTTTGCCAGCCTGTGGCCTGTGCATTCCTCGAAACCCGACGTTCATCAAGTGTTTTAAAAATAAATTTAATTCTCCTTTTATTTAAATGGAGAACACGTGGTGAAGTGTAACTAAAGTAGGTATTTAGCTGTCATTTTCAGATGTTTAGTAAACCAAATATTAGTTAATTTTCAAAAGTTTTTTGTTTTTTTTTTTTTTCCAAATGAACTGTCCTTTAGTTCAACATTGTGCTAAGTAGGATGATAGATTTTGCTTCAGCGCAGCCCGTTTAAACATACGTTATTCTACAGATAGATAAAACATATTGTTCGTATTAGGAAAAAAAAAATGCATTATGAAAATATTTTTCATTTATAGAAATTCTTTTCATATAAGAAAGAAAAAAAAACATTAAAGCAGAAATTCGAATCTCTGAAGCAGCAGAAACCTGCACTGAGAAATCCAGCAGGCTGAGAAAAAAAACCCCTAAAGCCAAATAAAGCACAAAAATCCGGAGTCCTTCCTTACAATTTATGTGACGCAGCTGAGCGCATCTGTAGTGGGCACTCCCGAAATCACTTTTCATTAAATCATACTTTTCCTGCCTTTAGTCCCTCCCAGGCCGTCCCCCCGCTCACCTCGCGAGGAGGGGGAGAGGAAACGGGGGCGGGGGGCGCCTGGGGGAGCCCGGCCGGCCGCCTCCCGGGACCGGGGCTCATAAGAACGGGGGAAGCACCGCGGGGAGCCGGGGCAGCAGCGCTGCGCAGGTAACGGCGGGCGGTGGCCCCGGGGGGGAGGGCGGACGGACGGGTTGGGGTTACCGATCCGGTTCCCCCCCCCTTCCCTTTTCCTCCGGCAGGTGGGCGCGGGGGTGCCGGGGCGCTGGCGGGGCCGGGGCGCGGCGCGGGCGGCGGCGGCGGGTGAGGTCACATTCCTTCTCCCCTCCCCCTGACACCTCCTCCCCTCCTGTCACCTCATCACCTCCTCTTGTCACCTCTCATCCCCTCCTCCTGTCACCTCATCACCTCCTCTTGTCACCTCTCATCACCTCCTCCTGTCACCTCATCACCTCCTGTCACCACCTCTCGTCACCTCCTCCCATCACCTCCTGCCACCTCCTCATGTCACCTTCTCCTGTCACCTCCTCTTGCCCTGCAGGTGTCCCAAGGGTGTCCCCAAGGTGTCGGGACAGGGATGTCCCCACAAAGGGTCTGTGGGTCCCCCATGGAGGGAACAAGGAGCACCCATGGGTGCCCTGATTAGCCAGCACAAATCAGGATGGGATCAGGAACTGTCCCTGCCACACAACGGGGATGGTCTGGACTGTGGAGCTGAGAGGTTTTTGAAATGTGAATTATCCAGTTTGGATTAAAAAATGGGAAAAGGTGGTTAAACAAAGAAGCAGAAGCTAAGGAATTAGGTGATCAGTACCCACATTAACTGCTGCTCAGAACCATTCCATTCTGCAAGATCTTTTGCGCAGGAGGAGGAGGAGGCCGCAGGACCAATCTAGAAAATGTTAAATATTTCAGATTATTTTTATGAAAGAGGACAAGGTGAAATCAGCTATTTAGAGTGCCCGTGGTCACCACTGTGGTCCCGTGGTCGCCACCGTGGTCCTGTGGTCACGACTGTGGTCTCACAACCGTGGTCCTGGGGTCACCACCGCGGTCCTGTGGTCACCACCGTGGTCCCGTGGTCGCCACTGTGGTCTCACCACCGTGGTCCCGTGGTTGCCACTGTGGTCCCGTGGTCGCCACGGTGGTCCCGTGGTCACCACCATGGTCCTGTGGTCCCCACCGTGGACCCCCGGCCCCGCTGTGGCCTTGGGGGTGTCTTCTTCTCCCCACGGGCTGTGGTGGTGGCCTCAAGCCCCTGTGTCCATGGCGATGTCCTTGTGTGGTGTCCCTCGGCATTCCGGGAGCTGTAGTCGCAGGGCACTGGCCTTCCTGTGCACCATGTTTGTGCCCTTGTCATGCCGGGAGCTGTAGTCCCCGGGTACTGGGCTTCCTGTGAGCTATGTTTGTGCCCTCGGCATGCCGGGAGCTGTAGTGCCGGGTCACGGGGCTTCCTGTGCGCCATGTTTGTGTCCCTCGGCACGCTTGGAGCTGTAGTCCCGGGGCACGGGGCTTCCTGGGCACCATGTTGGTCTCCCTCGCAATGCCTGGAGCTGTAGTTGCAGGGCACTGGGCTTCCTGTGCACCATGTTTGTGCCCTCGGCATTTTCTTGAGGCTAGCCAGTCCAGCCCCCTCCGCTTCTTCTCCTCAGACTTGTGGTCTAGGCCCTTGGACAGCTTCATTTTCCTTCTTTGGATGCACTTCAGCACATCAGTGTTCTTCTTTTAGTAAGGAACCCAGAACTGAATCCAGTATTTGAGGTGTGGCCTCAGTGGTGCCAAATGCAGGGGGACAATCACTTCCCTAGTCCTGCTGGCTACACTATTTCTGATAAAAGTCAGGATGCTCTTGGCCTTCTTGGCCACATGGGAACCGTGGTGGCTCATGGGCAGGCGCTGATCAACTGATAACCACCGGCTGTTTTTCAAGGGAGGTCTGGGATGTGCAGCTGAGAGGCACTGTCCAGTTTGCTGCTGGGAAAAGGTACATTCCAAGAGTTAAAGGCTTCCTATTGCTACCTGAGTTTTTGTTCTGTGAAAGTCCTGCGTTTCTTGCTGGGCACTGGAAAGTGGTCTGCTGCTGGAATGTTGTCCTTCGAGTAAAATTCTTTGTCTTTGAACATTGCCAAGAGCCCTCTCCTAAGTTTGAGAACTTATGGCCCAAAAGCAATCCCAAAGGTTATGATAACATGTGAAGATCTCACAGATTTCTCAAAAGAAGTGTTTTTGGGGAAAAAAAAAATGGGTTTTCCCTGGGGGTGGCACCCCCCCTGCCTGGTCTGATTGTCCCTTGGGGAGGGGTCCCTGGGGGGTGTCACCCCCTCCCTGGTGTGATTGTGCCTTGGGGAGGGGTCCCTGGGGGTGTCACCCGGGTCTGACTGTCCCTGGGGAGGGGTCCCTGGGGGTGTCACCAACCCCCCCCCGTGCTGGTCACCCCCCTACCTGGTCTGATTCTCCCTTGGGGGGCGTCCCTGGGGGGTGTCACCCCCTCCCTGGTCTGATTGTCCCTTGGGGAGGGGTCCCTGGGGGTGTCACCTGGGTCTGACTGTCCCTGGGGGGGTTCCCTGGGGTGGGATACTGGGAGGGCACTGGGAACTGGGGGGGGAACCTGGGAGGGTGCTGGGGTGGGACTGGAAGGTACTGGGAGGCACTGGGAGCTACTGGACGGCACTGGGAGCTGCAGGGGAGGAACTGGGAGGCACTGGGAGCTACTGGGAGGCACTGGGAGCTGCAGGGAGGATGCTGGGAGGGCGCAGGGAGGGACTGGGAGGGTACTGGGAGCACTGGGAGGGTACTGGGAGCACTGGGAGGGTACTGGGAGCTTGAGGGAACTGGCAGAGCGCTGGGAGCTACTGGGGGGTACTGGGAGGGCACTGGGGGCTGCACGGGGATCTGGACCCCAGTGCCCCCCACCCCATCCCAGTGAGCCCCCCGACCCTTCCAGAAACACCTCGCTGGGGGCGGGGGTGTCGCTGCGGGACCTGGACGGGCTGTTACGGGCGTCCGACTGTCGCCGCTTCAACCGCACCGAGTCCCTGCGGTGAGGGGGGGGGCACTGGGAGGCACTGGGAGGGCACTGGGAGGCACTGGGAGGCAATTGGGGAGCACTGGAGGGCACTGGGAGGCACTGCGAGGCAATTGGGGAACGCTGAGGGGCACTGGGGGGGGCACTGGGAGGCACTGGGAGGGCACTGGGAGGCAATTGGGGAACGCTGAATGATATTAGCTACGCTATTAGGAAAAATTAGTAGTAATTCACTCATTATTCAACGTAGTTTATTGGTTCACTATGAGATATAGTGATATTATTAAAAGTATTAGTGTCATTAATTAAAAAATTGATGCTTAACACGAGTTATTAACCTAATATTAGCGATATCATTAGGAATATTAATGTTATTAGCAACGGTATTAGGAAAATTAGTAGTAATTCGTTCATTATTCAACGTAGTTTATTGGTTCACTATGAGATATAGTGATGTTATTAAAAGTATTAGTGTCATTAATTAAAAAAGTGATGCTTAACACGAGTTATTACGTGGGATTTGGGGTGTGGTTTTTTTGTGTGGTTTTTTTTCATTTTTTAACAGATTGTAAACTGAGTAGTGAAGTATTGTGTTTTCATTCTTAGCATATTACTTGGGTTTGGTTCCAGTAGAATATGAGCATGTGCAAAAGTTGTTTGTTTTCCTAAATGGTAACAGCCCTGGTATATTGGAAGCACAGTGTTGTGTGTTTACAGAAGAAACAGTCGGTCTTTTAATATGTAAAGTTTTAAAAACAGATACCCAAGAACAGATTAATTAAAACCATGAGTGGAAAATAGGGCAAAAAGCAGGATCAGTTTATCTGTAGGTAGTCAGTGGTTGTGAAAAGTTCACTTCTTCAATAGAAGCCTATGTAATTCATAACAGATGTTAAGGGTAAAATATTACCTGTGAGCTGATGAATAATCAAATATTTATCCTGATTATGAAAAAAATCTATATTTTATTTTTTCTGTGGTAGAACTCCCAAGTAAGGTGAGTTTACCTGAGCTAATACAAATGCTGTAGAATCAGATGTGTCAGCTAAAATAGACATCTTATGTAGTTTCTCTGATCACCTACTTTTTAATATTATTTCTGTCAAACAGAGCACAGAAATTTCATGATGGAGGATAAAGAGCCTTAAGCAAATACGGCCCTTTGCTGGCCCCACCCAACCGCCTGGCCCTTTTAAGGACCCCTCCCTCTCCACTGCACCCCTGAGACCCCCACCGCAGTACCCCGGTGGCTGGTTCAGGTGGGCCCCACCCGGTGTCCCTTTTAATCTTTGACGGGGTCACCACGGCGTTGCCCTTTTAAAGCCCCCGCTTGGCCACACCACGGCATGGCCCTTTTAAGACGCTGGCGTGGGCCCCACTCCACAGTGGCCCTTTTAAGGGTTCCCTTTAGCGCCGCCCCCCTTCAGGGACGGGCTGGCGCCGCCGCCCCGCCCTCGCCGCCGCCTTCCCGGGCGGGCTTTTTTAAGCTCCTTGCTTAGGGAAGACTGCAACTACACTCCTCTACAATCAATGTACAACTGGGATATGATAGGCCTGCAAATAAATCTCAGTGCAGGAGTGCACCTGAACTCAGACCTCCCATTTTTGTGTTGAGTTCCTTCACCTACAGGTGACTGGGTACTTTGAGAGAAAGAGAAAGGAGAAGAGTTTTTACAGTTAAAGCTGTTCCAGGTGAAGGAACCAAGCCTTTCCATATCCTTGAAGCCTTTTAACCATGACATAATTGATTAGAATAGGAGGGACAGATAGGTCTATGCTTATGGCTAAGATATCTGCTCTTATCACATATGCTACAGGTAAGCATGTGTCTTCAGATGTGCTCTGTCTGCACTTTGTAGCACTGTGAGCATGGGACTGTCACAAGAAAGACAGGCATCTCCAGCAGGCTGTGCCTGTCAAACATTTCTCCTCAAATTCCATTTCTCAATTCAAGTTTCATTCCTCCATTAGTGACAGGCAGGAGACTCTGTGACAGAGGTTTTTGGCAGAGAGCTAGCAGCCCAAATAAGGAGGCTGATGAGATGATACAAATGCTTTTGTTCAACTCTGAAGCACAGGCATAATGGGTGACATTAACATGCTCTTAAAACTCTCTGTCCTTATTTGCATATGCAGAAATGCCCCAGGAACATCCTATATGATGATGATAAACGCAGAACAATAATGTAGAGTACAACTGATGTCCAAAAAAAGCTGAATATATATTTCATTTTAAGCATCACTGAGAGAGTACTATGGCATGTGACTGTTGCTTGAAAAGCAGTCTAATACCAACAAATAGTTTTCCTCAAGTGGTGAGTTAGTGCATAAGCTGATGTTACTGCATTTGTAGAAAATGGTTTTCTTGTGTTGTTTTGTGACTGCCTTTAAGTGCTGTAGTGACTGGATTCTTAAATAAGCATTTTAAGAAACCTCCTTTTTCTATGAGGACTATGGTGAGTACTATAGAGAAGGAAAAGGCAGGCTGTGGTGAGGCCATTAGATTGCTTTCCAAATTTAAATGCCAGTTTTTCCACTTCTGTATGCCACCTTGAAGGCTATCTGACAAACTCATTTGTCTCATCACCCATCAGGGCTTGCCCATGGAGGAAAGTGCTGCACATTTATTGATACCAGTTCCTATTCTAGTGAGAAAGGCAGAGATATACCTTGTTTCTCTCAAAATCCAGTCTTGCTGGTTGGGTAGGTGAAACAGTGCATCTCTACCAATGGGAAGTCCTGCTTTTTAAATTTTTTCGTCTTAAAAGTATGCTGGTGGCTAACAAAACTACTCTGTAGGCTTCTGCTACTTTGCTGATCAAGGACATGAAGGCAGGCAGCAAAGACATCTGGAGAACCTGCTTGTGAAAGTGTTACCCCTCTAATTGGGTTCAGATAGCCTATATGTGTAAAATATGATATAAGAACTGAGGAGTGTCTTTAAAGAAATAAGTGCTAAGAATAAACAAACCATTTTATGTTACTCTACCTCATTCAGGTAGTATGAATTATTGCTATCTTTTCCAGGAACTCTTAGGTACAAATTTCCAACCAATGTATTTCTTTATGGTACTTTTTGTTATACCAAAATGGGGCTATGGGAGTACTGGGTGGGACTGGGATGGGGTACAGGGGGACTGGGAGGGCTGGAGGGTGACTGGAAGAGGGTATTGGGCTACTGGGAGGGGGTATGGGAGTACTGGGAGGGACTGGGATGGTGTACGGCGGTACTGGGAGGACTGGAGGGTGACTGGAAGAGGGTATTGGGCTACTGGGAGGGGGTATGGGAGTACTGGGAGGGACTGGAATGGGGCTATGGAAGTACTGGGAGGGACTGGAGGCCTAAAAACTGCTTTTGGAAGTCTTTGTTCGTAAAAAGTGAAGTTACGTCCTCTTCTATTCAGCGAGACACAATTAATATCAAATTTCCTCAATTCCATGAGGATTTTATTCTAAGAGTCTGATGAGTCTTTTAGATAAAATTCAAAATATCACAATTTTTTAAGTGAGCAACTTGCATCAGCAAGTTCCAAGTTTTTATTTGCAGTCCTTACAGTCCTCAAAAAAGCTCAGCAAGCACTTAAGGATAGGTTTATATAGTTTTAGATATGTGGATCACCAAATGCATTAGTTATTTCCTTTAAAAAGGCAAATATGTTTCTTTCATTAGCAGATAATTTCTTAAAACAAGAATAAACCATTATAGCAAAAAATACTTACTAGAAGAAGTAAAGAGATTCAGAGCCTAGAAGCTAACTGTAGTTGTATTATGGGTGTTTTAAGAATATATTTAAATGATTGTAGGGCAAGCAGAGGGGAAATTTGGTAGATTGCTGACTGGTAGGTTACATTTCACTGTATTGTTTCATTATTTAAAGAGAACATCACAATCAGCTTCACTTAGTGTAGACAGTAAGTACATGGTTTTAAGAGGTTGTCCACAGTCTGAATGCATCTTGAGATGTAAAAAAATTGCTGAACGCATAAATTAAAAGAAATAAACATCAGCATATTTCTTTTACCTGAAAGCTAAAGGTAAAGGAGCTTTTACTTCTGTTTTGCTGGCAGAAGGGTTTTTAAGATCATTGCCACCTTGTGTCAACACCTTTTTCCTCTCTCTGTCACATCTGCCCTGTCAGGTTTATTTGCTACTCCTCAGCTGCTTTACTCACTCAGTGCAGCTTGGCAGTTTTGCTCTTCCTTGAGATGCAGTCAGACAAGATTTTGTTTGGCTTTCTGTGAGGAGATCCCACCTGAGCTGCTTCATTTTCCTCCTGTCCTGTGCTTTTTGCTTCCCAGGGAGTTCTACTGAGGCAGCCATCTCTGAGGTGGCACTTGCAGAAGGAAAAGAGCAGAAACCAGACTGAACAGCATCAGTTTCTCTCTTCCTCCCGTGTTCTGGGGATGGCTACAAAACTGCAGCCTGGGGAGATGTAAGAGGTGTCAGGGCTGCAGCCTGCTCTGAGTCATGCCCTGTACAGAAACATGCTTGACATGTAACACCAAAGGTCAAACTGTCATAGTCTTGGCAGCATCCTGATCTTTGGACAGTCACTGCGGACTTCAGGGTGCAGCCACACCTTTCTTGGAAGAAAGATGTGGTCCCAAATGCCTCCTAGTGGAGCAGAAAACTGAGATCATCAGAACATCTTCTTTACTCTCACCAAGTCCTGCTGAACTTGTACTCTGCCATCCTCACGCCGGGAGCCGCCCCGCCGGCTGCCCCCCGCCCCCCCCAGTGCTTCCCAGTCGCTCCCAGTCCCTCCCAGTCGCCCCCAGTCAGCTCTCCAGTTGCCTCTAGGAGCTCCCACGACCTTCCTGCTTGCCCTTAGAAGCTCCCCAGTTGCCTCTGGCACCTCCCCAGTTCACCCAGTTCCCCCTAAAGGGGTTGGGAACCCTCCCGCTGGCAGCTCCCAGTCCCTCCCAGTGCCTCCCAGTCACTCCCAGTGCCCACCTGGGCAGGTTGTAGAGGGGCGTCATGCGGAAGCAGGCGACGACGGCGCGACGCCGCTGCTTGGAGCCTCGGCGGCGGTTGAAAGCCTGGGGCCAACTAGTTCGACCCCTGGGCCTGGAGGACCAGGGGAGGGGCCTGAGTGCCAGGGGAAGGGGCTGGGGGACCAGGGGAAGGGGCTGGAGGACCAGGGGAAGGGGCTGGAGGGAAAGAAGGGGCTGGAGAATCAGGGGAAGAGGCTGGAGAACAAGAAGGGGTTGGAGAACCAAGGGAAGGGTCTGGAGAACCAGAAGGGTCTGGAGAACCAGGGACTGGAGAACCAGAAGGGTCTGGAGAACCAGGGGCAAGGTCTGGAGAACCAGGGGCAAGGTCTGGAGAACCAGGGGAGGGGTCTGTGGGAGCCCGTGGGTGTCCCTAGGGTGTCTGTGGGGATCCCTAGGGTGTCCATGGGGGTCCCTCAGGGCCCGTGGGGGTCTCTGGGGGTCCGTCGGGGCCCGGGGTGACGCGTGTTCCGGCAGTGTCGCGGCGGGTGAAGTACGGCAGCCTGGGGGTGCTGGTGCTGCAGAACGCCTCGCTGGTGCTCAGCATCCGCTACGTGCGCACCCTGCCCGGGGAGCGCTTCCTGCCTGCCACCGCCGTCGTCATGGCCGAGGCGATGAAGGGCACCGCCTGCCTCCTCCTCCTCCTGCTGCAGCACCGCGGTCAGTGGCCTCTTCTCTTTGCATCTATAAACCTTCTCATCTCCTCTCAGATCTTAGGAACTTGTGTCATTTAATCTACTTTCTGATCACAGCAAGCTGAATCCAATCCTGCCACGCACATCATATATAGGCCAAAGATATGGTTTCCATGCCCTCCAGTCTGTTCCACCAGAAGGTCTGCCTCCAGCAACCTCTCTTTCCCAAACTCCCAGCCCAGCACTGGGCAAACACATCACCCAAACACGGTGATGATGATTGGGGTTTCCACCCCCAGTAACACCAAAGCAACTCACAGCAAGAACCAAAAAACAACCAACCAACCAACCAAAAAATAGATTTGGGGGGGTTTTTAGGTGTTTGGGGTTTTTTTAGGAGCATTCAGGGCTTTTTGGGCTGTCTCGTGTGGTTTTCACCACTTTCAGGTGATTTTTGGGGTGTTTTAGGCGGTTTTTGGGTGTTTCAGGTGGTTTTTTGGGGTGTTTTGGGCGGTTTTCGGGTGTTTCAGGTCGGTTTTGGGGTGTTTTGTGTGTTTCAGGTGGTTTTTGGGGTGTTTTGGGCGGTTTTCGGGGGTTTCAGGAGGTGTTTGGGGTGTTTCGGGTGGTTTTTGGGGTGTTTTGGGTGGTTTTCGGGTGTTTCAGGTGGGTTTTGGGGTGTTTTCACTTATCCACATATGTCATAATGTTTAGCTTCTAGGTTTCTTTTCCTGCTATGCTATAAAGCACAGCTATTGGATATGTAATTTGCATGCAGATTTAGCTGGTCTCACTGGCCCTTTTGTTAGGAGAGCATCCTCTGCTGCAGTGAACGTCACCACATCATAACAACTCTGAGACACTGACTGCATTTTGTACAACAAGTGTTGTCACTGTGCATCATATAGCACACCATATAGGGCAAACTACCTGATTGATGTATTTGACCCTTTGTGGTTTCTTGGTACAAACTGAGGCAGTTGCGTTTTTTGAACTGCTTTTGAAGCCCCGTCTGGGACTCTCCGGTTCCACAGATCTGCCCCCCCGCCACGGCACAGATGTGGTCCCCCCACACCTCTCGCTGCTCCTCGGCCCCAGCACCACGATCCCACCAGTAGCTTTTCCTTTTTAATTAAAAAAAAATTCCAATATACAAAGAGCAGGAAAATTTACAGCTGGTTTGGCTTAAAAATAAAAAATAAAATGAAGGCTCAACGTGATTGAAAAGCAGCCGGGGGCCACCCCGGGGGGGAGGGTGTCCCACCACCATGGCTGTCCCAGGGTCAGGGTGATGTGGTGTCAACCCCCCCCCCTTCTGTGTCCTCTGTGAGGGGTCGCCGAGGGGATGGGGGGCGGCGGGAGCTGCCCGGGGGGGTCCGGGGGTCTCTTCTTGGGGCGGAGGGGTCCGTGAGCTCGTGGCTGGCGGTGCCCGTCCCCGGCGGGATCGTGTCCCGGCGTTGAGGGGGGGGTCTGTACCCCAGGGGGGCAGGAGGCGTTCTGGGGAGGTGCGAGACCCCCCCGGGGGTGGGCCGGGGGCCGCGGCCTCATCGCGCTCCCCGAGCTCCCTGTTGCAGGACAGCGGGGGTGGGGGGGGGGGTCCCTCCTTGCAGAGGTGCAGGCCCCCGACTTGGCGGGTCCGGACTGGATGTGATTTCTCAAAATCTTAGTATTTTCAACAAAATATTTACCAAAAAAAAAAATCCATGTATAAACATGCTTTGACAAAACGATGCTTTTTTTTTCTGTAATTTCAGAATTCATATTACTTTCCTTTTAAAAATGTAATTTGCCATGGTCTTTTGATTGCTTTCTTTATATTATTGCACTCTGTGCCAGCAGTAGTGCACTAGAATTGATGATTCAGTCATCTATAGCATAACAATTGAAATATTTTACTTTTAAATCATCACAGACACATCTGCCACCCAGCACTGATTAAAGCATGTCTTTTTTTTTTTTTTTTCTGAAATGAATTACATTTATGTTTCGTTTACATTATCTATTTTAAACTATCCATTCAAAAATGTACCTACCCCTGAATGGTTCTAAAATAAGGGTATGTATTTCACATTTGGACATCTAGAATTAACTGAGGTGAATACAATCACAGATGCAATGTCATAGGTTTAAACTGCCTAGCAGTGGGAATCACACATCTGATTTAAAGAACACACTGGATTCAAGTTGCCTACTTAGGCAATGGAAAAAGATAAGCGCCTCTGAAAGATAGAACCAGCCCAAGATCTGAACTGACCCCTAAAAGTGCCTCTTTCTCACTTTTGGCTATAAAGAGACACATTTAAAAAAAAATAAATCTCCTCTTCTGGACCAAACAGTGGAGGATGATGGTGTAAATCAATTCTTCAGCTAGTACAAATAACTAGATTTATACCTTAGCATTAATTTGTTTTTGTTAAGTGTAAAGACCTCATTTTGAAAGCTTTCCTCTATTAAAATTTCTATTTAATTGTTTAAAAAGAACCTCAGCAACTCCAGAAGCAACCAAATAAAACCAGAGAACTGAGCATTAAGGAGAATTGGTACAAATAAGAATAACAACATGACTTAAAACAAATTTGTTTTCATATTAAAGGAACATTATGCCTTTCAATGTTTTCCTCTGTTGAGCTGGAGCTGCCAAGCAAGCAGCCCACCTGGGAGTGATTCAGACAGGCTGGCCTGGCCTCGAGTTGGACAGATGAATTTCCAGTTCCATGCAGAGAAATCCAGAATAACAGTGACATGGGATAAAGGAGGTAAAAAGGGGAACGTGCATGATGTCATTTCACATGAGCTGTTCCCACAGCTGAGTTCCAGCTCAGCTTATTCTGAGGGTTCCTAGCACAGCAGGGTCCACACACACAGTGTCCCTACATTCCTGGGAAGAGAGGGAAGATTCATTGCTTGAAATCTTCCAGCTATAAACTCCTGTTCTCTGTCTTTGTGGGGCATCCTTTGTCTTTTGGTAATTTATTTCTTTAAAAGCAGCTGCTCACTTTTATCCTGAAATGGGCTGGTGTAAGGTGCATGAAAAATTTCCATTGACAGAGACTTCGGATTAAATGTTTGTGGTAGCTTTTACATCTCTGTTTTGGAGACTTTGAAGTAAAAACAAGGCTGAAAAGGGGTTGTGATGCATCACAGCTGTTTTACAGATGGTATACTGCAATGTTAAGAAAAGTGTCAGGGGTATTTTGGATGTTAGGGATAGAGTCTCCAGTAGCAGGAAATGTAGAAATACATTAAGTTATTTGCCACCTCCCTTTTTCCCCCCCTCTCCCCCTTGTCCCCTCTTTTTTCCCCTTTTCTCCCCTTTTTTCCCTCTTTTTCCCCCTTTTTCCCCATTTTCTCCCCTTTTTCCCCTTTTTTCCCCCTTTTTGGTCTCTTTTTCCCCATTTTTTCTTCCCCTTTTCTCCCTTTTCCCCCTTTTTCCCATTTTTCCCTTTTTTCCCCACTTTATTGCCCCTTTTTCCCCTCTTTTTTCCCCCTTTTTTCCTTTTTTTTCCAATTTTTCCCCATTTTTCCCTTCCCCCCCCTTTTTTGCCTCTTTTTCCCCATTTTTTCATTTTCCCCATTTTATTTGGGAAGAACTTAAGATTCAAAGTGGTGTTGCTATATAGTAAACTTCATTTCATTTCAGTGCTTTTTCTGAATGCATAGAGAAATTCATAGCATGTAAGCAAACAACTGAAGAAACCCATAGGTTCTGTCTCCCTGAATCCTGAAAGTAAGGAAGATTGGGGTTTTATTTTGCAGGTATTTGGGGTCATACTTTAATTCTGTTTTGGATTATAGGTGCTGTGTGAGTAATTTAACTGCTGTTCCTCTGTGTGTAGTCCATTGAACAGGACAGTATTTTGTCCTCACCTCTTGGAGTTTGTTTTGAGACTCTTTGACCTTACTGCTCCCCTTCCTGCTGCTGTTTCTGCCTCCTAATCTTCCCACACCTCTGAAGAGGCTATGACTGCAGAAATAATTTCAAGGGCCTGAAAGATCCCAGGAAAATTTGAGAAGGAAGACTAGAGAATAATGTTGTTAGTGACATGCCACTTGTACCAGTCGTGGGCAAAATAAAAGAACACAAACATATCAAAGGGATGTAAGAATAATATAAATAAATAAATGATGTGAAGTAATAATGTGAGTAATAGCAGAGTGGTAAGGAGTCAGTGCAACCTTGTCACAACAGACAGTTTCAGTCACAGAGAGAGCGTTGCCATGGATTTTTTGTTCTCTCTTTCCAGGGTCTCTACACTCTCAGAGCCTAACTCTGTGCCAAAGCATCTCCTGTTCCTGCCTTCTGAACCTCTGGGAATGAACTGAACAGATGCAATTACCTTTTCTACATCATCCTCCCCTTTCTTTGTGATGATCTTTTTACTTTGCCTGTGGGTTAAGAAAAGAATGGGTGAACTGCAAGAACAAATAGTTTCTGGCTACTGGATTTCACAAGGTTCAACAAAAGCCAGACCCACTCGGGCTACACAAGTTCACTTAGCTCTGCTGGTATCATGCTGGGTCAATACAAGGCTTTACCCCTAACAAACACTCTGCTGGAGCAAGATTTCTTGGGATGTGAGCAACTGCAAGTTGTTCTTGTTCTTCCCCCTGCTCTGCTGTCAGACACTTGAAGAAATTCTGTCCTGGGATTTTTCACCAATGGTTGATTTACTAGTTGATTTTACTGTTCAGTTTAAGCTTTCCTCTCTCAAATAAAGGTTAATGGGTTAATATATTCTGTGGTATTTAATAGCCCTACAGTTGCAGTAATGTTGATTTGTTGTAGAGCTGAAGGACACGGTGGAGGGAAAAAAATAAAGTGAAACACCAAACTGTTAGGCAGACAAACCTAAACAATTTCCCCACCTTTGTTAACATTTTCTGGATCCTGATTCCACTAGTACATATTCAACAGGTAATTTCAGCTGCTGGACTGATCACTAGAGCTTTCAATTCACATCTCTTTTTCAGCTTGATTTCAGCCACAGTTTGAAGCAATGGAGAAAGAAAACACTTAGCACTGTTCTACTTGTGCTAGCAGTGTGGGACCGACCCATGATCCTTATGCTTAAATGGCAGCTAGATCCCTGCTTGAGAAAGCTGCTTCTGGCTTGTTAAAAAATTTGTTTTATTTGCTGGGAACACCTTCTCATTTATAGATCGAGTTTGTATCAAAGCTAGTTCCTTAAATTAAGCAGGGGTGTGAGATACCATCGCAGCTCCCTTGCTCTTGGTTACTTGAGGAGCCACACGACCAGACAGCACCAGCTGCCGTGAGCTTGTGAGCAGCACTGCTCCCCAAAATCCCCCTCCTTGGGGCCCTTACTAGCCCAGATGTTTTTAGGGCAATGCTATTTGTCTGCTTTTGCTGTTAGCATGTGCTGATGGTGCTGCTGATTTCTGCTGGCTTTGGTTGTGACAGTGTTTTCATCTCCTTGTCCTGGTGGCTTCCATGCTCCCCAGCAATCTCGTTCATCTCTGCCCACAAGGATGATTTGCATTTTCTCTGTTCTTAGTCTCCTTTTTTTAAAATAAAATATTTTTTTTTATTTCTGAAACCTGTGTGACTGAAGAAGAAATTTTACTTTTATAGAGGTTAGTGTATATTGTATAACCCAGGTGATACAGACATGTAGAAAGCCAGCTAGTGAGATGAGTTATGTAGATCAAACAAGGGAGAGTGCTTTTCAGCAGCAGAAGTTGTGGTCTCATCAGTTCTACCCTGTTTGGATTCTACTTTTTCTTGTGCTGTAAATGAGCACAGTTTCATTTAAAAGATACCTGTCCTTTTTTTAGAGCACAATACTTTCATTCTGAGATTCTAAAACTTTGAGTTGTGGCCACAGAGGTGGCCAAAAATAGTTGGATAAAAAGATTAAAAACTAAGAACTCTACTCCTTCTCTGAAATGCTTATATGCCAATGCACGGAGCATGGGGAATAAGCAGAAGGAGTTAGAGATGTATGTGAGAGTTTATAAATATGATATAATTGCTATTACTGAGACGTGGTGGGACAGCTCCCACGACTGGGAAGTTGTTATGGATGGTTATGTTCTATTCAGAAGAGACAGACTAGCAAGGCAAGGCGGTGGTGTCACTGTCTATGTGTGAGAGCAACTCAAATGTATGGGTTGCTAGCCAGGAGGGGAGGCAGATCCATTTGCCACACAAAGTCTGTTCTTATGTCTCTGTTTATTTGTATTTTTAAATAAATCTCTTTGTACATTTACTGTACAGATTCTTTGATGAGATTGTGTGCTTTATTGTCTTTTCTTGGACACTATGTCCTTAAGAGTTTTAGAGAATTGGACAAGATGTTATGATGATATAGAGTGTATAAAATTGGCCTGATTCACAGGGTTGCTAAGTGCCTCTTGATGCAATTGTCTCCCCAGCCACTTAGAACTGTGTAAAATAAATCATTTTGTCACTTACTAGTATCCGACGGCCCGGCTCGGGGGGATGGCGGCCTGGGCGCGACTTCTCCAGACTATTACAAAGTGTTTTTTAGTTCATGGTTTATTGTATGTAGGCTCTGTGAGCATTGCTTCCTTCTGCTTTACTGTAATACACATTTTGATCCTAACTTTGCATAGTTTTGGACAAGAAACACATTTAAGAAAATTACAAACCAACGTGCAGGTCTGCTGCTCATGAAAGCTGCAACTTAGTGCATTGAGAATGTTAATGTGTAGGAAACTGTGTAACAAAATGTGGGAAACAGTACTGAGACTGGATAGAGACAGCTGGGAGTTCACTGGGTGCTTGTGTACCACATGTCAGGAGGGCACAGTGCCAGGGACTTTTGCCATTTGCTGCTGAAACCCTAAAGAAGCAGCAAACGTGGCAAGGAGGAGATGTGAAGAAGAACTAAAGGTGGTACCTGTGTTGTTATCAGCAAAGAGGAAACTTCAACGACTTAGAAAACCCCCATTATTTCACCAAACACCTGATGTTTTCACCCAGTACCTGATATTTTAGTGGTGAACTGATTGGTGATGGGAGGTCCAAAGCCTTTGGCTGTGCTGGCCCTGATGGTGAAGGAGTAGGTGGTGCCAGGATAGAGGCCAAAGAAGAGATAGTGTGTTTCATTGCCCAGCTTTGATACACGTCCACTTTGATTCCAGCCCCTTCCCCTGCACCTTCTTTTACCGCTGCTTCTTCGCGCTCCTTCCTAGAGTGCGAGCCTCTGTTGATCTCTCTCTTCGCCGTCTCCTTACATAACCTTCTCTGTTGTCTTCTTCTTCTCCAGCCCCTTCTCCTTCTTCTTCCCTTTCATTCTTCTCCTTCTTCTTCCCTTTCATTCTTCTCCTTCTTCTTCTCCTCCAGCCCCTTGTCCTTCTCCTTCACCTTCTCTCTCTCCTTCCCCTCCCTCCTCCTCCAGCCCCTTCCCCAGCTCCGTCGCCCTTCCCTGACCGCGCTCCAGCCCCTCCCCCAGCTCCAGCCGGCGGGGAGCGGGGAGGGGGCGTGGCTTCCTCAGGCCCCGCCCACACCACCCTAGCGCGGCAGGTGCGGCGGCGGCGACGCCATCGGGCGGCGCCCGTCGCGCGGGGTGACGTCATCACGCGGCGCCGGCCGCCTCGGGCGCAGGGGCCGCCATGGCGGAGGCGGAGGCGGCGGCGGAGGTGCCGGAGGCGCCGCCTCAGAAACGCTTTTACCGGCAGCGCGCGCACGCGAACCCGCTGGCCGATCACACGCTGCGCTAGTGAGTCCACCCCGGCACCGGGAAACCCCCTCCCGGCCTCCATTCCCCCCCCCCCCCCCCCCAAATCACTTAGGCAAAGCCTCAACTTAAAAAATTTACTATATTAAATTGACCAGATTTATATCCAGTCTCTGACCTACTGCTCATATTGGTTGATGCCAAGCTTCATAAACCTCCAAGTTTGCTAATGGATTTGCCATGAAATGAAGCTCATCAATAATAGGATTACTGTTCTTCAGTGCACATTGTGGACCCCTTAGAATTAATCCTCTAGCCAAGATAGTTTGAAAATTACTGATTTAGGTGTATTTACCACTCTTGTGGAAACAATATCTTTCAGTTTAGAAATGAAAGAGTGGAAACCCATCTTCTTTCACCAGTTCTAGCTACATGCAGAGCTCAGCTACAGTTGGAATGTCTGTATATTATGGAAAAGCTATAAATGATGAGTACATCAGTAGTTAGACCAGAGGCTGAATCATTCCTGTATTGATTCATGCATGGTTTATCTTCATGCCTTGCAGAAAACAAAAACAAAGCACAATTAAAATGGTTACACTAAGCTACAGAACTTGAAAGCAGCAGATAAGGGGAAGAGTGATTCTCTGCTTGAAAAGTGGCAGATGAAGTATGGTTTGTGTATTAACCCTCTTTTTATTTGCATCACTTCAAATGCTTCTTGGCTGTGTGTGACCAAAGTGGAAAATAAGCAGTTAGTGTCAAATTAGAAAAACATTTACCTTTGTAGATAAGTCAATATTCTGTTTTAATGTTTTTAAAAGAGTTTTGAGCTTTTAAAACAGAAGTTGTGTATTTAAAATCCATATAGAAAAGTAGAAAGGAAGTTATTCCTTGTATGAAGAAATATTAAATAACAAATTCAGTCAGTTAAATGAATTTATAATGAATTCAGAACAAATTGGTGGAATTAAAATCTTGACTGGTGAAGGAAAATGTTACTTAGTTAATATTTTACAGGATGATAGGGCTGACTTCATAAGGAAGTGCCAAGGGGTATTCTGGAAGGCGAAATTCCAGGCAAGTCAGGACAGTCTCCTGTGCACCCCCAGCCCCTCCCCCCAAACAGTATAACTGATGGGTAGTCCTGAGGAAAGCTAGAGGTTGCTTCATCTGTGTAATTTTTAGCTGAACATGCATCACTTCTCCTTTGCCTGTTAACATAAAATAACAAATCTTTACATGGAAATGCAGGAAAAAGTCTCCCCTGTCCCTTTTTCCATAAGTAAGGGTAAAAACCAGCTGACTACATTTTTACAAGAAGCAATCACAAGGAGGAGTCTTTTACTCATCTCTTCTTTTTTGAGAATATGGTTCAGTAACAAAGTGTTGAGGGATATATCTTGCAGTCCAGACGGTGGTGTCCGTTGGTGTCTACTTAGATAATAAGGATTAGAGGCAGAAGGAGACTGTGATTTGGATGTGATTAAACACTAAATATATGCCCACTAACTTGATGAAATGATGGAAGATGATTCCATTCTTTTCTAAGATATGAATTAATTTTTCCTGTGATCATAGCCTAGGTTATAGGACAGCTGTAAAAATGTGGGTATCATACAGAATAGACCAACTTCTGGCACGTGGCTGTTTTGCTTTGTCTTCTGTGTTTTCTCAGTGCTAAACCATGATGGTGCTAGTTAACAAACAATGCTGTGACTGGGTGGGTGTGGCCAACTTTTTTTTTTTAGTTTAACTTTTCAAAGCATTTTTTCTGCAAATGCAAAAAAATGCTTTGAAAAGCCTCTGCCGATCAGGCAACTCAGCTGGGATTGTCAGAGAAGCTTTTTTAAAAATGCTTCTCTGCCGATCAGGGAACTCCGCTGGGATCGTCAGAGACTTTTCAAAGCATTTTTTTAACCACCTCTTCGGCCAAGAGGTTGCAGAAAAAAATGCTTTGAAAAGCCTCTGATCCCAGCTGAGCCGTGTGATCATCAGAGGCTTTTTTTAAACTTTTTTTTTAATATAAAAAGTTTCCCTATCCACTGTGGGAAAAGGGAACTGGGAGCGTCCCTTCCGGACTGCGGTACCCGTCGGGCTTTGCGGGCCGGTGGCTCGCCGCCGCCTGTCCGGTTCCCGGAGACGCCGCCCGCTGATTGGTTGAAGGGGCCCGCCCGTCAGCTGCTCGGGTCCCGCCTCCCGCCCGGCGCTCGCGCGGGCCTCGCGCCCGTTGCCGTGGCGACCCCGCGGCTGGTACCGGCGGGGCGGGGCCCCCCGGGGGCGCCCGGGGGCGGGCGGGGGGGGCGGGCCCCCTGGGGCGCCGGCGGCGGCGGGCCCGCCCCCGGCGGGCGTCGGCGCCACTGATGTAATACAGATCTTTCCTGTGCAGGATAATCAGACATGCAGTTTACCTGGGGGGGGTTGGTTGGTTCGTTTCAAGGTGTGAATAGCCCCTGCAAAGTGTAAAGGGCATTGCACTAACATTCATTCTGTAACTGAAGTTCATAAGCATAAATCAGACAGTCATACTGCAATATGAAAGTACTACACATCTAAATTTAATTCAGAATTGAAATTCATAGGTTTACATGGTTTGGATTTTTTTTAAGCTATTAATTTAATTTCTTTTTAGGAGAAGTTACATCCAAGACATCTTATCCCGGAGCTATGTAGACTGTTTTTAATTACCTGCAGTGTAGTGCAGTTCAGTCTGTTTGTATGGTTGGAAAAGCAACATTTTGTTATGTGTGCAAGCTGGTAACATAACCTCTGGCCACATCAGGGGTCAGCAGAGCTTTTATTGTAGTCTCCTGACGTCAGAGGCTTTGATTCAAATGCTCATGTGATAGAACAGAATCTTCCCTAGCCAGGAGTTGTTAAAAGTTAATACACAATCATCTTTTATTCCACCCAGAAGGTAACTGAACTCATGGAGTCCTAATACACTTGCAATGTTGAGAGCTAATAAATGCCTTTTTCTGTCAGATTCAGTACAGCAAGTCCAAAAGGGTGATGAGAAAGCAGTTCCCTGGCTGGAGACCGATTGCAATTTGTGTTTCATTTTGGCTTCATTCTTTGGCATTAATCCACCATGGTAAAGCACAAAATGGTGTGACGCAGTCCTCCGGATAATAGCTTTCAACTAGATCAGCAATTAGCAATGTTAGTTAGAATTTCAATTCCTAAACGTTAAATAGAATCTCTTACCATGGCCAGTAGATGTTGCAACAGATATGGAATCCATCTACAGCCACCTTTCTTTCTCCCTGCAGAATTCCATGAAAGTTTGGCTGAATAAGGAGTTTAGGATTTAAATATTAGATTGAGGGGGATTGGGGACAACAGGGGGGATTTTGTGGGGTCCCACTGGGATTCTGGGGCTCCCACCAGTTGGTTCTCTGGGATCCCACTGGGGTCCCACTGGGATTCTGGGGGTCCCACCAGTTCCCTGGGGGTCCCATTGGGATTCTGGGAGTCCCACCAGTTCCCTGGGGGTCTTACTGGGATTCAGGGGTCCCACTGGGATCGGAAGAATCCCACCAGTTCTCTGGGGCTCCCAGTGGATCTGTGGGGTCTCCCAGTGGATCTGGGGGTTCTCCCGGTGGAGCCGTGGGGCCTCCCGGTGGATCGCAGGGGCTCCGTAGGGCTAATGTGGCCTGTTCTTAAAACTCCCTCAGAGTCCAAACAGAATGGGCCTGGAACAGAGATTCGTGTCCAAACCCACCATCCATTTGGAGCTGTTTCCAGGCAGGATGGCCTCGTGCCCATGTAGCCTGATAGGACACAGCAGGACAGATCTGCTTGGGTTCAGAGCACCTTCTTTCCCACTAAGTAGGATTTTAAGGGATTATCAGCTCAAATTGAGTTATCTCAGAATCACTTAGCCTCAGATAAAAAGCAGGACTCTGAGCCATGCTCAACTCGCCTGAAGAGTGTGGATTTGAGTCAAGGGGGGGGGGTTCCTGTCCAAGATAAGGAGCCACTATAAAGTTTTGGTGTTGACCTTCTCATAATGGTAACAGTAGACAAGTTTTTTTATGTTTTACCCTTCCAATCTATAGCAGTGAGAAACACTCAAATATTTCCTCAGCCAATTAATATGTTCCTTTCCGCTCTGAGGCTGTTAAGAAGAAAATATCATAGAAGTCTGTTATGAACACCTGACCTTGATATTGGTTATCTACTCACCTTCTATCTACAGCACTATGGAAAACATCCCATTTTGCCTGAGCCAAGGCTGCTATCACAACATTGCAAAATTTCTGAGTATTTTTCTTTCTCTTTTTAACTAGCAAGAGGGGAGGGGGGGATGGGGGGGTGGGGCTGGCGCGATAAGGGAGGGGGGGGGATATCGAAGCATGGAAGGGGGGTACGAGAGGAGGGGGCCTATAGGGGCCGTGAGTAAAAGGAGATCTTTAGGAGAGGGTTTATAGGAGCTCTAAGGAGCGGGGATCTATAGGGGCCGGTCTATAGGGGTCCTGAGAAGAGGGGGGATCTATAAGAGCCCTGAGGAAGGAGCATCTATAGGGGCTGGTCGATAGGGGCCCTGAGGAGGGGGGGGGTGCTATAGGAACCCTGGGGACGGGGCAGCTATGGGGGGAGGTCTAGGGGGAGAGTGGAACCCAGCTTCTGCAGCCAGAAAACAGTTACGGACATACTACTGTAGGCCAGCACTGCTATTCCAGCAGCATGCAATCAAAGCACTTGTTTATTCTGAGGAATCTTACTGTAAGGTGGAGTTATTGACTGAATACACTGTCTAATTAATGGCTTCTTTCTGTTTTCCTTGACTGTGGGGGATGACAATGAAGGTTGTGAAAAGACTATCAAGATAGAAAAGACATAATAGGATATGCAGAAAAAAGAGAGTGAGTTCTAATGAGAGAAAGAGAAGGGAAAAGAAAAAAGCAACTTTTTAGAGTGAGGTTTTTTTTCTGATGCTCTTGGTTTTACCTTGTTTTCAGAAACCATCATGAACATATAATCAGAGTTTTCTGGCTTGTTTTGGTGGGGTTAGGAGCTTGGATGACTGTAAGCTCGTTTATATGGAATGAGGTTCTCATGGATGTTTGGTTCTGGGTTCTGTGAATATTCACAAGAAACAAATGGCACCAAAAAAAAAATAAAATGTGGAGCTTCTAGCTGTTGGGAGGCTTGTTTGGACTGACACACATTTATGGGGAAAAAAAATCAAATCTCACTTGTTCAGAAGTGGCCTTGTTGATGCCAAAGGCTCCTGTCTAGTGCAGGAGGAATGCTGAACATGAAGTGAAGGATCAAGTTGTCCAGGCTGTCCATAGTTGTTGGAGTGACTCTGCCTCTATGTAGCCCAGATCCCTGCTGAGTATCTGCATATTTTATTCCCACCCTCTGACAGTAGAGGTGAACTATTTAACAACAGGACTAAAGTCTCAGTCTGCTTCCAGGTGAGAGAAAAATAAGTGTAGCTGGGAGCCTGGTTCGCCCAGGACAACAGTTTCAGGGATTTGAAAGACCAGAAAGCAGAATTCTCTTATGGGACTATTGCTGATTTAGAGATGCTCCGAAATCACAGTCTGGGGTTAATATCTGTATAAGAAGCCCATGAGCTTAGGCTAAATGTTGTTTTGTTAAGTGTTTTTTTTCTTCTTTGTATCCAGTTCTGTGTGTTAATAATTGTGGGTAATTTGCTGTCTCCAAGTAATGACAGAATGCCTTCTGCAGTCTGAAGCACTCAGCACTTCATGGTGATTCGTCTTTACATTTAAAACTATTATTCGTAGTGACCAATATTTGAAGATAAAGATACTACTTTTTAAGTACATCTTGTATTGGGAGGAATGTGGAAAATATAACTACTGTGTTCTGACATTTTTCTGGTTTTTTTTGACAGCTTATTGTCAAAGACAAAGCATGTTTCC
>WUAM01002447.1:0-32421 GCA_024336885.1 Actenoides hombroni
TTCCTCTTCCCTGATCCTGAGATCCCAACAGGCTCTGAAAGAGCAACAAGCTCTTGAAAGTGAATTGCCTTTTTTAATGTTTTTTTCCCGTTGCAGGAGTTTTCAAGTCAGAGTGCACATCACCCCTTAGCTCCAAGCTGTGACCTCTGGAGTTCATTCTGATGCTGCTGCTGTGGGTCTTCATTTACACTGCATCAGCAGGAGCCAGGGGTGCTCAGCACTTTGGCATTTTAGGTCAAATCGTGTTTCTATGTGATCCTTCCAGATGCAAAGAGGCAAGGTGCATGCTTGTCAACTGTATCAGTGTTTTAGCCTGACTTTTTCCTCTCCTCGCCCCGTTTTTTCCCATCTCTCTTTTTTCCTCCCCCCATCCCCTTAATTTCCTCCCCCCATCCCCCTGATTTCCTCCTCCCATCCCTTTCTTTCCCATCCCGTTATTTCCCGGCTCGGTATTTTTCCATCCCATAATTTTCCGTCCTCTTCCCGGTATTTTCCTCTCCCCGTCCCCTTATTTTCCATCCTCTTCCTGTTATTTTCCAATCCCTCTTATTTTTTTTCCCCACCCCTCCCCTTTTCCCACCTCCAGCCCTCCCTCTTTTCCTTCCCCCCATCCCGGCGTTTTCCACTCTCCTCACCCCCTTATGCCTAGTGCTTTTACAAAATTCATTAATACAGAGGGGAAAAACAAATCAAATTTGGCTTATGATTTAAGAGGTTACTTGAGGATAATCATGTCAATGTTTGAGGTCTATTTATTTAGTACTAATGATACTCGGTAGATTTGCAATTATTGTAAAACATATTTTGTAGGTGAGCGAGTATGACTGGTTTTTATATTAAAGGAACAATATGTAGAGGCATTATTCACTAGACAATATGCTACAAAATTCTGCAATATAACTGTCTATTATCTAAGGCAGGATACTATTTAATCATACAGATTCCTCTTAAACACACAGGAAATTATCTTTGAACCCCCTCCCTCCAGACACATAAGTCAGTACAGAGTCCAGCCAATGATCTTTAAAATTATGGAGGGAGCAAGGTATGATGATATCAGTAGGATTAATTAAATTTTCCTGCCTTGTTTGGTGTTACCTCTAGGTTAAGATTTATGTTAGGATAGGAACTAACTAGACTGCAGTCATACCACATTACAGAACCAGCCTTTTCTAATGTGGATTTTTATATATGTGCAAACTCAGACCTGAAACTTTTTATTTTTTACTAAGTATTCTTTCCTTCCCCTTGGATTGTTTTCCCTGCAAGGTCTTTTAGCTAGTCGCCCCGAGAGCCTGGTGTAGACGGGCAATTCGATAGGGGCCCCGGTGCGGCCCAGGGGGGGCTGTGTTGGCTTCGCACCGCTGCAGCCCCGCGGGGGGACACTGGGTGGGGGGCACAGCGGGTCCTCGAGCGGTCAAAGGCCAGCAAGGGTCTTCCTCACCCCAGACGGTCCCTGGGCAGGGGGTTTCTGCCCACCACCCACTCGGGGGGTTCCTCCCCGTCTGCTTCTCCCCCTCTGGGGTCTCACCCTCAGCCGGGTGTCCCCTTGGGAGGGTGCGCGAAGGTTTTGGGGGGTGCCCATCCCCTCCCGCACCCCTGAGCTTATTCCCATTCAATCTCAGTTAGAGTTTTCATCTATTTTACTCTGCTTGTTATTTTGGATATTTTCCTTACATTAGATATTTGATACAATTTTTAGTACCTTCTATAAGCAAACTACTACCCAGCCTGTATATTCACACCATTCATGTAACTAGCTCTCAGCACAAGTTAAACTCTTCTCTCACCCACAGAACAGACCAAATAATCCACAAAATTCCATTTTATTTAATAATCACAAATACTTTAGCTTATGAATATTTAATACTGCCTCACCTTCACCAAGAATATAGTCATGCTGAATGTCTATATCATCAGATTCTGAGAGCTGTGTTCTCTTTGGCTCTCTTTGATGGGCTATGACACTCAGTTTCCCACTGCTGCCGTGTGGTGGCACCAGGAAAAAAACTTGCTTCAAAGACAAGGAAGTGTCATAGATAAAATGTTATATACTTGGAAATGCAAGAGACAATGGAAATTGTCTCCAGCTGTAGTACTGTGTTTTCCAACTGAAAATAGAAGCCAACATTTACCCACAGATACCACAGGAGCAAAATGAATTGCACTCAATATTGAGGGTATATAAAACCCTGCCCTAGGATAAGAATTTAACAAACAAATGTTGATTTATTTTTTTTTTTTTAAACACTGGCTCCTCAGCATTGTTGGGCTTGCAGTGTGTTTCCTCTTTTATCCATACAGTGAGGGGGGGAGTAAAACAGACACATCTGATCAAGAAATGTGGGGAGGGGAGAAAAAAACATAAAGAAAAAACCTCCGGCCAATGCAGAGGCCAAAGAAAATTATTTGCTGTCAACTGCAAGGCCCTGCAGTAAGACTCTTGAACAGCCGATGCCGAAGTGAGCGCAGGTTGCAATGTTTGTAGTGTCTTAGTGAGTGCTGCTTTCTGCGACACAAGTTCTGCCTCCATCGGGGTGTGTTTCTCTTGGGCAAGGAGCACTGAGGGCATCTCACATTACAAAACAGAGTTCACAATATTTAGTAAGTCTAAACATGATTATACAACTTCTGGAGCAATGATTAGGCCTAGAATCTAGAAGACACCATAAAAACTGGGCCTAAAGATTCCCTTAAAAGACATGGCAGTGACCAGAAATAAAAATACCTGTCAATATCTTCAATTTTCTGCATGTTAAACAGCAGGGATGGTACTATCTTGTCCATGTGCTGGGGTTCCCATATAGTTGCTCGAAGTTCATCGTTGACTGTTTTGCGGACCACGCCCTGAATGCCCCTGATTCCAGCAATCCGGATGCTGAGGAAAAAAGCGTTAAGGATAACAACAGTTACCTGGGCAAAGTCCTCTGTGGTTGACGCCTCTCCAGAGCAGCGCTGCGCCAGCCCGCTCTGGTTCTTCTCCTGTGGTCTCCGGTCCTCCCGCAGACTCCGGCCGCCCCCACCTGCGCCCCCGGGGGGTTTTTGAATTTATTTTTTTTTTCTCCCTTTTTGTGCTGGATTCGTTTCTTTTCCATTTCCACTTCGAGGCGGACGACGACCGTGCCCTGCCCGTAGGGCCACCAATTCAGACTAAATACAGGGAGAGATAATCCGAGCGCCAAAAAAAAAATAGGAAATCACAAAAACGGGTGGTAGGTCTTCTTCTAAAGAAACAAGGGTAGATAACATTTACTGAAACATACAATTGGAACCATTTCATTATAACTCAAAATACTGAGTTCAAAGTGGTCATTTAAAGCTCTCCAGCAGTGTTTTCATTAAGGCTTAATTATTAATATATTTTTTTAAATAACACTGCAGTTCTATAGTACCTTTTATCTGAGTTTTCTGAAACTCTTTAGAGAGCTTCAGTAGAGAGGTTTTTTTCAGCTTCCTAATTCCATGGACAGACCAGTATTGCTAAAACACACCAGCTTTATATTCATGGAAAGCAAAATGCAATGAGGATATTTCCAGCGCATCACGAAACGAGCCGTGAATAAAACCGGCGCAGAAGGGGATTTATTGATGAGGTGGTTTTTTTTTTTTCGGCTGAAATTTGCTCCGCCAGGGCAGGAATACAGATGAGCTCCTGCTTCCAGCAGCGGGGAGGGAGAGGAGGGGGGTGGTGGAATTTCCCCTCCCGTATCCCCAGCTCTGCACCTGCAATTTTCTTTCTTTCTTTTCTTTTTTTTTTTTTTTAATTTATTTTCACTTGTTTAGATTATTCCCGCGATATTTAAGCCTCCGAGGAAACTCATCTCGGGGCGGGGGCGGCTCCTCCGCGGAGCCGATTGAAGTATTCAGCCTTCTACAAGGTATCATGAAGTAACTTCATCCCTGCAGTAAAAAAACCTTTCCCATTGGAGACTTCTACACGAGACAAAAGAGAAGCTTCTTGTCTATTTGTAGTACTAACCTCTCTCTGTCATTTTCACTTCTTGAGTTTTTCAAATGTTCATCAACTTTCTCCATGCTTTTAATATGATGCTGTGCTTTTGCACAGAGGTAGCTTACTTGACTCATACTTTTACCTGAGGAAACTTGGAAAAGAAAAAAGAATTCAAGGTCATTTTTAAGTATTAAAGATTTAAAAAACCTGCATGAAAGGTAAAACTGGACCAATGCTACATGGGTCTGCTCCACTGCTGGTGTGGTTTTACACTGACCTTCATTATTTGACAAGTGTAGACTCTACAACACACTGCACCTACGTTTTTCTCTACCCATCTAGCACCCTTTGTTCCTGGCTTGTCAAGATAAGGCATTAACACTGGAAATTTCATTCACAGTCTAATTGTTGTGTGCCCTATCTGAAAGCAAGCCCAGGCACTACTCAGTTTATTTAATTTCACAAACAGAGATGCTTCTTTTTTTTTTTTTCTAAAGCTACAGCTACATTACATGTGTTTCAGTGTAATAGCAGCATAATTGTCTGCAAACCTCTGTGGATCTTTTTTCTCTAGGAATAAATCTCATGAAACATTTATGAAACATTTTAACTGATCTACAAAAGATGTACTTATTTTCAAAGATGCAAGATGCACCCTTAGCAAATATCAAGATGCATGATAAATTATTTTTTTAAGTGAGAAAAGCAAGCAGCAAATTCTAAAAAGCGACCAAGAATTTTCAGAATCTCCATTAAAAAAGTTGTAATTTCAATGCTTTATGAAGGAAGGATCTGTCCTTTGATCTTCACATAAAACCTTCTCTTAACTAGAAAATTTACAAGGGTTGTATAACCCATTGTAAGTCAGCCTAAATGGCATTCTCAATGCAATCAGCAAGACTATTCACATTGTTTATTGGTATTTGCTAGCATAAATTTCCAGCTTGAAAGACACATTGCTCACTTTGCTGCTGTTTTTCTAGTCTAATATGTGTGTTAATGAGTCTATTTTATCTTAATAGGTTCTAAAAATGATTTAATTCTTTGCATATTGATTGTGTTCAAATAATGAATGAATGAATGAATTGAATCTATGTGTCTTCCAGCCATATTGCTTCTGAAAATGACTATGTTTAGTTTAATTATAATCCCTCTTTTTCTATCAAAATGTGCCAGGAAAAATACGCCCGAGACCCCACTTCAGCAAACTCTCCCCCCTGCACCTCCTGGGCCACGTCTACTGCCTGGGCAACCAGGGTGAGTGGGGACCCCCAGGGCGGGGCTCAGGACCCCCGGGGGGGGTGGGGGGGTGGGGGTCTCCTACCCCCTCCATCCCTCCCCGGCCGAGGAGCTGCAGCGTTTCCAGCGGGATTTCTGCTCCCGGCTGTGGCTGACCTACCGACGGGAATTCCCGGCGCTGGACGGGACCCCCTGGACCACCGACTGCGGCTGGGGGTGCATGCTGCGCAGCGGCCAGATGCTGCTGGCACAGGGGCTCGTCCTCCTCTTTTGCTTCAGTCATCTGAAAAAGACAATAATTCTTTTTTTTTTTTTAATTATTTTTTTTTTCTTTTTTTGCAATAGCTTTTAGAAATCTGGTTTCAGAAGTCTATGGGAAATGCAAAGGAAAGGCTTTGTCTTATGCCATGAATTTTCTAGTAGTCTGGATAAACACTCACAGATGCATTTGTGACAGGATCTTTAGCTCAGAAAGGTTTGTAAATTACAAACCTGTGAAATTAGGACGTTAGAAAACCCCATACTTACTGACCCTTAGCTACAAAGGTGTCTAAATCCTGTATAAATTCACTGCTATCATCATGAGCCTGTGCTACATATGACTATGAATATTTGTCTGCATAGTTCTGGTTAAAAATTGATGTAGAAACGGACATACCTAAGTGCAAACCAAATTTACTAGCACAAAAGACCCAGTGTAGAATTTGTCAAATTTTCTGTTTGGAAACATCAGAAGGAAAATACTAGTCCTAAATGGAAGCAGGCACAGCTGGGCTTATTATTTATCATAAGGCTGTTTCAGAATTACTTTACTTTCCCTGTGTTCTGGGTTGGTAAGGTCTGCACTCCCCTGGCCCTGGAAACTTGTTTGAAGACAAATCTAAAAGAATAAACCTAAAAGTCACAAGGCAAAAACCTATTAAAAGCCTTTTTGAAACTTAAGGAGAAATCAAAATTGTTCTGATCCATGTGATCTGTGTCTTTTCTTGGAAATTATTTATGGGGGGGTCAGTTGTCTCTCCATGAACAGTTGGATATTTTTGTCTTTTTGACTACGTGCTAACTGGCTCTAAGTAACATGGTCATTGGACTTTATTACTGACTAAATTTAAAAGGTCAGGCTTTGAAGTATTTGTTCATACCTGGAGAATCTCATGGGTTTCTGTTTATGAATGGCTGCTTCCTTGGATGGTTAACACTTGGCTGGAAGCTGGGATAATGTGCAGTGCGATCAGTTTTGGCAAGGCCTGGGTCAGATTTTTCTCTTATTTTCAGGTATGTAATAAACAGAACACAAATCTCAGATCAGGTTCACCCAAAATTTGCTGAATTCCACAAGTTTTTCCACAATTCCTGGTGTCAGGTTGCTGGAAACCTCTGGACTCTGCTTGAGCAAACTTGGAACAATCTCTTTTTTTTTTATCAAAACTGATGGAAATGGAATTATTTGTCATGTTTTTGGCTCGTTATCAACTCCAACACTGCCATTCTGAGAGCAGCTTGCTTTCAACTTCTCAGCTTCATTTGAACCTCAAAAGTAAGATGAGGAGTTCCCTTTTTTTACTTTGCTGACTTTTGAAGTCTTTATTTACCAGCTTTTCCTCTCAGTAAATACCAAGAGGCAATATACATGCTTTTTAAACAGCTACTCACATGAGAGACCAGCAGACTCATGACTGTTTTCAAACTTTTCACATCTTTCAAGAGCACCTGAAAAAGAGCACTCAGATAAAATGTTATTATAGATTTGTGTCTTATCATACTTCACAGTTTACAGTAATGGTTTATGTGGAACAAAAATCTTTATTCCAAACTAATTTTTGTATTTAGTTGAGTACACCCAGAAATACTGTAAAATTATTACAAGGCTTAGGACAGGGATGTCTTCAGACACTCCCAGGGGCCTGGATCTTTGCTTCCAGGATCAAACGAGGCTGCATTTAGGTAACTGACAATTTCAGGAGTTGGGCTCAGCCCTCCTCATGGGTCCCAACACAGGCTATTCCACGATTCTCACTAAAGCTTCAGCAGAAGGAATTACAGCAAACCACGTGGCTGGCTCAAAGCATGTGAGTAATCCATCGATAATCAGGGACCACTGTAAGCTGGGAGGAGATCCCTGGGAGTGCAGATTGCTGGCAGTGCAGCTCAGGGGCTGGGGGGAAGCTGTGCTGCTGCAGCACATGGCTTGTTTTAAAAAGCTGCATTCAGAAACTCATTCTAGCTCTGTCAACTTAATTTAACAGGATTTCATCTTCACATGTGGATATAAAATAAAAATATGTACTGTAAAAAGTAGGGATGGAACCCAGCTATTAGATACTCAGGTTATTATTTGTGCTTGCATTAATTCCCTGATCCTTTCTTAAATGTTTATCCTTTCTGCTGTGTAACATTAATCTGGAGAGGGCTTTGCTGTTTGAGTGGAGACAAGAAATAAACACATCTTCCCCAAGTTCAGTGCCCAGATGCCATAAATGGAAATATCTTGAGTTTGCTTTTTATTCCAAAGTGAACAAGGATGAAGTTTCATTCAATGAATATAAACCATTTCCATTAGATATATATATTGGGTTAAGATTCATTAACATCACTCAAATGTAGGTCCAAGTTGACTTCTTGTTACTGTAGTTCACAGACCCTGAGCAAAATGACAACACAGGCACATGCTACACTTAAAATGCTCAGCTCTAAATTAGTCTCTTATATAGAACACACACAAGGGGTATTTGTTAAACAAAAGCAAAATACAACTCTTTTTTTCTGCATCTTGGTCACCAGAGAAGACACAACTCATGCGTTCTGCTTTAAGAACCACAACCAACATAACACTCTTCAGCATCTTGGTGGCCCTGCGCTGGACTCTCTCCAGTAGCTATTTCACAGATTCAAAGAATGTCAGGGGTTGGAAGGGACCTAGAAGATCATCTAGTCCAACCACCCTTGTTTTTTGTTTTTGTTTTTGTTTAGATGTAGAAACATTTTAATATATACAAGATGCAACATACAGAAAAATGTGAATTACAGTTTGAGTTTTTGAACTGAGAGTGTTTTCTGCGTCTTCTGTTTCTTCTTTAATTTGTTTGCATCTTTGATTTGCATTTTCACTTGATCTTGTAGTTGAGAAAAGAAGGTCTGGGATGACTTCAGGACCTAAAGACTGTTTACATCCTCCTGTTTCACTGTGAATACTGTAAATGTTCATTTTGGCAGGGAGAAGAGAGGAATGAGATAGACATTATGTAATATTTTGATCATGGACACTGCATTAAGCCCTGAGCTTCCTTCAGCTAGGGAATGTAAGAGATTTATGTGAAAATGAGATCTTTGATATGTGCATATGTTTCTAATCCCTTGGAACACTTGTATTTAGTATTATTTTTAAAATAAAACTTAGTAATGCCATTCAAAACCATGGTGGTCCTCTCTTATGATTAGCTGCCCAGCAGAAGATACCAATTTGATGTAAATTCCTACTGAAATGTCATAGGCCAAACACTGCCTTTGAAGTTGGAAAACATCTATTTGATTGATGCTTGCCTGAAGAGCTGTCATAGGGAACATGAAAGAAAAAGTAATAGTCATAACATGCCTAATATTGAAATGTGATGTGTTTCTTTTTCATCATTTCCAAAACAAAGTAAACTGAAAGATGGTTGATGACAAAGTATTTAAATATGGATAGATCTTTTTGAGATGTGTGTGGAAATAACTGATGACTTTCATTTAAAGAACATTGCAAATAAGTAAAAGAACTAAAAGAAGTTCAAAACAAATACTTTTTGATCCTTTTGATCACCCCCGGGGCAGGTTCGGGCCCCGGTTCCCATCGATGGCCGACGCCTACGACCCGGAGCTGCGGCGCCTGGCCCTGGCCCTCGCCCCTCCCCCGCTGCAAGCCCGCCCGGGCGTTTACTGCGGGGTGGGGGGGCCCAGCTACGAGACCCCCGCCGAGTGCCGCCTCCTGCGCCTGCTGGGCGCCGACGCCGTCGGTGAGTCTGCCAGGGACACGCTCAGGACACGCTAAGGGTGGGTCGGGAGGGGCTCGGATGCAATAGGGACATGTTAAGGACATGCTAAGGGCATGTTAGGGAGGGAAAAGTCGACAAGAATGGCATATGTGGTGGCTTAAAGCACAGCAGTAATGAAGGTCACTCTGCTGGGTCGCCCTTTTTCTCCTCTGTGTATTGTGCTCTGAAGTCAAACCACCTGCTCCTTGGTAAGAGGGAAGCGTTCAGAACCCTCGTGTGTCAGGCATCAGCAGAGGGGCTGCTAGACTGTGCATCTACAAACAATGACTACAGGCAGCTTTTGGCCACTGACCAAAAAGCACATTTTGTCTTGATTCAGTTTTCACTGCCACACACTTAGGTTTACACTTACAGTTGGCTTTCTTCTCTTCAGTACATCCTAGTCCAAACATGACATTTTGTGTTGTTCAACAACCCCAAAGAAGTACTTCTGAGAAAGACAAATGTTATAAATATCAAATCATCATTAAATATATGGTAAGAGGAATTTCTTCACCTATATTTAACATTAATCCATATGTTTGCATTTACCAATATACATGGATAAGAAGAAAGTCAACCTTTTTTTATGCTGTAGCCTTGTTCATAAGTGTCACCAAATTCCTTTGTGGCACCCAGTTATGTCATAATTGCCCCATTTTTTTATCCTCATTTTTTATTTTATTTATTTTTATTAAGATGAATAATCAGGAACTGTGGCAGAATTGCATCAAACGACCACAGGATGGCGAGGAAGTTTTGAGAACTGGCCGCTTTGTGGGATGCAGACATGTATGATGCAAAGACTGCTCAGGCACAGCTAGAGGTGTCATGAGCTGGCCCAGGGCACAGGGGCTATGGGGGTTCAGCAAACATCCTCCACCCAGCCATCTCCTCTCAGCTCAGAAGTCAGGGACTTTGTGTTACATATCAATACTCAGATCAAGAACCCTGGGATTTATTTTGCACAGTCCTCTTTTGCACACATGGAATGGAAGGGTGCTCTTGGTGTTTAGGTGGAACTGGAGCATTCCTTCTTATTACATAGTGACCAACTACAGCTGTAAAAAAAGCCTATACAGCTTTTGCTGTATAACATGCACACGTACAGATTTGCAGCCTGCATTTTCAGCTCAGTGCCCACTCAGACTTCCTGGCAAACAAGGAGCCCCTTTAGCCTCATTTCACACCTGCAAGGGTATCAGTCAGAGAATTAATACCATGGCCTCTGTGAGAAACATCCCAACTCCCTCAACTCCCCTAATTTACTTTTACTTTCCATAGTAGCTCTGGTTCCCAGGGTTAACTCCCCATCACACAGCCTCCACAGGACACTCTCACAAGAGGGTCACAGACCTCTTAATTCAGAAAGACACGTGAGAACCCCGTGCCACTGGCCAGAGGAATTCTTAACTACTGTAAGAACAGACAGAAGTTTGACAAATTTGGTCCGTAGCTTGAATGAATAAACTCTCTTTTCACTAAGTTTTTTATTTATTAGGAGGAAGGTACCTTACAGAGGTTGATTGAATCCTGTTTGTCCATTGATTTCTCTCCTCAGAGAACACTTCCAGCTGCCTCTTCAATTCATGCCTACATGGGTATGTAAAAGAAATCAGAAATGCTTGTCAAAATGAGCATCTTTTTGTGTTCCAGTGCAGAAAGTCTTCCAAACCCATGAGACTTTTACCTTTGATTTTTTTCCCTATTTTTTAGGAAGGACTTTGAGCAGCTGAGATTGATGTTTGTGCTTCCCTCTCAGGCCCAGAGAGAGTATTCTGGCTCTGCTGAAGGATCCTGCCCAAAGGAAACCTGCATCCTCTCCCTTGACCGCCAACAATATCCTTTGGCAGGGGGACAGCAAGGATGGTGGGAGAAAGCAGGGTAGGACAAGGCAGACCTTAGGCTCAGCCTTCACAGGGGTTGTGGTCCTGTGGGGCTGTCAGGACCAGCCTTTCCTGAAAGAAGGAGCTGTGCTGGATGGCTAGGATCGCACTTCCAGCCTCCTGCGTTTTGACCCCTTAACGCCAGCTCTGACTTGCAAATGGAAGTTGTTGTGATGAGCAACACTCTTTGCTAAGCAGGAGTACAGAATATAATGTATTAATAATGGGTGACTTTGTGTTTTCAGCAAGAAACTCATGTCTTCAGCTCTCTGCTTAGCAGAAAGATGGAATGAAACAGCAAGGGTGGAGGAGATTGATGGAGAAAGATGAAAGTGAGTTGGACTTGTTGTGCTCTTAGTATTTATGATGCTGCCCCTTAGCCAGATCCAGTTCTAAGGGTTGAAATCTTGTCCATTTTTAATATATTTATATATATATATATATATTTAAAACCTTCCCCAGTCACTTCGTACTAATTTCTTCTCATTATCTTTCCTCATGGATGAAATCTCATCACCTTCATGCTATCTCTCAGTTACAGTCTTCCTCCCAGTCCTATGTAAGCTGTGCAGAACTAGCTCCTTCCCAGATCCTTTCTCAGATTTCTGTTCTTCTGGTCTTTTCCTGCAGTATACTTATTACTAACTGAATGACCCGTGGACTTTATGTTTGTTTGTTTTTACATAAAGAAGTAAAGAGTTTATGGTTTCACCTTAGTCCTGACAGTCTCTCTCACAAAGCAGTGTTCATATATAAAGATTGACTCCAGTATAATATATTAATGCTGTTTTAATGACCAAAGTTTTCAGAACTAGAACTGAAAGTAGAGTGTTGTTCAGAATTCATGCACAGTTCTGTCCAGACAACATACAAAATGCTGTGTAATTTGTGCCATTTCTGCATTTAAAAATGATTTTGTATAACCGTGTTAATGATGCTCTGGGTGCTGTGTAAACACTGTAAAGATACAGTAATGTTTGGAATATTTCTAACAATTGTATTTCTGATTTTTGTTTTCAGAGAGAAAAATTGCTTCTAGTCTTGGGTTTGCTTGGAGAAACTATATTATATCACAAAAGCAATATAAGTGCAGAGCAGCCTGAGGTGATGTTGATGTTCTGACATGTATTTTATTTGTGGGTGCTCCCTTCTTTCCTTATGTGGAAGCACTTTTTTCTCTATAGCTGACCTGATTATTTTGTTGGGTTTTGGTGTTGGTCTTTTTCTGTTGTTTGGTTGGTTTGGCTTTGTTTTTAAATGGAGCCTTGATCATTGCTGTGGAAGCTTCCTGCGACTTCTTAGGTCGTAGTGGAGTTTTGCTGAATGTGCCCTGGACATCTTGGTCTTTGTAAGTTGACTCATTTGACCTCTCACTAAGGGCCATCTGTGCTTTCTAAAAGCATTAACTATTGCCAACACGAAGGCGGTTAAGGTGGTAGGCCGAAATGGTACTGTAAAGTTCAAATCAGATTTATAATGAGATCTACAAAAGTAAATGATGATTAGTTTCAGCACTTTGGTTAATAAGATTGCATGTTAGGATAAATGTACTGTACTCATAAACATCATGAAAATTATTGGCTAAAAGGAAATAAGGAAGAAAAATTGAACAGGACAAAAATTATCAATAGTGCATTACTGCAACTTAAGTCTGAATAAACTGCCCTTAGGGAAATAAAAACAAAGGCTGACATACTGTGTCCATTTCTAACAATCAATATAGTGACTAATCATGTGGAGCAGATAATGGTGTGCCGGAGGAGACCCAGAGACACCCTGCCCATTGCCTCACTTGGAGCTTGCAATGTTCTCCAGCTTGTCGCAGCCTAAAATGGCATTTAAGAACCCCTGACTGCCCACACTGCATCCCAGTGCCATGTCTGCCCCATCCCCACCACCACCCCTCCCCATACCTTCCTCTCTGCAGGGGTGACACTTGTCACCAGTGCCAAGGCAAGGATGAAAGCAAATGTGCTGCTCCCCATGGCCATGGGGCTGTGAAGCTCCCAACACGGCTCCCTCCTGGCCCTCCTCCCTGGTCCTCTTTATAGGATGTAACCAGAGCCCCATGGGCTAACAGTTCTGCTTGAGGAGTTCCATTAAACTGCCTATGCACAGGCATTCAGCAGACACTTCAGCTTCAGCAAGTGAATCAAGGCAGGCAGACATTTAAAACATTCATGTTCCTATTTCTTCCTATTCAGAGCTGGTGTTTTTGGAGCTAAACCAAGGCTCTGAGACCACTCAGTGCCAGTGGGAATGTCATTTTCAGTTTTATCATATTAAATGAAGAAAACAGTAGTTCATTAATCTCAGCATGCTGCAATAAGGAAGACAAGAATAAAAAAATAAAACCACCCAAGAGCAGTTCCTTAACACCTTTTACCCTAGGAACTTCTCAGATACTCTTCCTTGCAGTCTCAGTACACACAATAAAGAGGAACCAAGAGGTTTTTTAAAAATAAAGTACATTTAAGAGGAAGGAAGGCACCACACATTTGTATATTCTTTTAAAAATGAACCCATGGGCTTTTTTTTATTTTTCTTTTTTGGTTTCTCACCCTAGATCCTCCTATCTTTCTTTCCTTCCCTTCTGTCTTATCCAACTGACCCTTTGATTCAAAGGGAAATGTTTCTTGTCCCATGTCCAGGACATGACAGCTATCAAGCTACCCAGGGAAGAACAGCTGGGAATATTTTTATTCATTGTAAGGAATTACCCCATTATTGTGCTTCTTCATTGTCATCATAATCACCACATTATTATTATTGCTATTACTATTTCAAGTCAGCAGAACTGCCTTAAGCTGATTCAAACTGGAGAAGAAACCTGCATGTTTCTGGAAGGACTGTGCAAAGGGAGAGTATTTATAAAGGGCAGAATGATGTTTGAAATCCTCTGTCCAAACCCTGCGCTTTAAATTTCTTGCCCTTCCCAGTGGGTTTGTGAGGACACTCCTAGCGTGGGACTAGATGGGGCTTCTCTGTAGGGCACTGGTTTGAGTAAAGAGCTGTATCTGGGCAAGTCACTGGGGTTTTTGATCCATTTTATTTCTCTTGTTGGGATCCTGAGCTCAGCACAAGTAATTAAATACAGTAACAGTGACACTATGATGTATCTCGGAGTACATCAAGATATCCCTTAGGCAATTTGGTGAGAAATTTATTAAGAATAAGCCTTACATTAACAACCAAATGAGAAAGTTCCTTGTGGTGAGGTTGGAATTTTATTATAAGGTATGTTTGAGATGAGCTATTTGGGTTTTTCAGCATGCATTAAGGCCACTAAATCATGCTGGTTTTGTTTTCAAAGGACCTGAGCATTTAAGATCTGTTTGACCAGCCCAGTTGGTAGGTCGAGCGTGGCTGTTTCTGAGTTAGGTCAGCCCGAGCTCACCAGCCCTAAGAAATATTCCTGGCCAGAGTCCGTTTGCCAGTTCAGAAGTTCATTTTTTTCAAGCACTGGAGGAAGGAGCCGCTGCTGTGGAGCAATGGGGGCCACGGGCGAGCTCCGGCCGCCCCGTGTGGTACAGGGGGGTGATTGACATGGAAAGCATTCCCTGCCTGTTTCATCCTCAGCTGCCATCAAAGTCATACTTTTGTTGGTTTTATAGAAGTAGGAAACAGAGATGGGAAAATTATTTTTTCCATAATCTGCCAGGAAGGGATTTTAATCCTGATGCCTAATATGACATCCAATCTCTGTTCCAAGTCCAAGGTGTTTGTTACTCACCTTTGTTCAGTGCAGATTTCAGCTTCACTCGTGATTGCAACAGCCCCTTAGAGATGAGTATCACCAAAAAAACCCACCTTTTATCATCCATCACAGAAATATTCACTAGTTATATTTAAGGATGCAACAGTTCAAGCTCACAAGTTTATTTCACTTCATGTCAAATTGTGCAGTACATTTAACATTTTTACCATCTTTAACAGCTCTAGTAATTCTCCACTACACAGTGTGAACACACAGTGCGTCCCCCACCAGAGGTAGCAGGTTCTGCAACTGCATATAGTTTTCCAGAGGAATTTCACACAGTTATGGCCAGTGTAGAGATAGGGCTCATTTGGCTGTGCTCAGCTAAATTAAGACGTTTTGCTATATCCAAATAATTAAATTAGTTCACTTCAAAGTTATACCACCTTCAGTGAAAGGTAAAAATTGTGTGTAGCAGTATGAGCTGAATCAATCCTACCTCTGATGTGGGTCTCAGCCAGGACTTAGGTTCAGACTTGCAGATTCAGTGTTTAATACTCTGCAGATGTAGTTGCTGTTTCATAACATGGATATTATATTGAAATATATATCCATATTTTAACTTTAAAGCAGGCCTTTTAAAACCAAAGCCCTGCTTCATATGAGGCCAATTTAATGAACACACACCAGGAAAAAATAAATAAATGGCAGTAGCAGAACGCATGGCTGGGTGAGATCACACCTTTCTGAGGCCTGTCCTTGTTCCAAAGGCTTTCCTGAGCAGGTCAAGGAGCAACTCTGATCTGAAAGTCATGGTGTGAGGCAAGAGGAGGAAGCTCAGGTCCAGAAATGAGGAGGACTAATGTGTAGCCTTTGAGAATGCACCTGGAGCCTGCTGCAACTAGAGAAACGGGAGACACTTGGCATGCACTCATCCTGCCAGCAGAGCAGCACATTGCTGGGGTCAGGCAGCAGGTAGGATAAGGAACCTGCACTGTACAGAAAGTGAGGACACATGAGAGTAACTACTATAGACTGCTTCTCCCAAGTAAATAAAACACCATAATTAAAAACTATAATACTGAGTTTCATATGATTTGATAAATTGCACCTAGAGGTTAGAAGACTGAGCCTATTTTTATACACAAAGGGGAATAGGGTTATGATAACACCCATGAGGAAGAAGACTGATATTTGCTTACCTTTCTGGCAGGATTTTTAAGGCTAGGCAACCTAGAGATCAAAGCCAAAAATAATTATTTCATTTGCCCTCCCGCTCAGGAATACTCATTCTGGTCTGAAATGGAATAAACATTTCTCAACCAGCCACGTGAGAGAAGGCAGATTTTTATGTGTGTGTGGTTGTTTTAGCCTCCTGAATATTTGACTTTCATCCTGCATATGTTGGCATTTGAAAACAAATTCCTTTCTGTAAGGTTTACTTTGTGTGTTTCTGCCAATTGCAGCCCTTAATGAGTGAGAAGCAGCAGCTTATGCAAGCTTGGAACCAACAGGAAAAAAATATTTAGATGTACAGCCATTTGATTATCTGTTCTAAGATGAAGATACACTGCAAGATACTATCCTAATACAAATATTTGTATAACTCTTTCATAAAGTGGACTAACTATAGTTAGATGTCATGGTTATAAAATAAGAGAAAAAGAAATGATAGCCAATTCCAACAACAAGGTTTTAAAAATATTGTTCTTGTGTATAGTTCCATATGTCTAATTGTAATACAACTTCTTAAAAAACTTCTTTTAGAGAAAAAAAGATATAAAAATAATTTTCAAGGTTCAAATGCATTGATTACATTTGATCAATTACTGCCTATAATAACTTCAAGTCTAATATTTTGTACTCTGAATTATAGTTGCATTTTACTTGAACTAAGATCACCTTCTTGTCTAGTGCCAGGCTCCTTCTAAGCTATACTTCTTTTTCCATTCTCATCAGGCAGGTCTATGTCACCTTATTCACCTTATGATAGCTTGGGACAGACCATGGTAAATTACTATTCAAGATTTGCTTTGAGCCACTTATGGGCACCACAAAACTGGTGCACACTGCATTGCTTAAGTATTTTTCCTAAATTGTGTGTAGTCATATTGAAAGTATATTTTGTATTTGAGAACTGATTATGCACACAAATTGTTTGGAAAATATTTTTTGAATAGAGACAAACAGTTGAGAAACCCAATATTCAATGACAATCACCTTAAACAGTTCCATATAGAGTATTCCACATAGAATGCTCCACTTTTTATTTTGTTTTTAGGAGGAAAAATGTTCTTTCCTTTCTGAAAAGAGAGGTCAGGCATGATTTTCAACACTGATGATCATGATGCTCTTGCTGGAACCTTACTTCACAACTTTCCACAGCACTTCACACAAGTGGATGTGGAAGTCACTGATTTATTAGATCCCATCTTTTTGTTCTTCTTCACCCCTATTGCTCTGGGGAGTACTTTTATAATTCATTTTGGATGAAGGAGAAAAATCTCCATGCTTAAAAGAGTAAAAAAAAAGAAGCAAAAAGGAAATAACTTCTTTACAGTTACCAAAGCTGTGTCGTCTCTAGCGAGATGGTGCTGAACTGGCGCCGATCATAACAAAAGACTTTCTGTTTGGTCTGTCGACACACGAAAAGGTAGTTTAATTGTAATAAAAATAAGTATAGTCTTTATTTGTAAGTTTATTTGGGCATGCTACTATACCATTTGTTACTTGGTGCTTTTTCTTGGTCTTAATTTTCTGTGACATCATAAAAACATGAAACACTAGAAGGAATTTTCAGAGTAGGGGAATTTAACATACTGGGAAACAGGAAACTGCTACAGTAGAGACATGGCAAGTAAGAAAGGGTTAATCAGGGATAGCAGCGCTGGGGCTGAGATAAGACAAGTACCTAGACAGCCTCTGAAAAATCCCTTCCAGCACTACTTTCTCCTCTGCTATGGCTGTAATTTAAGGAAGGGATTATCCTTTGTTCTTTGCACTCAGTTTTTGATCCAAACACTAGTTTAAGTGACTGGTCATGACAAGTAGTCAGAAGTGGCTGTAAACACATAGCCCATCCCATCCTTCTGGACCTCTTCTGTAAGTGGACTAAATGGCCTTGTGGCACAGAAACCTGGCAGTATGTTCAGGCACATTACATCCCATGTGCTTCAGAAAGCATTTTCCAGTTATTTTAAAGATGATAATATTACTTATGTGAGGGCTATACTTTAATGTCCTGAGGACAGGAAGTGTTGAAAACCACCTTGTAATTAGGTTTTGCTAATGATAATGTCAAAAGGGTTTAGAGTAAAAAAAAATAATCAATAAGTACATTCAAAAGTCTCTAATTTTTCTTCTTGTGTTATTATCAACTACTTTCCTATAACTAGATACACTATATCCACATATACAAGACATTAAGCATTGTTTTCTGGTATATTAAATGTAAAATTAATTAAGTACACGGTAGTGCCAAAGCACACCCGAAAGTATGTTATTAAACAACTTTTTTCTATAAGCACCTGTAGAGAGAAATGAACATTGAACACATGCAATTAGTTTACTGTTAGCATCTTACTGGCAATCTCAAGCACATTTTAATTTCTGCTATGCAGTTTCCCTTAAAAATTTGATAACCCCTAGGCCCAGGTAGAAGATACTGGCCATTACACATGAGCTTGCTTAAAACATCAGACACTTAGAGCCTCTACCCTGCAGTGCAGTCCCGTGAAAAGCACTACAACAGTATCACTTGTCACTTGAGGCGGGGACCAAGCATGACAAGTCATCTGCTGGCAGTGAAACAAGCAGTGCAAGATGAGACCTGTCTGGTATAGAAAATGTGAAACCCATACCTTTCTAATTTTTGGTCAAGAAAACACAAGAAAGCTATGTTACTGATTTCAAAACCCTAACCTGAAATAATCTTACCTCCTTCTGGACATCAGAAAAGACTCACACTTGCATAAATATGAAATAAGTGGGTTAGTGAGGCACTCATTTTTTCATAGAAACATATTTCTTATTCTTTGGGCTGAAAGGTGTTTTACACAGTATAGCAATTTCCCTTTGGTTCACTTGCATAGGGTAACCCCAAGCTTCCACCAAATTCTTGAAGGACAAGTAAATCTGTGGTTATTAAGCCTGACTCTTTTCTCCCCATTTTCCCCCCTTTCCCCCCCCTTCTCTCCACTTTCTCCCCCCTTCCCTCCCTTTTCTCCCCAATTTCCCCCCTTTCCTCCCCATTTTCCCCCTTTTCTCCCCAATTTCCCCCATTTTCTCCCCATTTCCCTCCATTTTCTCCCCAATTTTCCCCCTTTTCTCTGCATTTTCCCCATTTTCTCCCCATTTCTCTCCATTTTCTCCCCAATTTCCCCCTTTTTTCCCCAATTTCCCCCCTTTCTTCCCCATTCACCCCCCCTTCCCCCCCCCCTCCCCCCTCCTTCCCCCCCCCTTTCCCCCCTTTCTCCCGTCCACACTAGTCCTGATGCAGGCCAGGATGACGCCCTCCTTCTTAACCACCTGGGCACATCGTTGGCTCGTGTTCAGGTGGTTGTCGATCAACACCCCCAGGTCCCTTTCTGCCGAGCAGCTTTCCAGCCACTCCTCACCAAGCCTGTAGTGTTGCATGGCATTGTTGTGGCCCAAGTGCAGGACTTGGCCCTTGGCCTTGTTGAACCCCGTATGACTGGCCTCAGCCCATCAATCCAGCTTGTCCAGGTACCTCTGTAGAGCCTCCCTACCCTCAAGCAGATCAACACTCCCACCTAACTTGGTGTCATCTACAAACTTGCCGTGCTGAGAGAAGTTGGGCTCACTGAAATTAATGCCAAAAAAAAAACCCAGACAAATTCAGGTTGTGCCCTTCTCTCTGCCACACAGTACAGAAGAGATGGAACAGAACTGAGACAAACCAGTGTTTTGAGATGGCTACGTAGTGACAGAGCAAACAGAGTGACTTGAATCAGAAGTAGGAAACTGATCCTTTCAGCAGCCTCCTAGCAGAGCCTCGTGGCAACCAGAAATACAGGAAACAAACTGCTCAGAGCCCTGCCTGCCTGCAGCTGCAGCTTGCACCACAGAGCAGAATCTGCCCTGGGAACAGCAAGGCTTGATATATGTAAAAACCCTTTGGCTTAATGCCCTTCTCTTTCACTTTCTTTTAAACGTCGATACCACATTGCCATTTGGTTAACTTGGGCCACATATATCACCCAAGAAGAAAAAGCATATTTTAAAGGAGATTTGACAATGTATTACTGTATACTTTGCTTTTCCAAATGTATGTTTATCTTGTTTCCTTGTTCTGATAACCTTGATTTCTAGATCCTCCTCAAACAGAAGTCTAGAGCTTCAATTCAAAATATTCTGGCTTTTTTTTTTTTTCCTTTGTATTTCTTGCACCACTAAAAGCTGAGAAATTAAGGCATAAATTGTAATTTTGATTTCAAGGAAGTTGCAACCATGTTTCTCAAGTCTGAATTTGACCCTTGGGTACTTCCAAAAAAAGATCTGCTGTCAGGGACCAAGGAAACACATTCTGAGCCTGCAATTTTTCACACAGTCATTTTGAAGCACCCATCAGTGATGTAAGAGGATACTGTGGTGCTGCAGTGCTCTTTTACACCTATTCTGCTGAGGTGGATTAACTAGAGAAATTCCCAGGGCAATCAAGCTGATAAATCCTCCAAAACTGAAAGTAAAAATCTCCTTTTTCACAGTTATTTGGCCCATACCAGTGAATCTCTAAAGCACAAAGAACACTTAGCAGAGTTATAAACTCTTGCTTTGTAGGATTTAAAAGCAGTTTGCAGCTCCTCTGTAGCTAAGCTCCTCTGACTCCACAGTGTGCTTCTATTGAGATGTATAGAAATGTGACACAACAGGTCAGTCCTAAAAAGTTTTAAATAAAGATTAGCAGCAACTACACCGAATGAATGATGTTCTTACCGCCAAAGAACACTGGCATTTTGTAATCCCTTCTAAGGCTTTTTCTCTGCCTGCAAGATTATGGGTATCTTTCCTGAACTTGATAGTGTGTTTTCCTAAGGGCTGACACCTGAATCTTCTCACCTTAAATTACAGTTTCGATAAAGCTGTATTTTGGCAGTTCCAGAATTTCTTTAAAATAATATTACTATGGATTGTTGAAGAATGTTTTAAGGAGAACGGACATGGGGGATCTATAGAGGCATTGTACAACCCAGGCTTGAAAAGGCATCATAGCTTGGAAGGACCTCATGAGTATATAGCCATGAATGAATTAGGCCCTTAGCATACTTCACATTAGGCTCTTAGCATAAGCCTGGTCCCCGGTCTAATATAAGCACAGCTCAGAAAATTTTAAAGACAGGCTGTCAACAAGTTTCAATGACAGGCTCTCTTTGAGACTTTGGAACTTCTAATGTCCAGATGGATTTTATTTGCATAAGAATTCCCAGGAAGATTTTACTATAAGGAAACCCTGCTGAACAAATTGCAAAACTAATCACTGCTTTACATAGACATTTGTAAATAAAATAAATCATTATCATGACCATCATTCTACAGCTACAGTCACAGGTCAGGGAACAGGTTCATATGTGACTGGCATTACCTCTAGAGACTCCCAGAAAATCTTATAAACTCTTCAGAGAGGCAAAATTCCTCATGTGCATAATTATCTGAGGGATGGATAATTATCTAATAGTAGTTTATTTTAGTCTGAAGTTTTAAAGCTTGAAACATAAAGTTATAAGCCAGGACTCCTCAACACCATTGCTAATAGTCTTTAAGAATTTGGACTGAAAAACACCTTTCAAATAAAAGATATTTCCACAACAGATGTTTATTTTCTTCTACTTCCCAGTTGTCAAGGACATCAAGTCACCAATTTATTTTTCACTGGTTTTAGATTTTCTGGCTGCCCCTTCTGATTGTAAACATCAGTAGAAAAACATTTATTTGTTTAGAAGTACTCTTGGGAAGATTGATAAAAGCTATTCTTCAAAAATCTGAAGCACAGCCCAAATTTGAGAAGAAATTATCTTGGACTTGCTAGAGATAATAAGTCTTGGCTCTTCAGTAACAGAGCATGTTTCAAACCTCACCCTGACTTCAGACCTCATAGCAAATGAAGTTCTAGTCAAGATATTAATCTGATGAAACACAAGTGTTAACTTAAAGTGAGATGTGGTCTTCTCTGACTATAAAGGTAAAAAACCAAGACTTTAGGTGCACATATATATACAATGAACATGTCCATCTAGCACATGCTCCAGCTCTGCAGTGGCATCATGGAATGGCACTTAGGTCACTAAGTTCATGAGAACTGTAACAACAGAAAGAGGGAGAGTAACAAGGTGAAAATGGCAAGTGTATTCCCCCTATACATCACTTATAACCCCCTATACATCCCCTATACCCCCCTATAACACCCTGTACCCCCCTATACTTCCCCTATACATCCCTTATATACTTCCTTACACATCCCCTATACCCTTCTATATCCCCCTATACCCCCTATACCTCCCCCCTATACCCACCTATACCCCTCTGTACCCCCCTTTACATTCCCTATATCCCCCTATTCCCCCTATACAACCCCTATACATCCCCTATACCCCCTATACATCCCCTATACCCCACTATATCCCCCTATTCATCCCCTATACATCCCCTATACCCCCCTATACTCCCCTAGACACCACCATCCTGGTAGGTCTTGTCTTATCAATGTATTTATTTCTGTGTTTATTTATATAAAGATATTGTTCAACTGCAGAAGAAAAAAAATAATAAAAGTAAGATGAAATTCTGAAAAGCCTGGGTGAAGTCCTTACTAGAGTAAAGAGAAAACAGCCTGAAGTTATAAAAATGTCCATTTCTAGTGCTGTAAGTGGAGGTATTGTAACTCATACTGGTGATGGCTGCAGCCTTAAAAACATAAGGGTGGGAGACCATGACCTTGAGCTTTGTTTCTCTGACTCTCTCAGTTGAAAAGCACTTTGGCAACAAGTTACAAAGAGATTGAATGAAAGCCCAAAACTCAGACTTTGTTGTTGAGACACAAATATAAATAAGAGGGATGGAAATAGTGCTGTACAATGCATCTTATTGAGTTCTTCCAGCGTGGAAGAATGGTTACTCATGTCTGGAAGAGTGTCAAGTTAATGCTTCTGATTAGAGATGGGTGTGAGGCTGCACAGTTTGGGCTTGGGCTGGCTGAGAACCAACGTTCCAGGGCGTTGGGATCCAGCCCCTGGATCAGCCCCAGGCTCACTCCTAGAGATAAGATGTAGATATTTTATAGTAGAGTTCGACTATGAAACTCAGCTGAAGGGCGATTCTCCCCCTCTACTCAGTTCTTGTGAGACCCCACCTGGAGTGCCATGTTCAGTTCTGTGGCCTTCAGTGTAAGAAAGATATGGACCTGCTTGAGTGGGCCCAGAGAAGGGACATGAGGATAACTGGGGGTTGGAATACAACCCATATGAGGACAGGCTGAGAGTGTTGCAGTTGTTTAACCTGAAGAAGTCTCCAAGGACACCTCATAGCAGCTTTCCAGCACTTAAAGGAGGCCTACAGGAAAGGTTGGGAGTGACTCTTTATCAGGGATTGTAATGCTGGCATGAAAGGTAACAATTTAAAACTTTAAAACTACAGATCTACCTGGTAAGTGCTTTGGGGGATCAATATTCACAGCCACTAAAAGAAGTGAACTTTGCCATACCTAAAGGTTTTTAACTCTTTCTTACAAAGAACAGAGATGCCTGACCTGATCTGTCATAGTACTTGACTCTAAACATGTTGAGTGTGTCAGATTATTGGTTTATCTAAAATTTCTTGGTGCCATTAAGTTTAATCTTTGCTGAGAAACTCTCCCCGGTGCAGTGTGTCAATTCAGATTTTTCTCTCTCCAATAATACTGGGAAGTGAAGTTACAATTGTAGTCAAATATGCCTTTTATATTCACCATGTACATTCATCTTAAAGTTTTTTTTTTCCAACGTAAACAATCCTCTGATTCCATTCCTAGTTGCAGGAGGGTGTTGGAGGTGGTTTGTGGCTGCAGTAAAGGGGGATGTGCTTGGAGGACCATTCTGCAGTGTGGCTCTTCCCCATGCCCTTGGGGACTCACCACAGATATGTCCCTGTTCCTTCTCCTTAGCTGCTGGCTGACAAACCAATCAGTGCTTGTTGACTCTGAGACAGATTAACAGGAGGCTTTGCTCTTTAGTTTTAGCATCACTACCAGCTCCCTCCAAAGACTTAAGGACTTGAATTAGGACTTGGCTGTTGTTGACATTCAGGGATTTTTTTTCCAAACCATATTTGTTTCATCCTAGTTATGCATTAAAAAAAAAAAAATTAAATGTTTTTGGTGATGAAGATCATCATGGAAAGAAAACTTTTCTTCCATAAAGGTTTATTTTTAACAGTTATTTTGAAATCCACCTCCTTCTTGTCCCATCCAATCTCTGACCTTGTCAAGCTTAATAGTTTTTAACTTTTATTCAGCTGTCATATTCTTGTCTCTCAATTTCCTTGCTAAAAAAACTACCATCTGTCTCAACCAACAATATTTTCTTCCTTACGGCATCTTCTCCCCCACCATATCTCTTCAAACCTCTTGGCCTTTTCCCTCCGCTCCCCCAGGTTGTTTTTCCTCCTCTCCAGCCTGCTCAGCAGCTGCTTGTAGTTTCTCCCCGTCAGAGGATCGATGTCGCCTTTCACCGCTTTCTTCTTCTCTTTCTTCTGCTGGGCCTTGCTCACCTCATTCTCTGCATGGACCTCGACCCTGTTAAAGACCACCTTGGCCGTGCTCTCCTCCTTTTTGTTTTCAGGCTCTGCTGGTACCTCCTCCGTTTTTTTCTTCTCCGTTTTTGCCTTCATCTTCAGCTCCTTCCTTCGGCGCTTCTTCCTCTCTCTCTCATACCTCCTGCGCTGAGCAGACAATTTTGCATGTAGGTGAAAAAGAAAATCCAGCACTTTTCCACGCCTGCTTGTAACTGCACATGCTCATTGGTGACAACTATCAGACAACTGGCAAACACTTGTAAATGCATAAGCAAAACTGGTTTGGAAAATGTCATTGTTCTTGCTAAGCCATTTCTGTTCTCCTTTTGTACAGTATTGCTCCTTTCAGTATAGGGTGTGAAATGAGAAGCAGCTCTATTCAGTTAAACCACATTCAGACCTGACACACGCAGAGTTGGGAGGAAGTAATTACAAAGCTTTGCCCATCAAAAATTAGAAGGGAAAGAAAACATTTATTTCAGGTTTGTATTACTTCAGATTGGTGATGCATAATGCTTCTTTTTGGCAAAAATAATACTACTAAGCATCAGGTGAATGTGACTTTGTCCTGTGTGACTTGGTCTAGGTGACCCTGCTCTGGCAGGGTGGTTGGACTAGATGATCTTCTAGGTTCCTGCCAACCCCTGACATTCTGTGATTCTCTGATACTATGAATGCAGAGCATAAAGCACTAGAGAGGAATCAAATATTGATTATATACATTCAAACTTCTAATCACAAATACATTAAACAGGAGCTTTGAAAGTTTGGAGCACTTCTGAATGTTATAGTTACTGACTCCTGCGAATGATTTCTAGGTTGGTCAGAAACATCCAGTTCTGCCTTTATAGAAGTGGCTTGCTGCAACTCATCACCCTGAATATGCTTGGCAGCCTCTAGCTAATAGCGCACAGTAAGCTTATACCGCATTCTGTGAACACGTTGGAGGTTGCTCAGAACCATCCAGGTCTCCATAGACAGAAGTGGCTTAGCTGCAACTCTTCGCTCTGAATATGCTTGGCAGCCTCTAGCTTTTAGATTAAAGTAAGCTTATGCCACATCCTGTGAACACGTTCTAGGTTGCTCAGAAACATCCAGTTCTCCCTAAGTAAAGATATATCTTTATTCCAAAATCCATTGGATGGCTGACTGTGGAGGTGCTGGGTAATAGATTTTTGCAAACACTGATGAGTTTTTTGGCCTTCTTTTGAATGGTTTCTTTGCTCAGCTGATTCTGTCTGGTCAGACTTTATCTGTCTGGTCCCTCTTTGCATTCAGTGGAGAGAAATAATCACCCCCAGGCACATCATGTCAGCTGAAATGTCCTCTCGGGGTACCTACATGTCTCCACAGCGTTTACAGGGGAAAAGAAAAAAAAAGAAATAAGATGAGATGACGCTCTCCTGATTGATCATGCGGGGAAAAGCTACGCGCGAAAAACATATTAAACAAGTATTCTAGAGAGCAGCTGTTATTGTGCAAGTCCTGAAGTCTTTTTTTACCTATCTGGGCAAAAGATGGGAGTTTTGCTCTTTGGCCTCTTTAAGAGCTGGCCACCCTTCCATAGATGCAGAAGTAACTGATGGATTTGCTGCTCATGTTCATAATGCTGTAGAGAGCCCCTACTCTGTGTTATTTCCCAGTGGAGCAGGCAGAGGAAGATCACCAAGTTTCTGCAGACATGCCCTTCCCCAGCCAGGCACTTGGCCAGAGGTTTGTATGTTTGCTGAGGTTTTTCAAATGCATAGTAATTCCGAACAAGGGTTAAATGGATGGAGGATAATGGTATATTTTAATTAAAAACTATTGTCCCAACAAATCTTGTCTTCCACATTTTCAGTTTTCCCCTTTATATTGTATATTGTTTAGATATTACACTTTTTCTTTTGAAGATCTGTAAGATTAGCTAAACTTGTTTCCATGGGGATTTTATGTCTATGTACAAAAATCCCACACAGATAATACCTTCCGGTAAAACTTCAGAGTGTTCATGCCATACAGGACATATTTTATCTCAAAAAAAAAATAAAAAAATCTCAAAACAAAACAAAACAAATCATTATATAACAAGAACAAGCCAAGAGTTTTTATTTTTTTGTGTTTTGTTATCCCACAATCTGTCGTAATATTAAAAAAACCCCAAAAACTTGTCAAACACTCAATCAAATTCCCTCATGCTGGTAGATCTGTCTTACATTATTAGACTTTCACTTACTTTTTTCCACCATGAACACTCATCCCTGCTTATGTTTCTTCTATTCTGTTCCTGCTAAGGCAATGAAAATGAATCAGCTAGGTTTACATTCAAATTTTCATGCATTACCACAGCTCTCAACATTTTGGGGCTAATAGACCACTGTGGTGTTTTAAGACTTCTCACAGCTTGCCACATATCCCCGCGGTTGCGGGGGGTGGCCCCCCTGGGGGGGGGGGGGGTGGCCGGGGGTGGCCCCTCCCGGGGGGAGGTGGGGTCGGGGGGTGTCCCGCTGGGGAGGGGGTGTCCCCCCCCGGGGCAGGGGGTGCTGTCGGGGGGTGTTCCCCCGGGGAGCGGTACCCTCGTGGCGGTGCGCGTGCAGCACGCGCGGCTCGAGCCGCTCCCGGCAGTACTTGCGCATCGCGTCCCGCAGCTGCCGCTCCTCGGGCTGCAGCAGCTGCTCCAGACCCAGCGGGTCCCGCCACGCGCCGGCTGCCGGGAGGTGCCGGGGGCTCACGGGGGGGTGTGCAATTCTTGGGGACATTCTCTTTAGCATTTAAAAACTCCCCGTAGAAGTGAGACGGGAGACACTAATTTAGCATTTCAAGCTTAAAAAATATTTTAACTGTTCCTTAAATTGTGTTTTGGCGTTTAGAATTAACTCTGTGCCTGACTACACAGTGTGATGTGTTTTACATAATTCCTTTGTCTAAGAGGAAAAATAGACCACATGGTCAGTTAAAGGCTTTTAAATACTCTTAGTCTTTCATTTACATTTTCTTAATGGTACCTCAGAGATTTAGGGAACATACTGAGAAAATTGTTGTTTATGTTGTGAAAGTTGTTCTTAAAACTGATGGTTTGAGGTCACTTTCTGGGAACTGAACCTAGAAATCCAAAATCTCAAAAGGATGGAGCTTTGTCCTGCAAGAACAGATTCCTTTTACTTTAAAGATGCTTATATCCCATGCACAGAAACATCATTTATGTTTGGGAAGCCACCACTGGAGCAGGATGAAAGCTTACGTGCTGAACATAATTTGCAAGTGTGGTAAAGATTTGGAACAGTATTCCCTGAAAACTTAATGAGATCCGTACCGCACCAAGTCCACCATAAAAAAATGCAGCTCCCTTCCTTAGAATGATTTGCTCATACTAAATATCTGCCCTGAGAGCAACCTTATATGCTAAACTTCTTCAGATCAGCAGGTTAGCATGAGCTAGACATTTCACAGGTATCTGGCCCAATTTTTGAGACAAGTTACATTGATCCAAAAAAGCTCTGAAATTGTTGCCTTAGTATCAGTAAGAGGATATAGGTGCTGGGAAAGGGAGCTCCAAAAATCTGATAAACAAGAGCTTGCTGAAGTTCAGCATGTATATAATAGTGTCTCAGTTTTTTTCCCAACGCACCATTTCCTTATATATTTCTGCTTGCTAATAGGGTTTACTGAATCAATCACAGGTACCAGGTCATAACTTTCATACCTGGACATGAGTGTGATGCCACAGAAATATTTGGGCTATGCTAAATAAAAGGCAAACATTTTCTACTGTATGTCACTGACTGCAATTAAGACCTAGTCAGAATGGTGCTGATTTTTGTGATTTTGAATGAATTTGGAATTTTAATTTCCATTAATTCAGATGTTAGAAAATAACTAGAACTCTAGAAGAACCTCAGATTACCATAAATCAGCACTGAGGTTGAGAACACTGGGATGTAATTTTAAAGCATTTTAATTAGCTTTTACTTAAAGTACTAATATAAACTATAATATTAGAGTGCCCACAACTGCTTCCCCCCAGTTTTTTCTTTTTTTTTTTTCTTTCTTTCTTTTTTTTTTTCTTTTTTTTTTTTTTCTTTTTTTTTCCCCCCTTTTTTTTTTTTTTTCTTTTTTTTTTCTTTTTTTTTTTTTCTCTTTTGTTTTTTCCTTTTTTTTTTTTTTTTTTTTTTTCTTTCTTTCTTTTTTTTTTTCTTTTTTTTTTTTTCCTTTTTTTTCCCCCCTCTTTTATTATTTTCCCTGTTTTTCTCCCTTTGTTTTTTTCCCCTTGGGTTTCTTCCTTTTTTTTTTCCTTTGTTTTTTTCTTTGTTGCTTTTTTTTTCCTTATATTTTTCCCTTTTTTTCTCCTTTTCCTTTTCCCTTTCTTATTTTTCTTTTTTCTTTTTTTTCTTTTGTTGGGGCCTGCAATCCAGTGTATGCTCAGCCACTGGTAGGGGGAATTGTTGGCACACTTCGCCAGAGATCAACCTTTAAACCAGAGGAAGGGAAGGAAGCAAGTTACGCTGACTTGGACCCCTTCAATTCCCCCCTCCAAGAGGTTTACCACGCTTACGCCGAACCACTACCTATAACTGGACCAGAACATGCAACTCCAATCGTCATGGACATGTCCAGCCACCCCAGCACACCTCTGGGCGGTCTTTCCATTTCCACCTTCAAAGCCGCGTCGTAAGCAGACCACTGATGACTTCCACTGGGGTTGTGTGTGTGCTCAACACACTCGGCATTACTTCAGAGAGCGGGGTCGAAAGTTCAGTGATTATAGATCCTCGCTGAGGGCGTTGACCTAGGAGGAGCATCTGCATCGAGCAGCTAGGGGAGGGTGGGAGCTGAGTTTGCACTAATCCTTACCCCTGCCCTGCTGAGCTTTTCCAGATGGGATCTGGGGAAGCAGCAGAGTGAAAAGAAGTCACCGAGCTGATCCTGGGTCTCACCAAGCTGCCAGGGTGCTGCACAACAGCCAGCTGCACGCTGAGGAGCTTCAGTAAAGAGAAAGAAAAATAAAGAAAATAAAATCTAAATTAAAATAAAATAAAATCTAAATCCAACACCAGAATCTGACCAGTTTTTATTGACATTATTCTTACTTTGTGTTAATTTTCTTTGGTATTTATTTCATTATTTATGGCTTATTTCATATTTTGCTTGGTTTATTATTAATTAACGCTTATCTTAATTTGCATTTATTATATTATTTAAATTTTATTTCAGCTGTAATCTATTTTATTATTGATTATTCTTTTGTTTAATTTACCTTTATTACATTATGTATGACTTTAAAATACTATTAATTAATGTTTATTTTCAAAACCCTCCTGAGTGTTCCTCCCCACTGTTCAGCTGAAGGCTTCCTTCCCTAAAGTCGACTTTTGACCCTGATGTGTTCAGTCCGGTGTAACCTTTCTCACATGAAGCAAAAACCCAGCCCACCTGCAGGTCAGTATGGGTGGAGGGGCCTCATCATAGGCACCCCACCAATTTTTACTCAGAGTTAGTCATGATAACCTTTATGAGCCAATGCAGGACTGACTCTGGGTTACCTGGAAACACCTAGCCATGCAGGCTGCTCACTGCTGTGTTTCCAGAGGAGGGGGGGTGGTGGTGGCTGGATGTGACACCAGCCTGGCACTTCTGTTAATAACAGCAAAAGCACTGCATGCCTGGTGACATTTTGTTTCATCAGCACATTATTGGTGACTGGTATCACAGTAACCCTATTAAATAGTGCAATCCACCAATGTCTGAAGCATTGCCACACTCAGTGTGGCTTTCCCTACAGAAAATATTTCCTGCCCATGAGGATGATTCTAAATCATTAATTTGGTTTGATTTTCAGTTAATCAGATTTAAAATATTTTTTTCTTTTTATTTACTAACCATGTTTTCAATGAACAATGGTCATGAGGAGACACTAAAATAGCATAGGCAATATCAGGGATAATTTTCTATACTTATGCATCTTTCATTAACTTCGGTTCTAAAGACAGCTAACTGGGGAGGAAAAAGAAGAGGTGACAGATTTATATTCCTGAATTCAAGTCTTGGCATTGAAGGAGCCAAAGATGCCAGATATTGTGTTTAAGAGTCTTTCTGGCCCTTTGAGAAACGCATATATATTTATATATACTATCATGAACGTAAGCACAGCTTGGTATTTGTAAAAACTCTCCCAATTCTCCTCTTCCTGGCCAAAACTCAGTAGTGTGCTTTTTACTAGCTCACCAGATCCATCTTGGCAAGATTCTTTTCAATTTCAGTTTTTTACCTTGGAGATTGAGAAATCTTTAAAAGGTATTTGAAATATTTCCCAATCACTTCAGTGAGGTTAGATTTTTTTCAAGGGCCCAGGTCCAACATCAGCCTCTATTGAAAATTCTCATTTATTTACGATAAGCTTAAGATGCAAATAGGGACCTAATTAGGTTTTCCAGAAGTGCTGAGTTTCCTGGCATTTCCACCTCTAGGGTTGTACTTATGTTAAGAAATTTGGCCCTCAGTCCTTGTTCACAACTTGAAATTTCTGTTCTTTTCACTATTTCCAAGAAGAGGTACAACCCATACTAGCTTTGCAAGTACTGATGCACAAATGCCATTTCAAGTCCAATTCAGTGGCAGATTAGGTTGTGTAACTTTGATAGCAAAATGATTATGAAGGATTTTGTAAATACTTATCCTTTTTGTTCTGGAAATCAAAGTGTATATTCCATCTGTAAGTCTTGCCAGTCTTTGTTCATTCTTATTTCTTGGTTCCTTGTCCTAACATGCTTTTAATTTCCTTCTGTGTTTGTTCTTCCCTTGGGAAATTAATCTGAGTTCTGACGTGTTCTCTATCTTCTGTGTTGAATCTGTGAGGCAAAGAATTGATGATGTTCTTGGTAGTGCCCGTACCTCATGCCAACAATACTTTTTGCTTGTTCTTTCCAACTTCTCCCCATTGTTTGCCACTGCCTGCCTACCACTGTGAATCATCCAGTTCTGTCATAAGCAATGGGTGTGGTTTTTGGGTACCCTCAAGCCATCCCTTCTCCAGCCTGAAAGGCCGCGGTCCCTCAACCTTTCTTCCTAGGACACGTGCTCCAGCCCCTGATCCTCTTAGTGCCCCCTACACTTAACTTGCTCTAGTTGATCAAAGTCTCCCCTGTCTTTGGGATGAAGGATTGGATGCAGGAGCTTAGATAACAACCTCATGATTGATGAGGAGAGGAGATTTCTTGATGTCCTGCCTGTGTCTTTAACTTTTTCATCCCAAAATCGTCCTTTTTTTACCCAAACCCCAACTTTTTCCCCCTAAACCGCCTTTTTTTTTCCCAAAAATGCCGTTTTTCCCCCCAAAATCATTTTGACCCCAGAAAAGGGATTTTCCATCCCCAAATGTCCCTTTTTTTTACCAGAAACCACCCATTTTTTTACCGTTTCGTGGATTTTTCCTCCCGGCGCCGACATTTTTTAACCAAAATACCACTTTTTCCCCCTAAAATCCCCAAAACGACTTTTTTCCCCCCAAACCCCCATTTTTTAACCCAAAACCTCCTTTTTTCCCCCCAAAACGCCGCTAGTAGTTCTGCATTAGATGTTTGCAGTTTTATGAATAGATAGGAAGCCGGTTTGTAGCAATGAAAAAAATTGCTGCATTCAGTCACAGGGCATGAGCCCACCTCACTGCTTACAAAAATAGGCTACAAACTCACTAGGTGCATCCCTCCAACAGCAAGGAAAAGTACACCATATTTAAAACAATCTTTAAGTCACTGATGTAAAGCTGAAAACAGCATTTCTGCGAGCAGAACTTGCACATCTGGTGAGAGACAGTAAAGGGAAGAGTCTCAAAATCCTGTTAACATGGCTTGAGAGCAGAGTGAAGCTGCTTTCTGGTTT
>WUAM01002483.1:0-32320 GCA_024336885.1 Actenoides hombroni
GTATTATTAGTTCACTGAAAAATGGGTAAGGATAAGTACTTGTGTGTGTATTTAGAGTTAGGAAGTTTTGTTTGACCCCCATACTGAGACCAAGCATCTTATGTAGTTCTCTAATTTTCTTTATATCACTTGTTTTTAATTTACAATTTGCAATAGCTAATTACAAAACTGAGAGCAAAGTTTGAGCTATTTATTGCTGTGTAAAGGAGCCCTGGTAATTGCATGGGAATTGTAAGAAAATTGGTTAGTCCGATGCTGTGCTATGAAGACTGAATCTGCTAAATCACTTGCTTTTCAAAAATTATCCATGTATCTAATATCCCCCCCCCACCCCTACCTGGGACGCCAGCCCCCCGATCCCAGTTCCCAGCCCCAATCCCAACTGGGACCCTGCCCCCAGTTGCCCCCCAGTTGCCCCCCAGTTGCCCCGCGTGCTGCCCGGGCCGCGTCCGTCGGGTCCCCCCCCAGCCCGGCCCCTTTTCCCGGCCCCGTTAATTAATTTAATAATTCCATCCCTTCAAGAGGTTGGTTTTTTTTTTTTCCACTTTTATGGCTCGTTCTGCAGCCCGGGCCCCTCCCTTCTCTCCACTCGTCCAGCTTTCCGTGTCATCGCGCGCGCCCAGTCCCCATTCCCAGCACTTTAGAAGAATGAAGAAGAAATAAAAATATTTTTTTGGTTGCTAGGATGTCTGTTTATCACTGAGATCGGTGTGGTTTGGGGTTTTTCTTTTTATTTAGGTGTGTGACTTATTTATTATGGTTAGAGCATTGTTACAGTGTCTTCTGACAATAGATTTAAATAATGAGAGAGTTGACTAGCATTTTCATATCACATTTGATGTGAAATTTTGGTCTGAAGTGTAGGTTAGCACAGGATTTTATTTTTTCTGCAAGGAAAAATAGTGAAGAGAGTTAGTGATAGCAATTCATGGTTATTCTTTATTGAAAATACTCTTAAATGGGACTCTTTGGTCTACATCTTTCTCGAGTTACCAGTGTCTTAAACTGATCATAATATTGAAAGTAAATATTACTATTACAGAGTCTGGTTTAAGCTAATTTCTTACATCATACAAAATACACTTCTTTATACAGCACAGAAGAATGTTTTTCTTTTTAGTAACGCCACCATTATTGCTACTTAATAGTAAGATAAAATTTACAAATTGCCACTTTATTCTTTTCCAATGGTTGTATCTAGATATCAACTGTGTATCTTTTTTTTTTTTTTTATATGTCACATTATTCCTACTTGTATGAAGAATGGTACATTTATCCCTCAAAACCAAGCATATTTATGATGAGATTTGAATTCATTTATAAGAAGTGTTTGAAAATTTCCTTGTACGGATTTTTATAAAAATTTAGTTCTAATCTTCATTCAGATGTATTCAGGGAAAAAGAAAACAATGAATAATAGAACAGAAGATATATTTCATTTGTGGTTTTCTAGCCTGATTCAAATGAAAAAATTAAGAACGGGAATAAACTAAGTTAAACTACATTAATAAGTAAACATAGACAGACATTGTGTATCTGATTACCAGAATGAACTAAATATACTACAAAGGCTGTATTTAGCTGCAAATGAACATATTTTTTACTTTAGAGATATCCAGCCATTTTTTGTTCTTCTAGAGCATCTTAGGTACAGTAGATTTTACACTAACACTGACAAATTTTCATAATATTAATACTTTAATAACCAAATGAAGCTTTCTCTATCCACTTAGTAGTAGGAGGAGAGGAATTATTGAGATCTTTTTAAATACACATACTACTGTGGTAAGAAGCTAGGGTGTTCTTTTCTTTCCTCAGACTCTATCATGTCAGTGCTTTTTAGTGTTCATAAGACAGCAAAATGAAGTATTGTTTCTAAGAGATGAGCTAATGAGGCATATAACTGTAATAGGGTAAAACAGTGATAAAATGGGCTCCAATCAAATGAATGGGAATTAAATGTTTAAACGTCATGATCCTGAATCGTTTACCCATTTTAAGTTGTTAAGATTGACACCAAAGGGTTAGGAAGAATGCCTGTGAAAAAGTTACATGCAAAATATATTTCAGTGAAAATACTCCCATAAAGTGGAGAAAGTATGAATGACTAGCAGTGGAAAAGTGAAAGTAAAGCTTTGAGATGTCATATCTAGTGAGGCCAGAGCTGATATTAATTTAAATTTTAAAAAATGAAAAAAAAAGTAAAAAGGGGATAAATGCAGAGGTGAGAGAAGGTGCTTTATCAAGCTCTCTACAATTCCTTCTCCAAATAAACCAGCATCGACTGTTTCTGTGACAACCAATGAAACTCTAGATATAAGAAGGAATACCATTAATGTATAAACACATTCCTGTTAACAATCATTCCTTTAAAGACAAAAGCCCACCATACCAACATGAGCTCAGAGGAAAACTTTTTACCAATGCTCTGAAGTTTCAACACAGATGGGCTATTTAATTATTCCAACAAATGATGTGTTTTGAATTGTTGTTAGATGTTATTCAAGATGCAGACAACAGAATAAACACTGAGCAAGAGTTTACCACAAAGCTTCTTGCTTTTGAAAGTAATTATGCAAACTGAAAGTATTCATTAGGATACTACCCACAAAATGACATCCACACTTAACACTGGAATGGCTTTGTGCCCTTTTGCACCAGGAATATGCCCAGAAAGGAATGAATGAAACACACAATTAACCAGTTGTTTTGAGGAGTTCTGGCATGTGGGGACTGGTGTGTCTTTTTCTGTATAGCAAAGAAAATACTAATGACCTGTGGTTAATTTTTAGATCATTTTGCTTAAAGGGAAGTCTGGTTGTTTTAGAACCACTTTGGTTAAATTGAATGTTTAAATTAAAAAATTCAGTGTTTTCAATTCTAAGAGTTGTTTATTTCTTCTCTAGGGCTGCATTCTGTTACATTTACAGGTATGTGAAATAACTATTATTTATGTTTATTTTTCAGTGTTTTACATTTTCTCATTAAGACAACAGCTTTGCATGAAAGCCAGCTGTACAGTCTCCATTTTTACAGTCTTGCATGGCATTTTCACATAAGGTGAACTGAACATCTGTTGGGTGGAAAAGGGATTCCACTGAACCCTGTCCACCTTGATGTTGTCATTGTTACTTTCCAAACAGCCCTGAAAAGCATGTAACTGAGCTGTTCTCCCCTCCACACCTTTTCTTTGTCTAAGGATACATAGTGACAGACTTCCAGGTAATTGTGAACAGCTAATGAATGTGGTAGTGAAAAGTCTTACTGCTCAGCAGTTCAGACCTTAAATATTGAAGAAATATTTAATGGGGTTGAAAAGCAGATGATGTGTAATTTAGGATTCATCACTGAAAACCCTCCTTGTAGGGCGTATTTGCTCTCATGTAAGGAATGATGTTTTATCAATATTTGTATCCATTTAACAATTATACATCTTTAGAACCTGAAAAGGCAGTCAGATTGCATCAACATCTTACTGGGAAAACATACGATTCTCATTATAAATAAATTATCTGGAGTGGCTAGCAGTAAAAGATTTATGGGGCACAGGGAAGCACGCTAATAGGACTAAATCCCCCTTAGTACAACTACCCAATATAATCTGTCATCACAGAGTGGAGAAGAAACTGCAGCCTTCCCTAATCAACACTGAAATCGTGCACAGACCTGTCTGACACATTTTCAGGCATGTCCCTTGTCTCTTTTCATTAAAAAAACAGATTATTTCTGATGATTTTTATTTCTTTGTGTAGGTAATTTATAATCATTGAACATTTTGCTCTCTCCCTTACCAATTAAGCCTTACATTAGGAGCAGTACACTCTATATTTTATGTATTTCAAAGAACATGACTGTTCTTGTCAAAAATTACTTTTCAGACAGCCCTTCAAGAATGAGAATGAGCTTGTCTTTCTAGGAAAACACAGTCTATAAGAACCTTTGCTTTATATGTTTCTGTTTCTCTTATTTGCAGCTTTAATGCTATTTGTCCACAAACCTATTAAACTCTTCCTTCCCTCCCACATAAAAAGTCTGAAGAGCAGGTTCTGTAAAGAATGAATTTAAAGGGAAGTTCCTTTCTTTTCCTTATTCTTTTAGGTGTATTCTTGTGTGTAGTTTAACAAAACAGTGAAATTACTTCAGTACCTTCATACCTGTGCCTGCTGGCTTAAATAAATAAAGACAAAGCATGTAGAAAATGACTGCAAGAGTGGGATATTGGGAGACAGCTGGTACCAAACAGGAGAAAACACAACAGGAAAACTGAGCATGCCAGTCTGTATTGCTGTGCTACAGAAGCACAAGATTGTTTCCATATTAATGTGAAACTTAGAAAAACATAGCATTGCTAATGATGGCCTATCTTCCCCTGGTTTTTTTTTCTTTAAAAAAAACCCTAGTTTGTCAGTATCAGAGAGCATTTTTGAGATCCTTTTTAAGACCTATTCCTACTGAAACAAAACTCCCATTTTGCCTGAGCGCCAGGTAGTAATATTCAGTGTCTGCATGCAGCTCATATCCAGGGCTAAAATACAGCAGTTGCTCTATCACCCAATGACCCTCATGCAGCAGAAAAGGGGGATTGGGAAAAGCAAAGACCTGTGTGTTGAAATGATAAACAGGTGAGGTAGATTATGTTATTTTAAAGCAGAAAAAAATCACAGATACTTTAAGATCTCTGGGAAATCTATTGAGGAACATCAGTCTCCCCAAAACAAGAAAATCCTCTGAAAATAGTGCATTGATGCTATCAAAAACTTCTATTTTTTTTTTTCACACACACACACCTATGTTGAATTAATTTCTCTTTCTATCAAAGCATCAAGGGCTTATCTCCATGCTAAATCCAGGGTACTGAGGTTTAAAAGGAAAAAAAATATTAAATTAAGCCACTTTTAAGTAAGAAAAAATGCCTTGCTGTCTCATCAGTACTGTCAGATGTAGGAATTCTTTTAGGAATTAACCTCCAGGAAACTTCCCACATACCAAATTCACCTCACACAGATGTAGCATTTCTGCTGCTGCATTAAATTTATATCACAGTTATTGGTGGTGTTCCCTTGTAGGACAAACTCAACCTCTTTTGGCCAGATCCTCTAGGATGACTGCTCAGAGCAGTCGCCCCCCGGATCCGCCTGATGATTTTTTCATGGCCGCGCAGCAAATCACCCGGCGCCGCCGGGCGCTCGCCCAACTTATGCATGCGGCAGCTCTTGCCGCCCGTATTAATTTTTATGACCTGGGATGCTGCGTGCGGCTGGTGCGTGTGTCCGTCCGTCCGTCCGCCCGGCCGCCGCCGGCCGCCTCTGTGCGAGCGGCTGCGCGCCGCGCCCGCTCCCTCGCCCCGCTCTCTCCCTCTGCTCCTCTCCCCTCCCCCCCCCCCCCCCCCCCCCCCCCCCCCCCCCCCCCCCTCGCCTCTCTTTCTCGTTCGTGGCGGGGGCAAATTGACCCCAACAGAAAAACCCAAACCAAACATAATGAACTGTGCCCTGCAGCAGAGTTATGCTGGATAATTGCACTAATAGACACTGGATTTTACAAAGATTTTGGCAGATGAAAATATAGGGCATATTAGTGAATAAATCAATGGCAATACATTTAATAGACTATGGCTCTGTTCCTCACTCAGTGAAACTACTTGATAATGACATTTTATTCAGTATATCATTTCAAAAGGATAGCAGTTTCATCACAACTGTAATGACTTTGATTAAATGATGCATAAATGGAAGGTTTGAAATTTTATTATTGCTGAAATTTTACAAAAAACCTCACTGAAACTGACTTACCTAAGTCACAGATAAAATGTTGTATTGGTTACCAAGTATATAACAGTCCTGAAGGAAATTCTTGACATATGTTTCTTGTAGTGATTAAAGCAGTGAGATGCTTAGCAATTGGATAGAGAAAAAAATACTGAAGGCAACAGCATACTAAAAAGAATGAATTTATCAAAATGGATAATTTAGTGCTACAACTGATAATGCACTGTAATCCAGAACTGTATTGGCTGCTTCTTCATTAAGGGGAGTACACAAATGGCAAGAAGAAACATATACAAAGGTTATACTACAAATCTGTTTATAAGCTTATTTGTTAATGTGCCATAAGCCTTTGTTATGATCTTGAAAAATGTATATGAGGACATTTACTTATGCACCTTTCCATCTAATGTTCAGGTCACCTGTTGTGATGTAACTAACCACTAAAATCAATAAATGGGATTTTTCCACTGTGAAATTTAAGCTGATTAAATATATTTTATTTTTATCAATTTCCTCATAATAAATACGCTATTCAAAATTTGTCTCTGGTTTCAATTTTAGTTTCATATAGCAGTTGGAAAGACTTGAGTTACTTGATTGATGTTGTTCAAATCATAGAAACATAACCTCATAAAAAAGGTAGAAGAGAAACTAAATCAGACTCTGGTCAGCAGGAACCAAATCACCCCAGCTAGTCTAAGCTACTGTGCTTGGAGATGGAGGGCTCTCTCAACTATGGGTTTATCTCCCAGACGCTGTGCTAACATCAGTACAGAATTCAACACCAAATTAGCCTTCCCTTACATGAAAATAAGGCTGAACTTGACTCATTAGTGCATTACTTCACAGAGTAAAAGGAGACTGAGTCAAGAACTTAACTTGGTTTGTCTAGAGCTGCATCATTTTCACACATTACGACAGTTTGGCACATGGAAATAGCATGACAAGTGTTTGCAAATATAGCTCTTAATGACTTTACAGGTTAAAGCTAGTTCAGGAAGGAAAAAAAAAAAATCTTTTGCAATGCTACTGTTTTAAAAGTGACCTTGTTAAAGTGAGGCATTCTCACTTCATTTAAATTCAAAGTCAGATGGTCCCACAAGTAATGTTGAAAAGTACAGTGTTATCAATTATAAAAATACTTTGTGAAGGTACTTAATTTTCTCTTTCCCTATGCTACTTTTTATAAAAAAGGAAGACTTCACCTTTATATCAGTAGCCATTTATGAGGTAATTTTGGAGTATACTGTTATGTAAAACATGAGGTCAGCAAGTCAGCAGCAGCAGCGCTTCTTTTGAGAACTGGAGGAACAGCAGCAAGGCTTGTGGGGAGAGCCTGAGGAGTATTGGAAGCTGCAGTGCTTGTTTTTGGAACAGCAGCAGCAGCAGGGATCGTTGGGGGGGCCTGCGGAGACTGAGTAGCCGTGGTGCTTGGGTTTGGAGCTGGCGCAGCAGCAGGGCTCCTTTGGGGGGCCTGCAGAGACTGAACAGTCACGGCACGTTTCCTGCATACAGAGTGTATCACAGACCGTCGCAGGGAAGCAGCACGCAATCTATGTTTTTTGGTGGCTACCCGACCTGTATTGCTGCACTGAAAGGTTGGAACCAAATATTCTGTCAAAATGAGAGCAGCGATCACGGATGGCACTTGCCTTTCTTTGAGCTCTTCAAGAACCATTGGTTTAAGCAAGAAGGCTGGTAAGCAAATTTGGTAAGCAAACGCTAGGAGCTACCATGTACAGTGAGATATGGTTCCCAAAAAGATGGTAGTAGAAGGAGATAAGACAAAAGGACATCCTAAAAAGATTCTGGAACAGGGTTTCTGACTAACACTGACCCATTCTCATTCTTCTCAACTAAACAGGAGAAGTGAAATGCCAGTAATGCTGGGGTGCATATTAAAGATCAAATGAACTTGTTCTGTGTGGGACACGGTGTTGACAAAAACAAGCCCAGAACAGGGGCAGAGGAAAGAGACACCCACCTGTCTTTCACAATCAGAGTGGTCTCAGCTGGGGACACTGACCCTGAGGTGAGAAGATCTGTCAGTGTTTTATTCACTCCAGCACATTTGCTCAGTAATGCAAATCCAGGAAGATTATCCTGCTAATACTGTAATGGTATTTTCTCTGGTTTGCCCATCCCTAGTACACAAAAACACATTGTCAATTATAACCACACTCTATTTATAGCCCCATACAGTTAACAGCTACAGACTGAGTTGGGTTTTCCATTGGCATATTTTACATGCATCATTAAACTGGTTGGATTAAGTTTGTACAAAATGTAATTGCATTTTGATGTGAATAAAGCAGAAAAAAACCCCAATCAGATGCAGCACAATCTAATTTATGACATAGCGCTAGAATTTTTTCATGATTAGTGTCATATCATCACAAGACTAATGTATTACAGTGTTAAGAGGTACATATCACTGTTGTAAATTATTTCACTTTTCTCCCCTCTACATCTGAAGTGACAAAATGAAGGCAGATTTCTTCCTGACCATTTAGACAGCTCATTATTTCCCCAGAACTCTCCTGTGTCATTACTAATACAGGTGTGTGTGTATATATATAATAAAATAGTATTCCTGTATATTTCTGGCTTTACAGATATGGGAGATCTGTTTGCAGCTGTAAAGGAATTCAGCACTGAGTGGTATCAGGCAACATTAGTGAGCTGTACAGGACCTCTGAGGGGTAAGAGGAATTGCTCTTTGTGGGATCTCTACCTGTGCAATAAATATTACTCCTTGTGTGGCTTTTTCCACCCTCATTTCTCTTAAATAGGCTCACAATTACCCTGGAAAAGAAACCAGCTTGTCTAACTCAGAAAGCTGCAGAGATATTTTTTTTTTCTCTTTATTTATTTTTAAGTGTGATTCATAGTAAAGTGGTTCTACTCTTTTTAACATAAAATGTGTCTTGTTGTTTAAGTCTTGCTTCTAAAAATGTGTTTGCCTTTATGAACCATTCATTTGTCAAGATAATCTTCTGCACCCAGTTATACTTTATACATATCCTGCCATGATGATGTGCCTTCTGCTTTTATTGGCCTGTATGCCATTTACAGGATGCTACTGCTGCTGTTCTGCTGTGAAAGGAAAAGGAATTTATCTTCCAGGTGCTTTAAGGTTTTTCTTGTTGACTGTAGTCATCATTAAAAGTACCCTTGCCAGAACATATTGAGGCAATGGCCCTCGGGCACAGCCCCCCCTCGCCTTCCTCTCCGCGGCCCGCGTGCCGCACGCCGACAGCCCTCGTGCACAGCACCCTGGCACCTCACACACGTGACCCGGGTGTCACACTCTGACAGCCCTCGTGCACAGCACCCCCTCGCCTTCCTCTCCGCGGCCCTCGTGCCGCACGCCGACAGCCTTCGTGCACAGCACCCTGGCACCTCACACACATGACCCGGGTGTCACACTCTGACAGCCCTCGTGCACAGCACCCCCTCGCCTTACTCTCCGCGGCCCTCGTGCCGCACGCCGACAGCCCTCGTGCACAGCGCCCTGACCCGGGTCGGGTTCTACCAGGTTGGATTGACCCGGGTCGGGTTCTACCAGGTTGGGTTGACCCGGGTCAGGTTCTACCAGGTTGGGTTGACCCGGGTCGGGTTCTACCAGGTTGGGTTGACCCGGGTCGGGTTCTACCAGGTTGGATTGACCCGGGTCGGGTTCTACCAGGTTGGGTTGACTCGGGTTGGTTTCTACCAGGTCAGGTTCTACCAGGTTGGGTTGACCTGGGTTGGGTTCTACCAGGTTGGATTGACCCGGGTCGGGTTCTACCAGGTTGGGTTGACCCGGGTTGGGTTCTACCCGGGTGGGTTGACCAGACTGTTTTAAAATAATTTATGAGATGTAACATATATATTGCAATCAAATAATTTTGATATCAGACTATATTCTGTATATTAAAAATAGAATTATTTTAACTTAATCCTGGTGCATTTTTAAAGGACAGTTATAATGTAATCAGGGCAGACTATAAATCTTACATGCAAACAGATTCATAATCCATCTGTCTTGCTACAAAAAAATACAAATTGTAACAGTGAAATGAACACGTTTTAATGAAATATTGCATAAAGAAGTTCTCATATACTGCAAAATATACCTTTTAATGGGACATTCTTCTTCAAAGCCAAAAGTTGGTCAAATTAAATTATCTGATTCATAGAACTTAATTTAGTTAAATTAAATTTTAGTTTAATCTAAAATTTTCTTTGAGATATCAAACTCATGATACTATTAAGTCAATGAATTGCAAATATATTCTTGGATAATAATTACCAGGACTAAACTGCTTTTGTTTTCTAATTCTTGCCTTGAGTTTCAACAGAGGACAATAAAGAATTGGACATTATTTCTATGGAAAGTATCCTATTGCAACTTCTAACTGCTTTCCTTTTTTCCAACATGTGGAGTCTGGTTCCAGTTTTCCTTTGCTTATTAGAGCCTCCCTGTGTACTTTCGCCCGACGCCCCCCACCTGCGCGCGCGCCATGCCCGGACGCCAGACCCCGCCCCCGGCCCCTGCGAGCCGCCCCTTCGCCTGTCTTGGTGTAAGTACCGGGCGCCCCCCCCCCCCCCCTCCACGCACCCCACCCCTCCCCGCCATCCCCGCGTCCCCTTCCGCCTCCGCGCATCCTGCTCCGCCGCTCAGCCCGGCCGCGGGCCCGGCCCCTTCGCGATGCCCCCGTCGCCTCCTTGCGATGCCCCGCACCCCTGGGCTGGGTGCTCCGAACACCCCCGAGCCCTTTGCGATGCCCCGCATCCCCGGCTTGGGTGCTCCAGTATGCTACATTGCAAAGCAAATGAGTATTCTTCTAAGAGCAGATCAGTAAAACTAACATTAAAAATCTTACCTGACTAAGATGAAGGGCTCACATTCTGGTCACTGCATGAGCAAATTGTAGTTCACTTCCTCCTCCTTCTTTTCACTTTACCTATTTGAACTGCCTGAGCTTAGGACCGAGTTTCTTTTCACAAGCCCTGGTAGGTCACGAGGCCTCTCACACAGGCAAAAAATTCTGAACACTAATCTGAACATAGCATACTGGAATGGTCCCTAACTAGTGCTACTGAATCCCTTAAAACCACCTTTGCAAAACTAACATAATACCAACTGTGTCAATGTGATTCATGTCAACAAAGCTCTGATTTCATTTCTGATTTCTGGGTTTGGGTTTGTTTGGGTTTTTTTTTTTTATGTAGTAGAGTATAACTGATCTCCAGAGATGACCAGAACTGACAAGGTGGTCTAACTATGGTATAGCCACAAAAATATTTAGGATGATAAGACACTTAAATAGCTTGAGTCATAGTTAGGTACTTATAGTTAGTAGTAAAGTGATTTCACTTTCACTTTGAAAACTTCCAGCATTTCATTTCTGTAAAACTTTGCCAACTGGAAAACAATCCTTGATTGCTGTGTTTTTTCCTTTTTCCTTTTTTTTTTTTTTTTAGAGGGCAGGCAGTTTGGTGCAGAAAAATGGTCTCAGACAAAAACCTTCCAAAGGGTTGGGTACCATTATATATATATATATGCACACAACAAGGTTTTTTTATATATATATATTTCATATCTATATGCACACACAAGCATATTCATCATAGATATTATATATATATATAAATAAAACTTCCCCCTGCTCCAGGTAATAACTAGTTAATAACGTGGTTAACATTAGTGCACATTATTGTTAACTAGTATTTCTGAAGTCATCTTGCTCCTGAAAACACTCCTCCTCACACATCCCTGCTGTCACTGTTTGTGCTCACCTCGTGACTAAGCCTGAGGAAGGCCAGGAACTGAAGAGCAGCATGGTGATGTTCTTCAGCCATGCACAGGCTGCTACAGAGAGGGAAGGAGGAGTTCTTTGGGTGGTAAGAAAATAAGATGAAATCAGTTTATGGTTCAGGCAGAGAAGTTTCCATCTCCTGTTAGAGGAAAACCTTTATTGCTAGGAAGTGAAGCACTGGTGAAAGCAGCCAGGCTCACAGCAGAACATCATTGATGGAGCATTTGTAAGCTTGGTGGGGAAAAGTGTCTGTCAGGGATGGTGCAGCCATTGGGTGGCTCTGGGTGACACGAGGTGACACTGGGTGCCCCTGGGTGCCCCGTGGCGTCCCCAGTGCTGGAGGTGCTGGTGTTGGGGCGCGACGCGGGGCTGGCAGGCCCCAGTTAGGAGGCACTGGGAGCACTGGGCAGGGCTGTAGGAGGCCGTGGGTGGCTCTGGGTGACACGAGGTGACACGAGGTGACCCTGGGTGCCCCTGGGTGCCCCGTGGCGTCCCCAGTGCTGGAGGGGCTGGTGTTCGGGCGCGACGCGGGGCTGGCAGGCCCCAGTTAGGCGGCACTGGGCGGGCACTGGGCAGGGCTGGAGGAGGCCGTGGGAACGTGGGACATGGGACGGGGACATGAGACGTGGTGGCGGCAGCGCTGGGCCACCGCCAGCAGCGTCTCCGTGTGCAGCCACCTACGGGACACGCGTGGGACACGCATGGTAACATGTGACAACACATGATGAGACATAGCAGAGGGTTAGGGCACAGGGTGGGGACGTGGGACATGGGACGGGGACATGGGACGTGGTGGCAGCAGCACTGGGCCACCGCCAGCAGCGTCTCTGTGTGCAGCCACCTGCGGGACACGTGTGGCACACGCGTGACGACACGTGGCAGAGGGTTAGGGCATGGGCGGGGGACCTGGGTTGATAGAGCAACAACTACTAGAGAGTAACATGAAAACTGGATCTGCAATAACTGACTTCTATGAAGACTATAAAAGAAATTCCTTATATAAAGTAAAACCTATAGAATGAGTGAAAATTTCAGATTCTCTTAAGTGTGCAATTGGCTGTTGAATAGATGGCCAAGGCTTCATTTTGTGAATATAGTTAGTTATTTCCCCCTTTTTTTGTCTGGACTAATCCTTGAGATGGAAAAAAAACCCCACCAAACTATTTTGTTTTAACCCAGAAGACAATCAGTCAGGACAGATTGGTTGTTGGTTGTTTTTTTTTTCTTAATCCAGAAACAAGAGAAGGTCCTGGTCCCTCCTGTTTCTGTGCTACTTTGCTGTGTTTCCTCACATCTTACTAATAGCCCTAAGTTTGTATCAAACTTTTTATGGAGAAAGGCAAGTATTTCACTCCTTAATGTGAGTTAGAGAAGCTGTTTCTAGGAACTATGCTGGCAACTGTACTCATTGAGCCCTGTAAATTATGGGTAGGCCTTTCATCTAATCTGGCTGTTGCTGGTGATACCACAGGGCCTTGACTCATTTGCTTGCCCCTGCACTTACTCTGCCTATATAAAAAAAAAACTCGGGGGAAAAAAAAATAGATTATTGGGGACCTGGGGGGGGAGGGGGCGGCGGGTGTGTAGGGCAGGGCACCGGGAAGGCGACGGGGGGGGGAGCGGCGGCGGGCGAGGGAAGAGGGCAGTGTTGGGTGGGTCTCACGTCCCTCTCCAGCCATTTTCTGTCGGGCTGTATAGCTGGCAGTGACGGGGGCCGGGGCGATCCCTGCTCGGCTTGGCACCGCCGCGGCGGAGACACAATAGAAATGGCCGTTTGCAGCAGAGGGGGGGGACGGAGGGGGAGGAAGGCGGGGGGGGGGGGGGGGCGAGCGGGGCCGGGGCTGCGTGGCGGGGGGGGGGGGGGCGGGGTGCCCTGGGGGGGGGGTGGGGGGCCCTGGGGGGGGATTGGTGAGGAGTGGGAGGTACTGGGGAGTACTGGGAGGGGATTGGGAGGAGTTTAGGGGATGCTGGGAAGCACTGGGAATGGATTGGGGGGCACTGGGAGAGGATTAGGAAGCAGTGGTGTGCATTGGGAGACACTGGGTGGCAGTGGGAGGGGACTGGGAGGTACTGGGAGGGGACTGGGAGAGCTTTAGGGAGTGCTGGGAGGCACTGGGAGGGGGGTAGGGGGCACTGGGAGAGGATTGGGGAGCACTGGGAGGCACTGGGGAGTACTGGGAGGTACGGGGAGGAGTGCTAAATTGTACTTAATAACCCATTAAAAGTCTAACAGCTTCTTACTCTGGGAAAGCAAAAGCCAGTTTTACACCAGTTGTCCAGTAACCTTCAATGTATAGCTTTCTGTGTTCAAAATAAGTCTCAGACTGGCTGACCTTTCATTTGTGAAGGCAGTGGTTTCTCTGAAGGCAACTGCTGCTCTGAAATGCTCATGATGTTTGGGGTGAAGGCAGCTGGAGAAGTTAGTGCCCTACCACGAAGGCTTTTCCACTTCCAATTCTGTCTCTCTTCAGTTGCATTAGTGCAGCTGCTTCTGGCTCTGCCCTGCAAATCTCATACAAAAAAAAATCATGTTTATATTCTACTCCATCAGCATGCAACTTCAGGTCTTATTCAGTGTAAGTATTTAAATATTGCTCTGAGGACACCACTTCAAGCCTTTCTCTGATTGTTTTATGCTGTCCCTAAATGTTGCTCTGCCATTCATTAACCTCTTTCTGCAAGAATTAAGTGCTATTAGCTCCATCTTAGTGGTATAAAATTAATCCACACAAAATGAAGATAAAATACAGCAACACATTTTGGTGTGCCTTCTGAGGTATCAATATACTGATTTACAGGACACAGCAAATTTAATATATCTAGGACAAAATTTCTGCCTTTTCATAGAATCAATAAGGTTGGAAGAGACCTCAAAGATCGTCAAGTCCAACCTGTCACCCAAGACCTCATGACTACTAAACCATGGCACCAAGTGCCATGTCAAATCCCCTCTTGAACACCTCCAGGGATGGTGACTCCACCACCTCCCTAGGCAGCCCATTCCAAAGGCTAACAACTCTCTGTGAAGAACTTTCTCCTCACCTTGAGCCTAAACTTCCTCTGGCACAGCTTGGGACTGTGTCCTCTTGTTCTGGTGCTGGTTGCCTGGGACAAGAGATCAACCCTCTCCTGGCTACAACCTCCCTTCAGGAGAATAAGATGCCAGACCAGTGCAGATTGAGATGGGTGGGTTTAGTCTGGTTTTATCTCCTCACACAATTCTGCTTTTTCATTCTGCTGGGCATGTTTCCTACTTTCAGATTTTACTCATTTTTGCCTTTCTAAGCCTTTTTGTCACCCTTTTACCACTGGGTTGATGACCATTGGCCTCTGTTGTCTCTCACTGTCACACCAAAGTGGCTCCCAGCCATGAAATCAGCCTTCAGCTTCAACCTCCCTTCTTCCAGCCCTGAAACACACTTTCCTTCTGCCTCTCCTCTGTCCGGGTTGCTCCATCATTTGTCTGGGTTGCTGTTCTGGTCACTTAACAGCATATCCAAATTTGTATTTAAAATAGTACTATCTCTGGCCAGCCTGAGACAGTTGTTTGGCTTGGCTCCGCTCCGCACTTTGGAGGAAATGCTTGCTCACCAGCTGGGTAGGAAACCCCTACGTAAGTTAAGGACATGCTTCAGTTTTGCTGTTTTGCTTCTTATTGTTGAATATGGGTGCCTTTTTTCCTTCTCTCTTCATCAGGTTCTTTAGAACTTCTGGTGTTAGCCTCTTCCTCTCTTTTTTTACTTTCCTCAGAATCAGATCCCTTCCAGTCGGTCCAAAAGACTTTTCTTTGGCTTAATTTTTTTTGTCCCAGTGAAAAGCTACAGTCAGTTTAAGTATGCATGGAAAAATATTAAAAAAAACTTGTCTGATAGGATTTGTGCAAGCTGGTCTGTTCCTCTAGACCATAGCTGGTGTTTGTTCTTTGTGTATTTTTGTACAAAAAGTACTACACTGATGTATCTTTTTTTCTTTCTTGTGATATTGTGGGACTTTTATCTGTCGAGTTGTTGATTCTGCCTTCTCCCACTGTGATAAAATAACTGTATGTGAAAAGCTGTGATAACTGAGTTTTTACTGGATACCCCTATGACTGTGCTGCATCAATATAATGCCAAAGGTTACTTTAGCACTACACTATTTATTTAGACAAAGCTTGCCTTTCATAGTGTATGTTTAAGAAATACTATATACTTGGAATACTGATAGTGGTGAACCATGTTTAATCTAGTTTTCTTCCCACCTCTAAAAAGCTGCTAATATTTGGGTAATATGCTCTGTTCATAAAACTGTCCACCTATAACTATTTTAGGTCGTGTATCTTTTAAAGTTCTTTTCCCTCCCCACTTCTTCTCACCTTGTATTTCTCTGCTGGCTTCAGGCTGAACTTAGCTGTAGCCTCTGCAATTACCCTTTGGTGTTCAGTAGGAAATTTAATTATAGCTTTTCTTTAGGACTGTTCAGGTCTCAATTGCAAACTTTAGAACCTAGATATGTCCTGAAACAAGGAAATTTGATCAGAACCAAAATCTTCTCATAACTGTTTGATTGTCAGAAGGTTGAGGTCTATGCATTTTCATGTACTACAAACTGATTGATGGAATGATCCATATTGTCCAAAGAGCAAATGCAGTTACAATGCATTGTTAATGGTGAAGGTCGGATTCAGTTCTGGGTGTGTTCAGTGTGTGCTTGCTTAGACTCAGAGCAGAGATGGTATGTTAAAGATTACAGAAAAACAGACATTTGAAATTAGTAAATTTTTATAGTGAAACATTCACAGTTGTCAGATTCTTAGGAAAATTATTTCTAATTTCAAATGAATGCATAGAAGTATGGAATTGAGAACTGCCTTTCTGCTTATGCTGGCTGTTTAGAATTTCTAGTTTCTGTATCTGGGTATCTACAGGTATATCTATGTAAATTAACATTCCTTGGCAGAAGTTTTGTTTTATCATTACTCTTCATTTCATAAATAGATACAAGATATTATGCCAGATTGCTAGAACTATCCAATCTGATCTTCATCCATTCCAAAATATTTTTTTTTATTATATTAAGTGTGAGTCAGAGGAGGTTCCTAGTTGATGCACACCTCAGCCCAGCTGAGGTGCTTATTGCCTGTGAATCCCCTAGACAGGTTGCCAGTGATTTGATTTTATCTTGCAGTCTCAAATCTTATTTGGTTCCTTTGAGTTTGTCATTGGACTGTGGATACCTCTGGAATGACTGTTTCATCTGGGTGGTGGAAAAGATACGCTGTAAAACAGACTTTCCAATAGACCACAGATTTCAAAGTGAAAAAACCCTAATGTGTACCTTGCATTCTGCTGTAGTTTTTAACTCGGGGAAAGGACCAAGTAGAGAAACGTGTGTCTGCACAGATTTAGTGTCGTATTCTGCAATATTTACATTAAACCCTTCTGTGTGATCTGGAGGAGAATGGTGAAGATCTCTGAGGCACCCATGTAGCAAATCCATCCTATTTCTCTCTCTGATAATTGAGTGAAGAAAGTCCCAAACCAGAGCTCAGTCCCTTACTTTCTGTGATTCTCAGGCATGTTCTTTTCAACTGCTTCTTCCTCCTTGGCATGCTTGGAGATTTCTTTCCTAGTGTCAGTGTTGTACAGATGCTGTGGGAAAGATCTAATTTTATTTCTCATTCATCTCTTTCCTCTCAGACCATAAATGGGTCCACTTAATCCCTCTGTTTTATCACAGTGTTACAAAAAGTCAGACTGACAGTTAAGAGGAAGCAAAAGGTTCTGGGTCATGTCTCTGCTGGATTTTAATTCATTGTCGTTAGGAACAATAATATAACAGAGTGCCTGTTAAATTCTGAAACTGAAAATCATGCATATGTATGGAATATGCTTAAATTGTTTGCCAGTATATAGGAAAGGCAAGCAGAAGAGTTGTTGGATTAATTTCAGTAAGAAATGTGTACCTCAAACTGAGTAATTTCAGCTTTAGAGAACGTATCATCTAGGCTAGGTGAACAAGGCATAATAGTGTCAGGTGTGCTATCTCTTTTCAGCTCCATGTCTGCCCTGAGGACAGGGAAGTGCAGACACAGGTCCCTTGGGCACCTCTTGGACACGGAGCAGCATCATTCTGGGTTGTGGGAGAGCACAGAGCCCAGGGTGCTGGCTAACACGAGATGTGACTCCAGCACAGGACCTTGCACGGGGCACAGGACCTTGTTCTGGATGAGGTGACTGGAATTATTACCCCAAGAGGCAGCAGGAGCCTCACAGAAGGGCTCTGACACACCATGGATTTCACCAGCTGTGGTCATAGCGAGATAGGAGTTCACATACCCTTCTTTTCTTGATGTGCTTGGTGGCACTCCATGATACACATATAAGCTTTAACCACCAGCATGACTAATATAATGTGTTGTAGCACTGAGGGCATTGTTGTATTATAAATATTCATTCAAATGGTAATTTATTATAGTTACAGTGCACCTGCAAGAAAAAATATATTCAGGAAACCTAAAATGTTTTAATAAGCAATGAAGGCAAACATTGTAAGCACTATGTAAATGTACTGGATCATTAACTTTGTTACTTACTGATAAAATACAAAGTGATGCAGAATTTTCTTGCATCTTAAAAATTAATTCTTAACAGCCACACTATAGTCACAGGGAAACTACATGTTTTCTTTTGCAGGCCATGGACCCCTTCCCTGGCAATCATCTGCAAAGAAAAGGAGAGTTTCCCACCTAGGAACAGGAGAAGCCAAAACCCTGTTGTGCTTGAGGAGCTTCAGCCCCAGGAAATGGCTGGTTAGGTTAAAAAAAACCCAAAACTTTGAAGTTAACATTTTTATTTACATTGCTCGGCCTCTTCTATTTCTTCCTTGAGCCTCTCCAGGGATGAGGATCCCACCCACCACCTCCAGACAACCTGTTCTGTGGACACACCCACTTCATTTCTTCTTTTTTTTTCATGTTGGAGTTTCCTTTGCTGCTTCCCTTACCCAGCTTTGCTTTTTGTGAAAAAATACTGTATCAAACAAGTCATCAAAATGTCTGAATAATTATGACAAAGTAACAGTGTCCTTTAAAAGCAGTCATTTTTTTTTCTTTCAAGAGAATAAGCTTAGTAGATATTACAGAAGTGTTGAAAGTTTGATTAAAAAGTTTAAGCATTTCACTTTTACATTTACATTATGCTCTAGACTAAAACTTTAAACATCAAAGCTCTAAATTGGATTCAAAGAAGCTGTTTGATGCTATACCTACAGTATATGAGAGCTCAGAGCAATTTTCCAAGCAAAATGTTTAGAAAAGTCAATTTAAATAACACAGGCTTTTAAAATTTATTCCTCTGCTTGAGTGAAGTTTTTCCCTGTTGCTGAAAATCTGCAAATTGCCTGTAAATTAAAGTTGCTACAGGTGCACTGTGATCATCTTCTGAGTTCTGTCAGGATAAAGCCATTTGGTTCTTTTTAGATGGTTTTGCTACACATTCCTTTTTAATTTTGAGATGAGCAACCAGGAATGAATAATAAATTCTAAATGTTACCCAACAGCAGTTATTGATACAAATGTTCTGCATATTACTCCACAGGAGGAAGCAAATAACACTCCTTATCAGTGCTGACACTGCCTTTCATTCTCAGGCTCTAAATCTCTCTTCTTTCTTCCCCTGATTTAAAGTTGAGGACATGATGACTTAGCAAAGATTAAACTTCCCTTCTCTATGTTTTTTGTTTATTTTTCTTTTCTTTACGTGCATCTGTAGTCAGATCTGTTGAAAGATGAATTCAGGCTTGTAAACCAGTCAGGGTAGCCTCAACTGTGAATGTTCTTTTCTGATAATCATTAAAATATAAACAGCAATACTTGATTTTAGATAGTTCCATCACTCTTGGTTCTCTGTTCGTTTTGGGTGGTGGTTTTTGGTGTGTTTTTTGTTGGTTAGGTTTTGGGGTGAAGTGTGGCAATATCGTGACATCTCTGACCAAGGGATCTGCTTACCATTGATTCTGAATATGTCCTTATAATATATACAACTTATGAATATTTCTGTAGATGTGCAGCAGGCATATAGCTAAACATAATGCTTTCTACTTCTTAGAGGCATGGACTTTACTTGAATGTATACTGAGCTCTCCAGATGAAAGTCACTGCAGACTTAGGTCAGTGAAAGACTTTCAAAGGAGGGCAAGAAATACACGTCTGAGCTTCTGCTCCCAGCTCTGCCTCTGATTCACTATCTAGCCCCAGATTAGTCATTTTACATCCTCTGATATTTTTCTTGATGTGTTTCCAAAATTCATGAAGATTCCTTCATATTTGGGGACCATGAAGAACTAGCTGCTTACTCTGCTGCATTAATTCGTTCAAAGAAACAGATTATTTCTAAAAAATAAAACAATTCCTGGTGATTGAAAGTTCAAGGGGTTTCTAGTATCATGGTATTTCTGATCTCACAGAGATGTCATCATGCCTGGGCAGAGAGATGCTCATCTTTTTGTATGATGGGATTTGTTATTTTTTCAATGGTGGACTATAGGATGGGGGGATGTGTTTAACAGGCCATTCTTCCTTCCGATCACCCATGGTCAGGTTGATGGGGGCTAGGACAGGCAGGCGTTGGTGCTGGGCTTTGTGCTAGCTTGTTACATGCAGTTGCACAATGAAGTATTAATGGCACAGCAGGTTACCTTCGTTACTCCCTGCATGCCATGGAAATCCACTTGATTTGCTCCTTAAAATGCCTCTATATGAAAGCATGGGGGAAGAACACATTAGGAAATTCAAGCACTATGATCACCTGGGAAGCTTTAGTTCAGCTTCTCTTGGAATATGCATGATCCCTACTTACTTTCCCCATCCCTTACTTCCAAGAAACTCCCATCCACCCCCAGTAAACTAGAAACTCCCTGAACTCAGAATTTCGCTGCCATTTCAGAAATAAAGGATGTCAAAAAGAGAAAAAAACACCAGAAACCCACAAGTGTTTTAAGACCATTTACTACACCTTACTCAGATACATTACTGAAGATCATTAGATTGATGGTTTTGAACTCCATCAATATGAACAGCCCATTTTTATAGATTCCAAGAACATGTCTTCCTAGTCCACCTCGGTTTCTTTTTAGGGCTCTACATCCTGGTGCCAATAAAATACAGATGGAGAGTACCTGACCTGCCAACACCAAGGGGTGAAGAGCAGGCACATCTGTAGTTCAGGATGCTGCTGATCCATGGTAATTCACTCTGACTTTGATTAAGGTTATTTTCAAGTGTCTATAGAATTTCATATTGTGAAAGAACTGCAGTGTGGTCAGTACCCAGCCTTGAGACTTATGCAGTATGTATTTTACAAATATAGAAGATGCCTTAACAGCCTAAATGATACTATCTGCCTATCTATAAAGCCTATGTACCAACAAATTATTCCATCAGGGGAGCAAACAGAGCCTATTCACTAGTGCTGTAACATTATCCTTCTTTTTGTTGATGAAAGTGCAACATTAACATTCCCATGCATAGCTTTCTGCAACCAGCTCAGGATCTCTATTCCCCCAAACCTTTCTGTTTTCCTCTGAAGCTTGCCTGTCAGGGTAAAAATGAGAAAGGGAGTGGGTAGATCAATCTCTGATTCCTCCGCTTTATACTGTATGTGGGATGGAATTCCTTGTTGGTCAGTTTGGAGTCCCCTGTCCTGGCCACTCCTCCCTGCAGCTTTGGCCTTTCACTTTCTGCACCCCCAGTGTGCTGCACAAACCCCAGCAGTGGCCTTGGGCTGCACCCCAACCTTGGTACTGACTCTACTCATGGGGTGTTGTCACTGCCAGCAGCAGCCACTGCCTGTGCCAACAGCTGCTGGCTGCAGACAGGGCAGGGGCTGAGAAGAAAGAAATGTTTCATGTGAGATGAGAACTGAAAGGAAAAAAAAAAGCAATTGGGGAGACAAACAGGATGTTTTTTGTTTCAACTTCTATCCCATTTGGCAGCTTCTTTCCAAACAAAAGCAGAGTGTTCATTTGGCACTTCCAGGACTAGGAAAAAAAAAAAAATGCTGATGTGGAAGCCACAGAAAAAAAACAAACCATGATTCCCAAAGTCAAACAGCACAAAGTCATCCTGCTTCTCATCCCAATTCCCCCCTCCCAGCCCCTGCTGGATGATGTTTTCAAGCCATGGTCAGACCTTCATCCTCTTGCAGCTGCTTTGTAAGGGTTTGTTTTGGGGTGAGGGTTAGCGGTAGGTTTAGAGTGTGCGTGAGCGTTAGGGTAAGGGTTAGGTTTAGGGTTGGATTCAGGATTAGGGTCAAGTTTATGGAGAGGGCGAGGATTAGGGTTAGGGTGAGTGTGAGGGTTAGGGTTAGAGTGAGGGTTAGGTTTAGGGATAAGGTGAGGGTTAGAGTTAGGGTGAGTGTGAGGGTGAGGGTGAGGGTAGGGGTAGGGTTAGGGTAAGGTTTAGGGTTAGGGTGAGGGTTAGGGTGAGGGTTAGTGTTAGGGTTAGGTTGAGGATTAGGGTTGGGGTTAGGTTTTATGAGTTTCAAGAGGTTTACAGAAATTATTTGCTTTCAAGTTTGTCCTTCAAGAAAGTGACAGTTTTCTCATTAATTTGAACAGAGGAAAGATCAAGATCATTGTCCTTAAAAGTTAATATGCAACCATCTAGATCCAATAAAAGAAAGTAAGCCATGTTTTTCACAATGAAGGCTTCAATTTTCAGGGTAATTCACAAAGAATAAGAAATCAATAGTTTTCTGTCAGTCAACTCATATTAATAATTAAGAATACACAAAGTGTGGTTCAAGGCTTAAAGAGTCACATCTGGACTTTGAATGCCTTGGCACTTCTGAGTACCGAAACAGCGCAGCACGTGGGGGGTTTGGGGTTTGTTGGGTTGGGTTTTTTTGGGGGGGTTTTTTTGGGGTGGGTTTTTTTTTTTTTTCCCCCCCCTTTTTACTATACAGTCGTGTGGTTTCTTTTGGCTTGCCGCAAGAAACCTGCGCCGCGCAAGCGGAGCAAGAGCTCAGACCTTCGGCAGCTCATATATAAAACAGGTGGCCAAGCATCAGGGGAAATACAGCTTTTTTTTTTTTTTTTTTTTTTTTTTTTCTTTTAAAAAAATAAAAAAAAAAAAAATTTATTACAAAAAAGCGAAATGGATTTGGGTTTTTTGGGGCAGCAGAAAGATTCTCTTAGATAAGGCAATTCTGAGAATATTGTCTTGGATTTCCAGTGTTTAAATTTGCAGTAAGTGTTAAATGGAAGAATCCAACTACTGTCTTTTGAGGAAGTGTAATGAAAATAATAAATATCTCTATATTGTACTTTTATCTCTAAATCCCAAAGCAGTTTATGAATCACCTATGTACCATATGAACCACCTATGTACCATGGAGTAAGCGGCAATGACTTACCCAATGTGACACTACAGGTTTGAAAACAACAGCACTACCTGTTGATTGTATTAGCAATCTATCAACTTAAGAATTAATTTTCAAGTTGGTTCCTTGTATAAATGCATAAGGTGTCATTGATAAACAACATTTGTAACATTAGAACTAAAGAATAAGCCACAAAAGTGTGCAACTAAATAAAAATCGCATATAACAATATTGAATAGTCCTTGAGCTCTTGAGTCATTGATGTCTATATGATCAAGTGAAATTCTGTAGCATTTGTTATATGATTCTAGAATAGATTTTTCTACTAAATTGATGCATAGCCTGTTAATTAAGGAAGAATACCTGAGTTAAAATACTATTATTTGGCATTATTGGATAAAAATAAGTTCCTTCTTTAGCCTTTAAACGTATAATTGCTGGCAGTGACTGCAGGCAATTAATCCCCCAACTCCAGAATTCACCCATTTCACCCAAACTACACACAGCTCGTTTCTTAGCCATTGGTTCTAATTCAGGTCAACAGTGATGTTTCTATAGAAAAAGGCAGAAATTAATCTAAACCTGATACAACTGAGATTAGTTTCATGCAGTATCATCAATCTGAACCCAAGGACTCAGGGAGCCAACCAGAAAGAGCCTGTACAGGGAAGATGAAAAGGCTAGAGATGACTCAATATTTCACTACATCATCACAGAATCAAAGAATAATCATGGTTGGAAAGGACCTCCTGCCAGAGGAATGACAAACTATTGTTCTGACTAGGACCTTTTACAAACAGACCTAGTTTGTGAAAACTCCTCCGTTTTGCTGCCTGGTGTCAATAAATCACAAGAATCAATTTTATTAAATGTAATTTGTAATTTGAATTTTTCACTGCAGAAAAGTATAATTTGAGCTGTAAAATTGCCAGGCATGTAACACATTTCCCCTCTTTGCAAAGATGAATTAAATAGACAAAGAGCATCCTGCTACTTCATGGTCTCAAAATGTAAATGAATCATCAATGTATTTTCAATAATGTGCACTGGCCTTAGAAAACACCTGTAATTATGATCAGGATTTATTGCCCCAGGGGGGAAATATTGACAGAGATGATTCTCTCCCAGGCACCGTGTCCCTTAAGGGACAATAACACCCGGTGTTCACTGTAAATTTCAACTCAGTGCCTACATGTGTCATGGCACACTGAGCACTGTGAGACCAGAGTGAGTGATGTGCCAGCCTGGGACAGAACATGGGTGGGCATGGGTGTGCAGTCACCTATTTATATCTCCTGGAGCTGTTATAATGGTTACCAGAAGAAAATCACCTCTGGTCTTACCTACCTTATGTCCACATCTCTTAAGTTCACTACTATCTTTGTTGGGCTATTACAGCTCTTCAGCCTGAATGCTCTCCTTGATACTTCAACAAAATGAATGAAGAGGGAGGAAATTCTAGTATTAGCCAAGATAATTCTGATGAATCAGAAAATCTATAGTCTGGTGGAATATGTGTTTCTCTCCAACGCATCAGAAACAGGAACGATGTAGATAATCACCAGCAAACCACTGGCTTGGTAAAACAACTAATTGCTGACATCATAAAGGTTTAATAGGATAAAAAATCCTGCTAACAGAACACTACAATGTATAATTTCTATATTTTGATGAAGAAACCCCATGTGTACTAAAATATTAGGTGATTTATTTCTAAAAATAAAATCCAACAAAGGTAAAAGCCAGAAAACAAAGGTGTTGCTGGTTGGTTCAGAAGATCTACGAACCACATTTGTCTCTCATAAGCCTGATAGTCTACTTGTCTTTGCCTAAAGCCTGTCCAAAGTGACTTACAGACAAGGCATGTTCTCCATTAAACCTGGGTCTCTGTTTTGAAACTGGGTAAGGTAACAAATACATGGAATTGGTTGGGACTTATAATGTAACATCTACTGCCTTCTAGTTTATTCAATAAAGGTTTGGGTTTTTTTTGTTGTTGTTGGTTTTTTTTACAGTGATATTCACAAAGTAGTTTTGCAAGGGCAGTGTTTTGGGTTATTTTTCCCCCTCTACTGGAGTGCTACTTATGTCACTGACAGAGACATTCACTGGAAGAAGAAGCTACTGAGACTTATTTTTTGTTAGCTGAATCTCATGTTAGCCTGGGAAATGTGATGTTAAAAACTATAAAACCTTATTAAAAAGGAAAACCAAACCAACTTTATTACTGAGTCCTTAAGCCCTCGTATAATATAGTATGAAAAATATATAGTACTAAATTGTCATGCTATCGGATGAGCACTGCTAACACCAATGAAAGCCTATTTAATATGCTATATTTTAATGTGGTTATCTCAGGAGCAAGAAAGTTTCCTTCAAAAAAATACTTTCATTTCAAGATTTCAACATTTCAGACATAATGAACATCTGCTCCAAAAATGAGGATTTTTTTTAATTGAGTGTTCTGAATGTGACACAAGAAAAAACAGGTAAGACTATAAAAGGTGTTTGTCTACTTTTTTAAAAAAATATCAGGTGTAAATGAAGATTTCTAACTTTGCAAGGACTCATCTTGAAGCTTTTAACATTTTTTCCAATATAACCACTTTGATGAATAAAATAATAGGTGAGTTTTGGAGCTTGTTCCTAATAGGCTTCTGGAACAGCATATGTGGGGCCATTGTCTCAGGAGCTGCATGACTTTATTCAACTGGGATTTACCACATCTGTCATCCATCAACTGAAACATCTGCTCAGTAATGCCAGACATGAGGAGCTGGATTGTACTAGCTGCCTGTTCACTAGAACAAGTGATTCAAAACACTGGTATTAATTCATGATGCCTAATATAGTTTGAGTGCCAATTGTCTGACAATTCACCTCTCAGTTGTGTCACGATATTTGAGAACAAATAAAATGACCCATCTAGTTACCACAACACATCCCTATCTAAACGTGTAAGCATCTCATGGTGCCAGTGAGGAATTTCATGTCAAGAACAATTATACTAGTAAGTACAAGATTTCTTCCAAGGTGAAGAAAATTATTATAATTCTTTTAGTTATATTCTTTTTCATTTGTTTGTTTTCCAATTATGATTTTATCTATCCCAGCCTAATATGGAAGTAAACTGGGAGCAATACCATGCAAGTCAAATTAAGAGATACCATCCCAATTCTTCAGCAAACTGGTAACCATCATATCCTAACATGGTGCAAGTAGGAAGTGCCAGTGGTGGTGCTGGGATGCTGGGTCTGCCATCGAAGTCCAGAGCAGCTGTGACACTGCAGATTCAGCCCTGCTCCCTTCTTTCAGGTTCAGGCTGCTAGAACTAATGTATTGCAATTTATTGCACTGGGGGGAAAAAAATAGAATACGCTGAAGTTGATTAAGAGTTTATAGTTTAATCAGCGTTTTGTTACACTTTCTGTAAGTCTTAAGTAGGACAGATAATCTTTGAATTTTAAAATATTTTACTTAGGTATTAGATGATACCTTAAAGCACCTTGTCAAAACAAGAAACTAGGAAATTTCAGGAATCTTAATCTCAGAATCCTGGAACCACATATCCTAAATTCAAAACAAAATATCAAATACAGGATGCATAGAGAAATCCAATGCAACTCCAAACTTGGTAAGATATGTTCTCCAGACCCTTCACTCAGCCCTTCTCTGAGAGACTCCAGCACTTAAATGTCCTTGTAGTGAGGGGCCCAAAATTGAACCCACTATTCAAGGTGTGGCCTCACCAGTGCTGGGGGATGATTCCTGCCCTAGTCCTGCTGGCCACACTACTTCTGATACAGGCCAGGGTGCTGGTGGCCACCTGGGCACACTGCTGGCTCATATTCATCTGGCTGTCAACCAGAACCCAAAGGTAATCAGTGGTCCTGTGGAAAATGAAACAAAAACCTCTGGACAGAACTTTTGCTAATGTACTGAGAGATATTCTGTCTCTAATCTGTCCCAGTAAAAGAACTATTATTACTCCACTATCCAGTTTCTAGCTTCAGACCAACAAGCTGCCAAATGGAAAATCACCCTGTATGGTGCATCTGATCTCCAGACATTCTGAGGAACACTGATAAACCCATTTCAGTGCCTGTATTGGGGTCACTCATACATTTCTCATGACTGGATTAAAATAGGATTTAATTCAGCAGAGTTTCTAGATGTTTCTGTCTAGAAGCCCTAGATTATGAGTATTCATTCAGAATATGTGGTACAGCTCTTTCCTCTCTGAGGGCACCAGGTATAAACATTCTTACCTTGGAAGATAAAACATGAAGCCACAACCTCACACAGATTGATGGTAGTACACATTCTTGGCTTGATATTAATTCTTTTTACCATCTTTGGCAACTTATGTAGAGAAACCTGTTTGATACAAATTTTACTTTGCTAAAACAATTTAAGATGCAGTCAGGCTGTATATAATTTTGGTATTACCTCTACTTCTTTAAATTACAATATGCTAATAATAATCTACAAATGTATGAATCTAAAGAATACAACTTATGTGGAGATTTGTAAAGGATTTGAAATTTCAGTGGCAATATATGTATTCATGTAATGTAATATGTATAATATTCTGTCCCCTGGGCAGCAAGAGCTCGGGCACACACGCACACGTGCACCGGGGTACATGCAGGGCAATAGGGTGGGGGTCAACCCACCACATCAGTGCCCCCACCCCAGCAAAGCCGGCAGGAGAATGTGGCAGATCAGGCCCATGCTGAGCATGAAAAGCAGACCCTGTAGAAGATGCTTTTGTAGCCAGTCTCCATTTCATTTTCTAATTAAGACAACGTTTGAAATTAGGAAATGAAAGGGTAAACAGCAGCTCCCTGTGGACCAGGAGCTGACTGGAATCCAGGACAGATGTCCAGAGATAATTTTATTGGTGGCATTAAGGATTGATTTAAGTATTAATTTAATGTCTTAATATATGGGGAAAGTATATTCATATATATATATGTTCATAATTGAGCTGCTCATGAGACTTCCCTATGTGATTTCAAACAGATGCTTAGTGGTGAGACATGGATACTTCTACATTGCAGATCTTGAATGAGGTTCCAGTAATGGTTTTTCTTTCAGCTTTAGGGGCTCCAAAAGACACTGAGAATGCTCTGCCTATCCAGGTAGATTATGATGGCTATGATGCCCAGGTCTTCAGGCTTCCAGGACCATCCAGAGCCCAGCGCTGCACCACTTTCAGGTAGGAGCCTTCATATTTTAAATTTAGAATGGAAGTGGATATGATTCAACTTGGTATTGTAAAAAGTGAGCCCTCTGGCATTTGGCATTGCATTATTTAAAAATCACTCCTGCATGGAAAGTTAGCGGAAAGAGTGTTTCAGGGTTGAATCACAGCACTAGGGTTCAAGGACAAATTGCAGTGCCACCACCTGCCTTGGCACTGGTTTTGGTGGCGAGAAAGTGTAGCCCTAGCCCTTGGTACTCTCCTTAGTACAAGGACTATTAACTCTTGTGTTTTGCCGATCTGTTTCAATGAGCAGGGATAGCTCAGCCTCTGGAAGCTAAGCCTTAGGCAAAATACTTAAGCAGAAAAAAAGGACAAATAACAAATAAAGGAAAATAACCTGGAGACCTGATAGGTAAAAGGAAGCATCAAGAAAAGCAAAAACACCTACAAGAGCCTTATAAAGAGACTGCCCAGAGAGCAGGAAGTCACTGCAATGAGATATAGATACAGCATCCAGCAGCACCTGCATCGGTTTCCCATTCTGACAGACACAGACTCTGCTCATCTCAGCTCCAGAGGACTCTGGTGGCATGCAGTGACAGACACAGGCTTCCTCCTAACAGAGGCACTGACAGATTTTTAGAACAACAATTACCAAGTACTGATGAATTTAACCCACACAATTAGTATATTATCCACAAACATGTATAATGTACTCTGCATATTGAATGACAGTTTAAGAAAAAAAATGTAACTGATTTTCAAGCTACAATGATTGATTTATGAGGTAAAATTAAAAGCACTAAATATGTATTATTCGGCTACTCACTAGTTAAGTGGATGGGGGTAGTGTAAAAAATATCTATATGTTACTAACTGCAATGTATTGATATCAAAGAATCAGACAAAGTATTTTAAGTAAAGCAAGAGGATTAACCTAGACATAAATGGAGAAGACTTAAGAAAGGGAACTTGCTATCAAAAGGCACATCCATAATTCCAGTGGACATGCTGACTGATTCATCAATAACATCTAGTTAATTAGTACCTTTAATGGAGTAAATATTTTTTACTTGACCTCTTGCATTCAACAGATCTGCCTAATTACACACTGAAAACTGAAGCTCATTCATGCTGGCTTTTCTATTTAAGGAATATTGTCGTTTTATCTTTAAACAGTAGGAAACTTATTAAGACTTTATGCTGTCGTTGGGATTTATAGATAATATAATCCATTAGTACACACAAAGTTTCCTTCCTCCCTTGCCAAAAAACAAATGGTAGAAGCAGAAAGACCAAAGCTATTTTTTTCCCCGGTTTCTTCAGAATTTTGCAGCACTTGGGGATTTCTTTTTTTCCCTTCGGATTTAATTGAAATTCGGATTGAATTTAATTTCTCTGGATTTCATTCAAATTTCCTAATTGCTTTTCATTTCGAATTTAATTCCGCTTGAATTTTTAATTCAATTTAATTTCTTTTTCATTTCATTTCATTTCATTTCATTTCATTTCCTTTCATTTCATTTCATGCTTAATGTAATTTAATTGAAATTAAACGCGATTTAAAGTTAATTTTAAATTTCATTTCGTTTCTAATTGAATTTTAATTCCTGATGCACTTTAAAATTGGTCACAGATAAGAAGATAAAAGAAAAAGGAGATAAAGAAGCAAGGATTAACAGTGCTTTTGAATGACAACGTTTATCTGCAAGTCACTTATTTTACACAATGCTTGCTCTTATTGATTTTTTCTAGCTTATTCTGTTGGAGAAAACTGGTGACCTAGCATTTCTCTTCCTTGCAGGCCATCTGGGAGCAGTGCCTTTTCCAAACTGCAAGCAAATACCTGAAGCAGAGCAGAGCAGGAAAAGGGAGATTTGATTTCAATATAATGGATGGATTTCAGAATACAAAGCATTTAAAAATGAGGTGCCTTGTCATTAACTATAGCTCAAGACACAGGTTTTCCTACAGTGCTTTAGGGATATTTCTGGACCATACTTTAGTTTCAGCCTGGGTCTACTACTATTCTCTTGCTTTAAAGGACTATTATTGGTTGCTCTTTTTCCCTACTTTCCCCTACACTTACCAAACCTCACATCATGCACCATAAACTTTTCCTTGCTAGCTCTTCCTTACTGCACTGCAATCTGAAAATCTAAAATTTTATAATCTGAGAAAATTCTCCCCTTTAGTGGAAAAAATAAGGCAATTCTATACACAAAAATCCCTTCTATCCTTTTTTTTTTCCTTTTTGAAAGATGCACTCGGAACTGAGCTGAAAAGCAAAATCACTGAACAGAATTAGTAGGGGTCTCATTCTAAGCAGGACAAGCAGCTAATCTGTGCAACTATGATGCTGCAAAGAACGTGTGGATGTGCTAGCTCAAGTGTGATGTGTAACGAGAAGGCACTGGGACTTTTAATTAGGGACAAATGGCACATAAAAATTAGGTGACAGAAGCAGGGCAGGGGGCTGGAATACCAGTCTTCAAGCTTGCAGTGCAGCTCCCCAGGCTTTGGATGACTACAGAAAAGCATGAGGTACAGGAGGGAACTGCTGCTGCATCTTAGTGAATGATGGAGCCCTTTTATTGTCCAAGGAGACAAAAGTAAGCAGTATGAGATGTGTCTACTTGGTGATGAGTAGATACCTGCAGCACTTTGCTCTTTTGTGTTGCTAAATACCTTTTCAGAGATTGGGATTTCATTGAACTGAACACAGTGTTAGAATAATAGGACAATCTCCCCAAGTGATTGCACGACATAACAGATGGATTAAGGCAGAGTAGGTGTACAAGTCCCACTAGCAAAACAAGATAGATAATAGTCAACATAGAAACTGTGGGCTCAGCAATCTTATGTAGTCCTGATGACTCTAGGCTGGAAAACTCTTCTCCCTCACAGTTACTATGTACTCATTTATATTTATGTTCTGTAATTTGGATTTTCAGTAAGCTGAAGTTGAATAGCTAGAAGTATATGCATCTCAATTAAAAACTACCCTTACAAACGACCAGGATTGCTTTTCTCCATATTTAAGCTTTACAGGCATTTTCATACTATTTCTAGAATATTGAGAAACTAATATTGTTTCTGGAGAAGATAACTAAAATTAAATGGTATTTTTAATGTTAATGGCTGTAAAAACTATAACAAAGCTAAGTACTATCCCTGTAATTGTCAGTTTTCATTAGTTTGCATTAGAAGTTACTCTCCTGAAGCCCTTTTCCTCCTCCCATTTACTCAGTACATGGGATGAGAATGCAAGAAAACTTTGCTAAAAGCTTCTGAAACAGGAATATTATGGGTTGTTATTAGAGTTCTAAAACAATCTGTGAATACAAAGGTCTATTGACGAGCATTTTCACGAGGCACTGCTGCTGATCTGATTAAAAGATTTATCTTAAGATTACAAAATTAATGGCATCAACACATTAAAAGTTCTGCAAGACATTATTTTCACTCAGTTCCTCCATTTCTTGGTTGTTCTCTCCAATCACCAGAGCAGCTTTCTGTATTATTGTTAACTTTCTAAAGCCGAACTTTCTTCTCCTGGGTGCCACTTGGTGCCCCTTGTCCTGTCCCTGGCACCACTGCCCAGAGTCATCCTCTTGCCACAGCCCTTCAGATCCTGATCAGCTTACTCAGATGTGCTCCTGTTTAACCCCACTCCTCTGTTCCCTTCCCAGACGATGTGTCTGACTCGGAGGAGAGCATTTCCAGCACCAAATCCTGCAGGAACGAGCGGTCCCTGCAGGAGAAGCTGGAGATCGTGACCAACGAAGGGCTGCTGCTGACGGTCAAGGTGTTCCTGGACTGGCTGAGGACAAACACAGACCTCATCATCATGTGTGCTCAGATCTCTTCTGACACCATTTGTTTGCAGAACTGCAGCATTTAAGATTCAAATTCTAACACTCCCAAGAGAACTGAACACTTAATTCTTATGCTTACATAGTTATGAATCCTTTACCTGAAAGGTCTTTTGGCCAACACTACCATGAATAAGTCATTTTTTAAGAAAGAGCTCAACTTTGAGTATATTTAACGTGCCTTAAAAAAATCTCTAAATATTAATTTGGAAAATTTGTCTTAAATTTAATGGACTTTTATATATATATAAATGGTTATGACATGTAAAGCATTCATAAACTTTAAAATTCTGAAAGTTCCCTCTAT
>WUAM01002519.1:0-32219 GCA_024336885.1 Actenoides hombroni
ATTCCAAACCCGACATCACTGCAGGAATCCTTACCTAACGGACCCCCCAGAAACTCAGTCCTGTTGTGTAAAGCAGCATCAACTAGAAATGGTGTCGTGCTTTAACGGTGAATAACAGAAACAATCGCACACGACAAGCACGCTGCATTAGTTCCTTTTTACCCCCAAAGGAAAAGTGGGGGTTTTTTCCAAATCTGAGAAAACAGTCCTAACATTCCAAGTTAGAACAAGCATCAGTGTGGAGCACCAGCACTAAATAATTACAGACTATTTCCTAATAATATATTAATAAAATATATGAATAATAATAATTACAGACGGGGGGGTTTCCTCAGCCCTAATCCCACCCCCCCCCAGCTCTAGTGTACCTGTTGTTGAGAGGGCACTGGTAGGATGCTTGGAGAGAAGCTCACCATGTGGAGGAGGAAGTTGAGGGGACCTGCCACAGTGGTGGGGGTCTTTATTTGCCACCCAATGAGATGGGTCTCCATCATTTTAGAGAACAAGTCTTGTGAGGAGCGGCTGAGGGACCTGGGGGGGCTCAGCCTGGAGAGAAGGAGGCTCAGGGGAGACGTTCTGGCTCCACACCCCTCCCCGCGAGGGGGGTGGCTGCGGGGGGGGCGATCTCTTGTCCCCGACCTTGTTGAGACAGTATTGCAGTAAAGGGGGTCTACAAGAAAGCCAGGGAGAGACTTTTTACAAGGGCTTGTAGTGATAGGATGAGGGGTGATGGCTTCAGACTAGTAGGAGGTAGATTTAGATTAGAAATTATGAAGAAGTTCTTCACTCTGATAGTGATGGGACACTGGAACAGATTGTCCAGAGACGTTGTGGATGCTCCATCCCTGCAAATGTTCAAGACCAGGTCGGACAGGGCTTTGAGCACCCTGGTCTAGTGGAAGGTGGCCCTGCCCATGGCAGGGGTGTTGAAACGGGATGATCTCTAATGTGCCTTCCCTCCCCGTTCGGGACGCCCCAGCCCCCGGACCCCCTCGCTGTCGGCGACACCGCCGCTGTGTTGCCCCCTCGGGGTGATCACAGACCTCATGTCCCCTCCCTGCCACCTCCTTGAGGACATCATGGGACACGTGTCACCTCGGGGTGGTCACAGACCCTGTCACCTCCTTGGGGACATCATGGGCCACATGTCCCCTCCTTGGGGACACCTCAGACCCCGTGTCACCTCCCCGTGTCCCCTCCTTGGGGACACCCCAGACCCCGTGTCCCCTGGTTGGGTGGGAGGGGTGACAACACCGAGGTCCCCTCCAAAGTGGGACGGCATGCCGGGAGCTGTAGTACCGGGGCACGGAGCTTTCTCGGCACCATGTTGGTGGCCCTTGTCATGCCGGGAGCTGTACTCCTGGGGCACGGGGCTTCCTGGGCACCATGTTGTTTTCCCTCGTCATACAGGGAGCTGTAGTCCCGGAGCACGGGGCTTCCTAGGCGCCATGTTGGTTTCCCTCGGTATGTCGGGTGCTGTAGGCACGGGGCTTCCTGGGCGCCGTGTTTGGGCCCTCGGCATGCTGGGAGCTGTGGGCCCGGGGCACGGGGCTTCCTGGGCGTCGTGTTGGTGGCCCTGGGCATGGCGGGGGGTGATGCCGAGGGCACAAACATGGCTCACATAAAGCCCCGTGCCCCGCAACTACAGCTCCTGGCATGCCTAGGGACAGCAACATGGCACCCAGGAAGCCCCATGCCCCGGGACAACAGCTCCCGGCATGCCGATGGCCACCAACATGTCGCCCAGGAAGCCCTGTGTCGCGGGACTACAACTCCTGGCATGCTGAGGACCACCAACATGTCGCCCAGGAAGCCCCGTGCCCCGGGACTACAGCTCCCGGAATGCTGAAGGACCCCAACATGGCACAGAGGACGCCCCGTGTCCCGGGACGGCAGCCCCCGGCACGCCAAAGGGCTCAGCATGCTGGGGGCAGTAGCCCCGGGGCGCGGGCCTTCCTGTGAGCCGTGGTTGTGCCCATGGCATGCCGGGAGCTGTAGTCGTGGGGCACGGGGCTTCCTGGGCGTCATTTTGGTGGCCCTAGGCATGCTGGGAGCTGTAGTCCCAGGGCACAGGGCTTCCTGTACACCATGTTGGTGTCCCTCGGCATGCCGGCAGCTGTAGTCCCGGGGCACGGGGCTTCCTGTGTGCCATGTTGGTGTCCCTCGGCATGCTGGGAGCTGTATGCTCGGGGCACAGGGCTTCCTGTGAGCCATGTTTGTGCCTATGGCATGCTTGCAGGGGGCTACGGGAAAAACACCCGACGCACTTGTGAGGGGCTACAGGAAAACAAACCAAAGACATCGTGAGGGGCTACAGGAAAACAACCCAACGACATCGTGAGGGGCTACAGGAAAACAACCCAACGATGTCGTGAGGGGCTACAGAAAAATAAACCAACAACAGTGTGAGGGGCTACAGGAAAACAACCCCATGACGTGAAAAGAGCTACAGGAAAACAACCCAACGACATCGTGAGAGGCTACAGGAAAACAACCTGAACAACATCTCAAGGAGCTATGGAAAACAATGTGACGACGTCGCAGGGGGCTACGGTCCTGCTGTCACCGCAGAGCCCGCCGTGCCAAGATGGCACCAGGCGCCTGAGCCACCCCCTCGGCGGGGACCAGCCATGGAGACGGTCGTCATCGTGGCCATCGGGGTGCTGGCCACCATCTTCCTGGCGTCCTTCGTGGCGCTGGTGGTGGTCTGCCGGCAGCGCTACTGCCACCCCAAAGACCTCCGGCACCACTACGACACCAAGTGAGTGACCCCATGGTGGTGGCATCGTCCCTGTCCTCACCAGGTGTCCCAATGGGCTAGGGATGATGCTGGGGACATGTCCACCATCATCAGGGGGATGACACCAGGGACACGCTGCAGGAGGGTTCTGTCTTCTGAGAGAGGTTCCCAAGTTTCTAACTCCTGGGCCAATTGGTTGCCAAATATTGCAGGGCTATTTTTGAATCCCTGGGGTAACACTGTCCAGGTGAGTTGGGTTTTCCTCCCTGTCTCGGGGATCTCCTATTCAAAAGCTATTTATTTATTTATTTATTAACTCTCTTCTGCTATTGTTAGACTGTTACTGGTTTAGTATTTTTAGCTCTCCCAGGTATCTCAGAAGCCCACATTCCTGGGAATATCTGCTCCAGGATTTCTTGCGAAATTAAATACTGTGGTTCAGTTTGGTTTCCCGGGCCCCTCGGCTCGGCCAGGCCTGATCGCCTCCCTGCCCGCTCCACTGCCGAGACCTCCCCGGTCCTCTCGGGACCGCTCCCTGGGTGTTCTGGAGTCACTGTGGAAGAAGGGAGGCGGTGTCCGAGTGCACCGAGGCACTCGCGGGGAGAGAAAGTTGTTTCAAACGGTGTTGCTGCCCCGCAGATTGACTATCGAATCATAGCATTGTTTGGGTTGGGAGAGACCTTTCAGATCATGGAGTCCAACCATTAACTCAGCACTGCCAGGACACCACTAATCCATGTCCCTCAGCACCACTAACCCATGTCCCTCATGAAGAAGCTGGGTACCTACAGACTAGCAAAGAGACAAGAGGCTGACAGGCTGCAATGTGACCTGAAGATGCCCTGGGAAGGGAGGGAAGACCAGAAGATGAAGTTGTGCTTACTTGAAAGAGGAGACGCAGAAAAGAACAAGGGAGAACTGGTATAATACAAGAGAACAAAAGCAAGAAGAGTCCAAGGGTAACTGAGCCTGTGCCCCACATGTCAAACAGTCCAGCAAATGGCTTAAGGGCAGAAGTAAAAGAGATTCAGTTAGGTAGAGAGGTCCTAGGTGGGAAGGGTCATCATTTGTATGCGGATCTCAGCTTTGCAAGGCGAGCGCGTTTGCGACGTTACAGCCGTGCTGGGGCGGGGGAAGATGCGGGCGGGGGTACCAGGCCATGGGCAACCTTTCTTCGCGGGGACCCGGCTGCCTCCAGGCCCTGAGGAGCCGGGACCCGCGGTCGAGATACCTGTGGGAGAGCCGTCCCCAGCGTGGGGCGATACCGCCCCGGGACAATAAATAGCTCCCGTTTTGCTTTGTGATGGGGGGAAAAGAGAAAGAAAAAAGAAAAAAAAAAAGGGGCGGGGGGGAAGGAAAAAAAAGAAATAAAACAAAAGCAAGCCCCATTTTTGCAAAAGCTGCGGTGCGGGGGAAAGGGGCGGGGTCTGGCGGGGGAAAGGGGCGGGGTCTGGCGGGGTAAAGGGGCGGGGCCTTGGCGGGGCGGGGCGGGGCGTGCTGCCGCCGGGTCCCTCCGCCCTTCCGCCGCCAGCGCCGCCATGGCGGCCACCGGGGTGCTGCCCTTCGTCCGCGGCGTCGACCTCAGCGGCAACGACTTCAAGGTGCTGGGGAGAGGGAGAGGGAAACGGGGGGCACCGGGGGACAAAGGGACAGCCCCGTCTCAGAGCCCGAGCGCCGGGCGAGGCTGGGCCCCGGCTTCGCAGGGCGCTGTCAGGCCCCGCCCCGGTTAGAGCTGAAAAGAGTCAGTTCTTTCAAGGCCAAATCTACCCGTGAGCTTTGTGAGGGAAATAATTATTCAGAATAAAGTGACTTTTATTTCAGATCAGTGCGTCTGCAGGGGGAGTGGAGCTATTCCAATGTAGTTTATTATTCAATACCTCTTCCCATTAACTTCTCCATATGAAGAGGACATCCGTTCTAGCATTCTTCAGGACCTGTGCCACCACTGTTTAAACTGGATGCTCATTATTTTGTAGAGCAAACCAGCACCACAATTAGACGGAGTTATGGTATGTTATGGTACAGAGTTACAGGTGTTTGTCCACAGGGTGGGTGCTGTGGTCCCCCGGGGTGGGTGCTGGGGTGCCCCCCAGGGTAGGTGCTCAGGGCAAACAGCCCCCCTGCCCCATACAGCGGGTGTGGGTCTAACCCGGGGGGGTGCGCAGGGACCCCCCACCAGCTCTGCTTTCCCTCACCTCTAACCCCGGGGGCCGCTCCCCCCAGCCCCTCCCGGGGAGGGCAGTGACCCCCGGCAGGGACCATCCCTGGCCCCGCCCCCGGGCCGGGGTCCCAAAGCTGCCACCTCATTAATATGCATTAAAATTTATTTAACATCGGCTGTGTGATTGGAGGGGGGGTGGGAGTATCCGTGTGGTAGTGGGTCTTGTCATCCTCTGGTGGTCTCTGGGAGGAAGCTCGAAGTCTTCTTGTCCTTGCACTTTTCACCTTATTGGGTCATGGCTTGCCCCACATTTCTATACCAGTTCAGACTTATTCTGTGGTTTCTTGGACTACGCTGCTAAAGACTACATTGTTTTTGTAGTTTCAAGCACATTATCTTACATAACCATCCTTAATCATCTGTTAAAGAGAGAACAATAATGTGGAAGTGGTCCTAAGGCCCTGGTTCTCTTGCAGATGTTGAAATGGGCCACATAATCATAATTTTTAATCATAATCACATGAGAGAGGAAGAAGGAATTACTGCATTAAACCAAAATATCTTTCCTGGTCTGGGGAGAAGATTATTTTTCCATGAACACTGATGAAATCCCTCCATGTTTTTTCCATCCACTCCAGCACTTAAAAGGCTTTCACAAGATAACGGATATCTTGTGAGGTAAAGACATTTTCACAGCATTATTTGTGCTGGGTAAATGCTTATGTTTGGGGGGGAAGGCAGGAAAAAACCACACACAGAAGTTTCATAGCTACTGGGTAAAGTGCAGCTTGTATATATTAAACAAGGAGAAGCTGGGTGGTGTTTGCTTGTTGTTTTTTTGCATGGCAGTAGCAGACTCAAGTTTGGAATGACCAGCTATGGTTTTTTATTGTGGCAAGCTGCAACCCTTGATTCAGAGCTGTTGTGTAGATCCCCTCAAGCAGGTCTCCTGAAATCTGAGATTAATGTTTGCTTTCCTGGTTCCTTACTATCCCTTTTTGGTCATTCAGATTGGTAATGGTTCCACAAGTGGGAACCCTCAAAACAATTGAAAAAGACTTCAGAGCCCTGGGGAGATCGCTCGAGGGCTCCGGAGCCCAAGTGGTGTTCTCTGCCATTCCTTCCGTGGCAGGAAAGAATGCTGAAAGAGGCAGGAAGACTAGGAGGGGTGCCAGTCCCAGTTTGAGGCCAACAGTCCCAGTTTGGGGCCAACAGTCCCAGTTTGGGGGTCCTCTCCCAGTTTAGGGAGGTTCTCTCCCAGTTTGGGAGGTTTGAATGGGGGGAGTGCTGCAGTCAGTGGGGAGGGTGTCCCAGTTTGAGCCTCCCCATCCCAGTTCGGGAGCGGTCCTGCTTCCAGTTTGGGGCTAGTAGTCCCAGTTTGGGGCCAGTGGTTCCAGTTTGGGTGTGGTGGTTCCAGTTTGGGGCCAGCAGTCCCAGTTTGGGTTTCCAGTTTGGGGGGGGGGGTTGGAATGTGAGGGGAAGAGGTCATAGATGATCACGGGCTGGTGGTGGCCAATGACCATGGGCTGGTGGCCACCCAAGAGGTCATAGGTGACCATGGCCTGGTGGCCAACAATGACCACGGGCTGGTGGCCACCCAAGAGGTCGTAGATGACCACGGGCTGGTGGCCAGCAATGACCATGGCCTGGTGGCCACCCAAGAGGTCGTAGGTGACCATGGGCTGGTAGCCACCCAGTAGGTCGTAGGTGACCATGGGCTGGTGGTGGCCAATGACCATGGCCTGGTGGCCACCCAAGAGGTCGTAGGTGACAAGTGGCTGGTGGTGGCCAATGACCAGCTGCAGTAGCAAAGAGGGCCAACAGGATACTGGGTTGCATTAATAAAGGCATCCCTAGCAGAGATAAAGAAGTCATTATCCCACTCTACTCAGCCCTGGTCAAGCCACACCTTGAGTACTGTGTTCAGTTTTGGTCCCTGCTGTACAAAAAAAGATGTGGATGGGCTGGAGAGGGTCCAGAGAAGGGCCACTAGGATGATCAGAGGACTGGAAGACCTGCCATATGAAGAAAGGTTGAGAAAACTGAGTTTGTTCAGCATTGAGAAGGCTCAGGGGAGACCTTATTACCACCTACCAGTACATAAACGGTAGCTACCATTATATATAAGCTGAATATATGTAGTCAGCTATATAAGCTGACTATATATATTCAGCCTATAATAATATAATAAATATAATATAATATGATATGATATAATATAATATAATATAATATAGGCTGAAACTATTAGTTAAAATGGATACTTTTGCAGTTCTTGTGTTTGAGTTGGGGTATAGGAATCTTTTAAAGTTCCACTTTTAAAGTGCCACTGCTTCTGTCAGAAGCTGCTTCTTTTTTTTTTTTTTTTTTTTTTTTAAAAAAAGAGGGGAACAAAAAAAGGGACGCTAAAAGGAGGTGATAAACAAGTTCACACAGACTGGGAGAACTTGGTGGCCACCAAAGACCCTTCTGGGGCTTCTGGTTGCCCACCCAGAAGACTTGGTGGCCACCAAAGGACCTTCTGGGCCTTCTGGTTGCCCACCTAGACAACTTGGTAGCCACCAAAGACCCTTCTGGTTGCCCACTGGGAGAACTCGGTAGCCACCAAAGAGCCTTCTGGGCCTTCTGGTTGCCCACCCAGAAGACTTGGTAGCCACCAAAGGACCTTCTGGGGCCTCTGGTTGCCCACCTAGAAGACTTGGTGGCCACCAAAGGACCTTCTGGGCCTTCTTGTTGCTCAGCCAGAAGACTTGGTTTTGAATAAGCATTACCTGTCACAGAATTTATTATATTCCAGCTTAATAACTGTCCATAAGCCAGCTGGTATTTTAATCTTAATGCACAGCACTCCTACACAAGAAAAGACCTTGCTGGTTGCTAGTTGCATTAAATGCTACGCGGAAAATAACCAGTTGTGCTACGCACGAGCCTACGCTTGCTAGAGCTGGGGTCAGGACTGTCACCTGGTGTTACAACTGCCCCAAAATGCCTTATACAAACCCTGGTAACACCAGTTTAGGCCATCTGTGTAGCACTGTCTGCTGCCCCACAGCTAGCCCAGGCATTGGCTTCACATTGAGACCTCTTGTTAAATGCTTCTTACAAATGAATTCCCATTTAAGTGTTCGAACCAGTCGGCAGCAAAAAACACTTGGGTCAAGATACTGAGAGCTTCTGAGCACTCAGGCTATACAGAGATCTCCTGAAAATGGTATTTACTGTATGAGTAGTCCAAATGCAATCCACAGGTAAAAAGTGAATGGACAACTGAGCTAAGGCACAGAGACAAAGGAGAAAACTAAGACACAATTAAAAGCCTTAGATCTAAGAGGCAATTCATTTACTTATCCTAAAAAAGCAGGCAAGACAACACAAATGCAATTTTTAATAACTCCTGCCGCTCCAGGCGCACGGTCCCCTGGGGCAGGGTCTTAGTGCACTGCTCCTGGGGAGATAAAGCACTACCCAACAGGGATTGTTTCTACTTCCAGGCGTTATAGACTCTGACTTGAAGGATAAATTCAGTATGGACGCCTTCTTACCCTATAAGCATACCAGAGGGAGGCCGGATTGCACAGCTGGTGCCATTCGTGGCACAAGTTCCTGTGGCAGAACCTCACCAACAGGGAACCAGTGGCTTTTGTTCATCTGGCAACCCTGAGGTTTATTGGTCCCAGATCATCTGGGGTGAAAGACCAACCATGACTTGCACCAATTTCGGTTTCCGTCCCATTTTGGGGGTTGGGTTTTTTTTGGGTTTTTTTTGGTTGTTTTTTTTTTCCTCTCGTTTCTCGTTTCTCGGCCTCCTTTTTTTATAGGTTTTTTTTTTTGGGGGGGGCTCCTTTGACTCATTTCGGGCGCCGACGGTTGCAAAACAACGGCCAGGTGCTTCCTGTTGCCCCGACCCCCTCCCAAAATCGCCCTTTTCCGGCCCAAAAAGAGGTTCCCGTGAGAAAAAAAAACCACCAACCCCCGAAGGCGCCGCGAAAACGAGGCCAAAAAATGGCCGTTTATTGGCAGAATTTTTTTTTTGCTTAATACAGAGGGTGCAAAAGGATCACAGGTCACCAACAGCCTTTCTAGTGGTGTGGGGGCTCTCTTCCCACTAAAACTGTGTAACTGCAAGACAATGACAGCAGAAGTCAAACTATCCCCCTTGTGATTACTATGTGGTTAAGAGCTGATGAGGAAAATGGAGAAGACGACTCTGTACCCAGAGGGGAGTATGTTCTTGTGCTTTATCTGAAGGGAAACCAGTTCCAGGTATTAAAGCAGGTAGATTAATTTCTACCATTTCCATGATGCATAGAACCAATGCCTGGGAAAAGTGGTGGCAACTGGAGAAAACAAGGACCCAGTGGTGGCACCAGGGTTGGGGACACAAAGGTGACATCAGGGTTGGGGACCTGGTGGTGGCACCAGGGTTGGGGACACTGAGGTGACATCAGGGTTGGGGACACGGTGGTGGCACCAGGGTTGGGGACACGGTGGTGACATCAGGGTTGGGGACACGGTGGTGGCACCAGGGTTGGGGACACGGTGGTGACGTCAGGGTTGGGGACGCGTCGGTGGCCGGAGCTCACCCTGGGTGGTGGTCTCGCCGTCTGTCCCCCCGAGGGGCACCACCCCCTTGTCCACCTGCGGCACGAGGACACCCCCGGGTCACCCCCCCCGACACAATCCATTTAATGGCAAAAAAAGCTTTTTTCCACCCTCCCCCCCCCCCCCCCCGCAAAAAAAATCCAAACAAAAAAAACCCCCAAAAATCAAACAAACCCAAAACCACACACACACAAAAAGCGAAAAAAAAAACCAACAACAAAAAAAAAAGGGAAATAGAAAATAAAAAAGCAGAAAGTTTTTCCCCGTCTCCCTCTCCCCCCCACCTCCCCGACAATAAACGTAGCTTCGAGGGCAGCATCGCTCCGCTCCGGCAACGCAGGAGGGGAAAAGAAAATCAGCTCAACGCCAAATTCTGGACAGAATCAGGCTGGACATGAGGAAGAACTTCTCTCCCAAAAGGATTCTCAAAGACTGGAACAGGCTGCCCAGGGAGGTGGTTGAATCTCCATCCCTGGATGTATTTAATAGCTGTCTAGGTACGGTGCTCACAGGTATGGTGTAGCAGTGTCCCTGGCAGAGTTAGATAACGGTTGGTCTTGATGATCTTAAAGGTCTCTTCCAACCATGGCCACCCTGTGTGATCCTGTGATTCGGTAGAGCGCTTCAAGTGCCTTCTTCAGAGAGAAGGAGAAACTTTTTTTTGTGACCGTGCGCCAAACGCTCCGTCCCAGCATTCAAAGGGGCCTACCTCAGCCTCCAGTTTGGGGACAGTCGGAGATGTCACCGCACCCAGCGTCCCCTAGCACCCATGGGTGCTCCTCCCACCCCCCCTTGTCTCGATTTATTGTCTTTATTTATTGTATTTATTTATTGTCTTTATTTATTGCCTTAATTTATTGTATTTATTATGGGTTTTTGTCTTTATTGTCATTATTTTCTATTTATTTTGTATTTAATTGGAGGTTACTTCCATTTTATTTAATTGGGGAGGGTATTTAATGTGGTTGGGGGGGGAATTAGTTCAGTGTTCATTTTATTTAACGGGGGGGGGGGGGGCTAAGCCGGGTCAGATGGGTAACCGGGGGCCGAGGACCCGGGGTAGCGCGGGGGCGCCGGGGGCACGGACGCGCGGCAGACGGGTAACCCGGGTCAGTGTGGGATAACCCAGGGCAGGTAACCCGGGTCAGTGCAGGGGAACCCAGGGCAGGTAACCCGGGTCAGTGTGGGATAACCCGGGGCAGGTAACCCAGAGCAGGTAACCCAGGTCAGATGGGTAACCCGGGGCAGGTATCCCGGGTCAGTGTGGGGGCACTTGGGGCAGATAACCCGGGGCAGGTAACCCGGGTCAGATGGGTAACCCGGGGCAGATAACCCAGGTCAGTTGATTTCCTTCAGCAAGGAGCTGATTTCCTTCAGCAACGAGCTGCTCGGCGCCCGGGATTTCTAAACACGCGCGTCCAAAAGCTACAAGATGTTTGCAGATGAAGGTGCAGCCTGCAAGGGCTTCTTTCAAACAACCCCCTGCGAGCTCCGCGCTCTCAGAGCGCGCAAAAGCTCGCGTCGCACGTCCAAGGGCTGTCTGGGGGGGGGGGGGGGAAAGGGTTTCAAATCAAAGGGCCATTCCCCTTGTAACGGAAAAAAAGGGGGGGGGGGGGGACCATGACGAACGGCAGGGGGGCGGAATGAGGACACCCGGTTTACATAGGGAGGTATTCAGCCTGAGGAATGAATGAGCCTCCAGCTCCTCAGAACATTGTTGTGAGAGAGAGGAGAAAGAAAGTGTTTGGCATGAAGTGCAGACAGCCCTTTATTCATTAATTTTCTGGGAATTCAGAAAATCAGCCAACTCTGCTGTGATACAAGTCCTGTCTACATATTGATCACGGTATCTCTGCATAGCCTGAAAGAGCTGACAAATCTCACAGCCCAAAACAACTTCCCAGAGAAGACTGGGCTTATTTATACCTCAAATGGCCTTCCACAACATGTATGTGCTGACAGTCTGACTTGTTCTTTGTTGGGCAAAACAGACCAGTTCTTTCCATGGAGATTCCTTTTGTGCTTTCTTAGCTGAAATTTGATGCCTGCTGTCTGTCAGGGCACTGAGTACCTGATCATTAAAGAAAAAAAAATCACTTGATTTATTTTTAACATGGAGAAGTATGACTGAGGACATGCTAGATGGGTAGGACTGCTTTCAGAATCACATAGTACTTTGTAACCAGTAACCTGATACAGGTGTGCTCCATCTCAACCCTATGACTTACTTTGAGATTGCCTTTGTTTCCAAACTCAGGAGTAACACAGTAAAGCCTTTCTGCAAAGCCTCTGGGGTTGGTAGCTGTAGTCGTGGGGCACGGGGCTTCCTCGTCGCCATGTTGGTGTCCCTGGGCATGTCTGGAGCTGTAGTCCCGGGGCACGGGGCTTCCTGTGGACTATGTTGGTGTCCGTCGGCATGCCGGGAGTTGTAGTCCCGGGGCACGGGCCTTCCTGTGTGCCATGTTGGTGTCCGTCGGCATGCCGGGAGTTGTAGTCCCGGGGCACGGGGCTTCCTGGGAGCCATGTTGGTGTCCCTCGGCATGCCGGGGGCTGTAGTCCCGGGGCCGGGGGCTTCCTGGGCGCCAGGTTGGTATCCCCCGGCAGGTGGGGCGCTGTAGTCCAGCACTCCTCATAAAGGATGGTAAAAATGAGAATAAATTCTGAATTATTCAAGGCCTTTCCTTCTCCTTTCTCAACGTTTTCTACAGATTTTTCAGAAGTCTTTGTGTTTCTGATGCCAATGCAGCAAAGAGAGAAAATCTGGGGTGCAAACAGAATGAAGACACTTGAAACAGAACCACACGTGGTCAGTATGTGGCCAATCCACAAATAAGAGCCCATTGATCACATCCCTCAGTTATATCCTTGCTCCTTGGCCCAGTCCCTAGGGCACATCCAAGCTCTGGGTATGGAAATCAAAGTCCACAGAAAACTGAAGGGGTGTGCCCGGGTGTCACGGGCAGCTGGCCGCGGTGTGCCCGCCGGACGGGCATCCAGCCCCAGGGGGAAAACAGAGCCAGCCTCCCCGCCCCCCGCTCCGAGCGCCCGTCGGGGATCCGTCTGGAGGGCAGGCAGCCCTGCCGGCCCCCCCCGCCCCGAGCCGGGGTCCCTCTCGCCCCCGGCACTCGTACCCACACCCCCAGGGGTCCCGGTCTTTCCACCGGGAGGGGGGTTTATAAACATAACGCATCTCTCCGACAGCTCCGAGCGCTTGTCTTTGTCTTCTCCATCAGGGGCTTTCCCCTCTTGAAAAAAAATGATCTCATACCATGGTGGATTGTAGAAAGCATTTTAACACCTCAGCAGAAAACCGAAGGTGTAGCTGTGGTACACTTTAGGCATGTCTGTGTTACTTTTAATCTGCTAACACACATTATGATATGTCAAAGCACAACCATCAACTTGCACAAGTACGAATACCAGTGAATCACAGACACCAATTCTGTAACGTAAGCTATGTTACCAGGTCTTCAATGCTAGTACTGCAGGCTGGACAAGATTCACAGTCATTTACACTTCTAATCAACCGTGCAAACAATATTCTGCAATTCTTCATCTCTATTTGCAAACAGAGATCCCAGTCCCGCCACCAGTACAAACCAGAGGTTCCCAGTGCCACCACCAGTATAAAATGGAAGTCCCCAGTCCCACCACTGGTCCCCAGTCCCACCACCAGTCCAAACCAGAGGTTCCCAGTCCCCCCCAGTCCCGCCACCAGTCCCCGTAGCCCCTCACGGGAGGCTCCCAGTGCTCCCAGTTCACCTGTAGCAGAGGAGGAACTGGGAGTAGGCGACGGCGATCCAGTTGTGGTGGCCGCAGACGAACCTGACCGGTCCGGCCTCGCTCCCTGCGCACAACGCCGCCCTCCCAGTTCAAACCAGTATGACCACCACCAGGCTGATATGGTGTTGCCTGTTACTAGAAATGAGTGTCACTTCTAGATTGTCCTAGGTCAAGTCTTGGGGCCAATGAAGTTTTCACACCTTATCTAGGTATAAATGATTACTGACTTCATGGTTACTAGATTAGAACCTTTTGGGGCACTATTTGCTCTTCCCTATTTCTTTGTAGAAAACAGCTAATTCCTAAAAATCCTCTATAAAGCAAGATTATGACCATGTACATGACAGATAGCTTTCAGTATCAATGTTATTAGAATCTACAGACTAAGGCAGAAAAAGAGTCAAAATATTTGTAAATCAAGAGTTACTGATGAGTGGGAGGGGGACGGGGAGGGCTGGGAGGGGGATTGGGGATACTGGAAGCACTGGGAGGGAGACCGAGGACACGGGGAGGGAACTGAGGCGATACTGGGACGGGGACTGGGGCCACTGGGAAGGTACTGGAAGTACACTGGGACGTACTGGGAGGTACTGGGGACGCCCCTCCCCTGTTGCGTCCCCTCCCAGTTCCCCCAGTTGACACCGACGCAGATGATGGGAGCACTGGGGAGGTGGCGGAGCACGGCCTGGCCTGGCCACAGGTAGGGACTGGGAGCACTGGGAGGTAACTGGGAGCACCGGGAGGGTAACTGTGGTGAATGCTATGGGCAAACAATGGCAGGTGGAGGTAAACACCAGATAATACATACTGTCTTGTACAAACCTAAACATACTTCACTGTGATTTTTCTGATCAAATTCAGTGAAAGGACTAGCAAAGAATTCAGCAGTGATTAGGGGCTGCCACTCCTAATTCTGTCTTCTTGTGGCTGCTCTTCCACTATGAAACAGGAGTTATTTCCTACATTACAGTGAGCTTTCAACTGTAGGTCCTTACAAAAGGAGGTCCTTACAAAAGAAAATTTCTGAGTGCAAAGCAGTACCTTTGGAATGGCAGGAAAATTCTGTGGCTAGATTCTTTGTTTAATACTAGGCTTTTTGTCTTTTTTTAATTTTAGGTTTTAGCTTTTTTGTTTTTACTAGAAGGTTTTAACTTCTTTCGCTTTTAATGTTTGAGGTTTTTTGCTTTCAAAATTAGGTTTTAGCTTTTTTATTTCTAATAGTACGTATTAACTTCCTTTTGTTTTTAATCTTTGGTTTTAGCTTCTTTTGTGGTTAATATTAGGTTTTAGCTTTGTGTTCAATATTGGTTTAGACATTGTTTTTAATGTTACGTATTAGCTTATACTGTTTTTAACATTGTTTTAGCTTCTTTTCAATATTAGGTTTTCATGGCCTAAGCATGGACATGATCACGGCATGAGAACAGCATGAGCATGTCCTGAGGGTGATATGAGCCTGGAACGAGCATGGCATGACCATGACATCTGCCTGGGGATGGCTGGCGGGGCCACCAATGAGACAGACGTAGGTTGTGGTACAGGGGTGATTTCTGCTTTCCCACAGTCATGCCCCATCCCTGCAACCAGCTGCACCCTGTGGGAGACCTTGGGTCTCCCCATATACTCGGTGGCCTGAAGGCCACCAGCATCCTGGCTGTGTCAGCACTGGGGTGGGCAGCAGGAGCAGGGCAGGGATCGTCCCCCTGCATGGTAGAAGCGCATGGGCCCGCGGTCCACGTGGCGGGGCTCGCTGCGGCGCCGGTAGAGGTGGAGCCCCTCCAGCAGCGCCCAGCCCACCGCGCTCAGGTAGAGGAACTGCAGCAGGATCGCCACCACCGTGCACGCCAGCTGCGACACGCCTGTCACTGCCCTGCCCAGCCCCTGCCCCCCTCCCAAAGCACCGGCGTTACCCCCCCCACCCCCTCCAGCTACACCCGTAGGACCCCGGGCCACGCAAACCACAACCTAACCCCCCCCTGAGAGACCCACCCCCTCTGAGGCCCCACCCTCTCATTAGCCCCACCCTCCCAGATTGTCCCCAAATTTCTGTGTCTCCCCCCCAGGACGCCAAGAGGGATGAGGTGGTGAGAAAAGCCTACAAGTACCTGGCTGCTCTGCACGAGGTAACGGGGTGGGGAGGAGGAGGATTTGGGGGGGGTCTGGGTGGATTGGATGAAGGGTTTTTTTTTTGGGGGGGGGGTCCCCAATATCCCCTTTTATCCCCCCTCCCACCCCCTACCCCATAGAACTGTGCCCAGCTGATCCAGACCATTGAGGATACTGGGACCATTCAGAGGGAGATCCGGGACCTGGAGGAGCAGGTGAGTGGGGAGTTGATAGAATTTCTACTGAAGACAGTTACTCTTTTAAAAGCTGTTTTTTTATGTCTGCTCTGTAATTTTTGAATTCCCCTTTAAATAATGTTTTTTTATTTTTGATTTGTTATGTGGTGGTGTTTTTGGTGATTTGTGGTTTGTTTTGGTTTTTTTTTTTTGGTATTACTAAGTATCTGATTGTGTTTTAATGAACTATGGCTTCAAAATAAATAGATCTGGAATTTCCTAGATTTTTTTTTCTTTTTAAGTTAAGCATTTAAAATATGTGATGTCCTATGCAAAATAACTTCAGAATATAACTGAATGAGAGATTTGATCAGCAGTGAATCGGGAAGAGGCGTCGCGTGATGGGCGGGGGTAGTAACGGTCGCGCTCGTGAGTGAGGGGAAAGGGAGCGGGGCGTGCCTGGGAAAGGAGCGGGTGGGGCGGCGCCGACGCGGGAGGGTTCGAGAGAGTTTCGGGGCGGGGGTCGAGCACCGTCGCCGTGGGGAGGGGGCTGCGAGTGCCTGCGGAAGGTTTGTAGCTCAGGCTCCATCCGCTGACGGGGCATCACCCATCACCCACCACCTATCGTCGCAGAGGGAACCGACGGTCCAGCGCCCGCCGGGAGCGGCCGGGAGCCCCGAGCAGCAGCGGGTCCTTCACATCTGTCATTCAAAGTCTTTTCAGGCTAAACATTTTGATACAGTTTATGTGACAAAGCACTGTCTCTGACCAATAGATGTAAGTTGTGGGAAGGGATGGCAGCTGTATGTGTGGCATAGAATTAGTTTGCATGTTCATCTCAAGACTGGATTCATTGTTTTCAGTGAAGATTCCTGTCTTTGCAAGGTTGGGTCATTCACTTAAGGTGGAGGTCTCCACCAGGGTAATTATTTTTTCTGTGTCTGGAAACCAAAGCAGATACCTCCAAAGGGAAGAACTGAAGCTATATTGACTTGTTCCAAAATGACTGACAAATTACAGTGGTTATAAATCTACAGGACCATGGTTTACATCTGTTATCCCATTCTTGCTGCTGCTGAAGGTGGCACAGGGATGCTGTGCTGACCTCCTTGGAAAAAAAGACAAGTTTGCTGCTGATTTCAGTGGTGTTGGAATATTTTTGGGAACTTACTTCTGTTTCAGCAGTATTTAAATGTATGAGGTGAGGTCTAGAGCTGGTAGAAATATTACTGTGTAGGAGCAGTGTAAATTCACAGAGCTAGTGGGGATTGGCTTGAGCAATTCTAACACACCACTGTGATCTCATCTCTTATACAATGAGTTTATTTGCTTTTTCCTAAAATACAAAGTAAACCTTATATTCCTCTATTTCTTTCTCACACATAGATTGAATTAAAATACAAGCTCTGGGAAAACTCCCACAAGCCTATTTGCTTTTGCATCACCTGATCAGGTTTTTTTTTTAAGAACAAAAAAACCCCACTTTGATACAATGCTAGAAACTCATATTAAAAAAAAATAAATACACAAAATAATCATACAACCAGTAGTAGAGGTAAACACAATTTACACCTGCATGGGGATCCTATACTTCCTACTCTTCTTTCACATCATTAATTTCTTTTCTTTATTTAGGATTTCTGTGTGCAATGTCTTTTTTTTTTTTTTTCCCTCTCTTTTTTTTTTTTGCTTTTTTTTTTTTTTTTTTTGTTTGTTTTTCTTTCAACTTCCATAACAAAATACAGAGCTATCAGATACCCCTGGAAAACAAAAAAATATGTATATTATACATATATTTCTATAACATTACATCATATATATATATAATATATATATGCAACCTTGTTTCGTTTACTTTTCATTCGTGGTTGGTTGGGTTGTTTTTTTTTTAATCTTTGATTTCTTTTTGTTGTTGTCTTTTCCCCCCACGCCCACCCCCACCCCTCCCCGAAATCGTTTGAAGACTTCGATCGCAAGCTGGGGAAGCTATTCTCAGACATTCGTGCTTTTTAGGAGTGATATTTTGCAAGGGCAAAAAATGGCTTTTTGTGTCAAACAGCTTCTCCTGTAGCCTAAACAAAAGGTCTCGGCTGAGAAGTAGTTTGTGTTACCCATAAAGTGCAAACAGATGGTGAGATTAGGCTCTAAGATTTTGGGGCTAGCAGCTTTCCGGGGGAAGCTATGCTCAGACGTTCGTGCTTTTTAGGGCTGATGTAGTCCAAGCGGAAAAAATGCTTTTTTTCCAAACAACCTCTCCTGTAGACGAAATTAAAGGGCGCAGGAGCCAAGTTGGTTGTAATAATAAAAGAGTTTTTGAACTCTGTTTTGAAACTGGGACGGTACTTGTACCAATTTTTCTGCCAATGGATTGATTAATTTCTCATTGACACAAAAGGCCTGAGTAAGCTAAGGGTGGTTGTTCATTTCCTGCTCACAAGGAGGTTTTGATCACAAAGTTTTACTGAGTCTTATCTGGTTTTGGAACAATTCTCAAAGTAAACCTGATAGGTTGTATTATACATCCTAAAACCAAAACTGAAATAACATTATAAAGGAATCTATTTCTCAAGGTTAAAGTATCTGCAACAGAAATTGAGGACGATTATTTGTACTTTTAATAAAAATGGAATATATACCAATACATACAAACCTAGTATCCAACCCAATGGCCCCCCAATGGTAATTGCATCACTGTCACCACTAATGCTGTGGAGCAGGCACCAGGGGAGTCCCAGACTGGGCCACGCAGCAGACAGGAGCTGTGTTCAGGAGCTGGAGTCTGGTACCGGATTCAGGAACACACAGATCATTATCAAAGACAGAATGGACAGAATCCTCCTTGGATGCTCTGAGGAAGAAACCAGAAGAGGATCCAAGCCAAGCCAAGTAAAACTGGTAAAGTGGTCTAAGAAGGGAGAAGAGAGAGGGAGCCCTAGTACTGTGCTAAGTACAATCAGTAACGAAAGCTCAGCCCTTCCTCTTAGGATTTTAGTGAGCTACATGTTGACAGTACTTTCCAAATTTGTTTTCCAAGGAACAAAACCACAGCTTTAAGTCTTGTTGCAGTGTAGTATTTGTTTATCATTACCATGTATGTTAGTTGTCTGGATATTATTGTAAGACTGGACTTTGAACTGGCAATAGAATAAATTAGCATATATTCAACCTACTATGTAAGGTCCTTCTTTATTGAATATCTGAGCTTTTTCCTTAAGAAGACATAACAGCTACCGCTCTTCTTCCTACTTAATCTGCACAAGTGTCTAGAGCCCAAGGAGAATCTTCGGCCCAACGAGAAGAGTCTAGAGCCCAAGAAGGGTCTGGAGCCCAAGGAGAGGAGTCTGGAGCCCAAGAAGGTTCTAGAGCCCAAGGAGAAGAGTCTGGAGCCCAAGGAGAAGAGTCTGGGGCCCAGGAAGGTTCTAGAGCCCAAGGAGAGTCTGGGGCCCAAGGAGAAGAATCTGGGGCCCCAAGAAGGTTCGAGAGCCCAAGGAGAGGAGTCTGGGGCCCAGGAAGGTTCTAGAGCCCAAGGAGAAGAGTCTGGAGCCCAAGGAGAAGAGTCTGGGGCCCAGGAAAAGAGGCTGCCCAGGGAGGTGGTGGAGTTCCTGTCCCTGGAGGTGTTCAAGAAACATGTGGCCATGGCACTTGGGGACATGGCTTAATGGCCATGGTGGGGTTGGGTTGATGGTTGGACTTAATGATCTTATAGAGCTTTTCCAACTCAAACAATTCTGATTCTAAGTCTCATTGATTTGTGTGATTGGGATAAGGACAGAGTCTGGGATGCTTTGGTGTAAAGTGCTGTAGTCCCATTAATTGCAGCAGTTTTCCACCCAGTAATTGTGGTTCCTTCTCTAAACCCAAAGGGAATTTCTGTCTTTTATAGTGGTACAGTACCACTTGAATCAATAGCATAGCAACATAAATGAGAATCAGAATTAAACCCTGGTACAGGGTGAAGAACCCATTCCTGCACTTTCAGCATAAGATGGACAGCTTTTTGGGCTTGGAGAGAATATAACCTACTCTGGGCCAGGCCAGCTTTCACACATGGTCACAGAGAGAAGGTTGGACTGACTTCTAACTAGACAATTGCTGGGCAACAGGGTAAACCCTCATCCCAAGGTCAGCATCAACAATGCCAAGAAATTTCTATCCCCTGAATCAAAATATTAAATGCCAAGACCTGAGGTGGTACAGCATCGAGGACTAGGGTCTGATCACTTCTTGGTGGTGAGGAGTTAGTGGAAAGAGGTGGGGAGCAGCATGGTTTTCCTTCTGCCTCCTCCTGTTCTGCCTCCATGCTGTTACCTCTGCTGTTCAACCAGTCTAACTCACTCCTGAGTATTCCCCTTGATGGTTTTCCATCAGCCAGCACAAACACTTGGGAGACATGCATGGAAAAGCATCCAGAGAACACAGAGTGTTGTGACTGAGCTGGGGCTACTCACTCTTACTCTTCTGCAGCTGCAACAAGGTATTTCTCAAACTCAGCCTTCACTTCTGCACTAGAGGGTGTAGAATTGCTGGTTAACTGATTATTTTTGTGTGTGGGATTGATTCAGAGCTGATGTTCCTTTGGGGGGATTACTGCAGCTCCCACTGCTCTTTTGTTTTGTGATAAATCTTCTGTGTTAATTGCTGACTTTTAGTATTAAGCCCTAACAGACAGGGCAGTTCATCTGAAGTAATTTGTAGTGGTAAGGCCTAAAGCTGAATCCTAGCTGCATTTAAAGGTTGGCCAAAAATGTGGGCTTCACAGAATTTACAGAACTAAAGATGGAACAAAATATTTTTTTTTATATGTTGCAGCATCTGTCTAGTTCATAAATTCTCACATTTCTGGAAGTTATATTTCCAAAAAAATACTAATAGTATGTGTGACACAGAAGTTAGAACACTAGATATCCTTTTTGAACTCAACTGAAACGACTTGTAAATTAGAAAAACAACTGTAAATACCATTACTACTTTAAAAAGTGGTTATAGATCTGCTACTCTCATCTCTTATTGTTCAAATTAAGTTTTCAATTGGATTTTTGATTGCCAGTGTATTTCCATATAAACTGATTACTCTGTTAAGAGTTCTGGAGACAATTCACTGTTGTTGCTAAAAACTCCAATACGGAATGTATCTTTCAGATGAAATTAGAAGCTGAGTTCTTCCAAAAACCAAGGCCATTACCAGAATTTGTGTGTATCCTGTCCATAGGAGCAGACAGGACAGGTGACCCCAAACTGACTGACGAGGTATTCCATCCCATACACGTCATATCCAGTATATAAAGCTTGTCTGCTTTTCACTTCTGGTCTTCCCCTTTTTCCCTGGCTCTCTTTTTTTTTCTTCGCTCCCAAGACCCGGTGCCAGAGTCCAGCTCCTCCACAGCATCTGTGAGGGTGACGTAATTACCATCGGGGGGAGGTTGGCTTCAGTACTGGCTTTGTACATATTTGCATATATTTCATTTTCCTTTTTAATTAAATTTTTCTTTTCCCCTGCGGTTTTCCCCACCCCACTTCCCAACCCCTCCCCCTCCCCCCCCCCCCCTTTTTTTTTCGCCTTCTTTTTATCTTTTTTGGGGTTTTTTTTGGTCTTTTTTTGTCCTTTTTTGGGTTTTTTTAATTAATTTTTTTTTGTTAATTTTGGATGGTGTTTGTGTTTGTGTTTTTTTGGGTTTTATCCCCTAAAGTTTTGGGGGGGTTTGTTGTTTTTTTGTCGGGTTTTTGTTTCAAACCCACTTCCAAATTTCTTCCTCTTCCCCCCTTTTTTTTTTTGGTCTTTTCTTTTTTTTGTGGAATTCGTGGGGGCATATACCACCATCTCTTCATTTTCATTAGAGACAAACTAGTTCCACATAGTTCTTCCCCTTGATGGCTGAGGAATCATGGATAAAATTCTGAAGGGTCCATGACTTTGAAGAAGGAATACTATCTAGACAACACTTATGTCCTCATCTCAAATATTTTTTTCTTCATATTTTTATAATGAGCAAGTCTACACCTCTTAATTATTGCTTTAGTAGCTGTCTCTTGCACAGAGTAGGACTAAAAGTCAGACACATTCCTTACACACCTATTTCACAACCTTTTTCTCCTAAGCCCTTCCCATTTTTCATACTGCATGATTTGAATACGGAAAGTTACAGAAGAAGTGAAGGCTGGAAAAATTACTTGGATTTATGGCAACTGCCCTGCAAAGCATCATCTAAATGGTTCAGAAAATACACTGGTTTTTCACTGACATTAACTATTCTGGCCCTTCAGAAACTGACATGTTAAAGATTACAGTTAGTTCTGATGCCTCTTTACCCCTAAAATAAATTAACTTAATAAACAATATAAAATATAAATTATTTCTTAAAACAAATAAAACATTTCTTATTTTAGAATAAATTTCAGGCAGTTCTGTAGGTTACAAGTGCAATATAACAAACATACTTAAGAAGGCCTCAGATGGTAAAAAAGCAGCAGTTCCACCGACGTTAATAGAGATATGATGAGCAAAACTAACTAGGGACAAAGTTTCTTAATGCTATATCCCACTGCAATCCTGTAGTTTGCTAAACCGTGTGTAATGTCCTGCCACAGCCAATTGCAATAACTGAATATTGGCCAGTTTCAGAATACTACACATGTATTATTTATATAATCAAATGACTTTTGTAAAATATAAAGCAAATTGTACAGACAACCTCCATTATTTCCTTGTGGCTGGAAGGCAAATCTCTTTCTTTTAACAGAATATCACTTCCATTGATTTATAGCTGTAGTGAGTATGATTAATGGCACTCTTTATCATTTCAATCCCTGGTAATGTTTGCCCCTGTTAATCATAGTTCTGCAACTGCTCAGAATTATAGACTTAAAAGTTAGTCCTTGCCTAAATTTTCAGCCATTGACCCAGCAAAGCAATTTAAAAATGCTTCAGGACTCAAATAATGTCATATCAGGGCATTCTGTAAAATAGCATATAAACATAATTGCAGCTCAGTAACTCTAAGCAAGTTGAACACCCTTTCCTCCATTTTTTTGCTTAGGTCATTGTTGTAGGACTAATCATTACAAAGGGCATTTAAAAGGATCAGAAATATTTGTTCTTGGGGATGATGCAGAGTTCTTCCTTGAAAGAGCACGGCTGGTTATATCTCTGAAGATGTGTTAGCTGGTTGGTGGATAAAGAATCTAGATTTATACCAAATTCTGTGTTACTTTCTGTCACTCTCTATATAAATATTCGGTGTTTCTCCTAGAGCTCCAACATGAAATTAGATTACTTTCTAAGAGTCCAAACTTCCCTAGAAAATAAATAATGCTTGCTAATGTGGGAAAGCCTTGAAAGTAAGAATTGTAAGCTCTTTCTTGAGAAGCTAAAGGAAAAAGTAGATTGTTACCATTAAATTTCATGTGGTTCTCAACAACTTTTCCCCCCTCCTTGGTCTTCACTGGCAGTCTGTCTCCTCACACCTCCCAGATTATAAGACCATAAGGTGGGGACCAGGGGGACAAAGTCCATCCCACTGTAAGAGAAGATCAGGTTTGTGACCACCTGTTGAACCTGAATATACACAAGTCTATGGACCAGGTGAGATGCATCTGAGTCCTGAAAGAATTGTCTGATGTAGTTGCCAAGACACTCTCCATTATATTTGAAAAGTCCTGGCAGTCAGGTGAAACACCTAGTAACTGGAAGAAGGGAAACACAGCACCCATTTTTCAAAAGGGAAAAATGAATCCTGCTAAACCTAAGCTCCAGCACACGGCAAGTGCTCAGAGCTCAAGGTCAGGCTCTGGCAGCCCGGCCCCCAGCAGGGTGTTGACTCTGTTGTATTTATGGGGATTTTTAGGAAGGCAGATTTAGATACTAAAAAAAAAATTATTTCTGCATCAGATCACCAAGAAGCCAAGCGAAAAGAGATCAGGAGCCCTGCCACAGAAAAAGGATAGCTGCTCCATGATGGTTATCAGAAATGGCAGGGAATGCAGAAAAAAAACCCCAACCCTCCTGATTTCAGTATTTGGCATTTCTGCCATTAGACAGGATTGATTACTGTTGTGTTATTATTATACTGGAAAGGTCTGTGTATATCTCAAAAATGAACAAAATGTTTTTGTCTAGGACAGTCTTGCCATGAGGTTCTGAAATCCAGGCTGGCTCACTCTGTCAAATGTTAAAATCAAATCCATAAAAAATGCTAAGACCTTTAGATATTGCCTTGGTAACACTTCCAGGAGTTCTCAAGTAAAAAAAAAAAAAAAGGTACTTGTGGGGTTTTTTTTGCACTTCATGCAGCCTGACATTAGGATTCCAGAAGTTTGTTTTCAACAAATAACCACTCAGCCCAGGACATCTAAAGGAAGACAAAGAGAAACTAATATCACAATAAATTTCAATATAAAAATAAAACCCTCTTGTCCTAGGACACTATTGTGATTCCACATCATTTGCAGGTTTTTGTAGCTGGATGAATTTAAATATACATTGTACATTTAATTGTACTCTTGATATAAGAAAGCATTCTGACTTACTGCCTTGGTCTTCAGGAAGCATATCTTCAATGACTCCTCTTCCAGCAATCAGATCACTGACTTTTTCCTCTGTAGAATGAATGGATGCTTTTGTTTGAGTTGGTTTGGTCTCCAGAGCTAAATAATCAATTTCTTACAAGCCTGTGGATAAAACACTTCTCAAACATCTTGCCCTGGCTCCCCTTACACCCTGAATGGGTTCAGGTGAGACAATGGGATTCTTCTAGCTGAAAGCTTTGTACCTCCCATTATTGGTGTTGATGGGTGAATAGGCAGTACACATGGCCACCTAGTATGTAGTTAGTGGATTTAAACAGCACACTGCTTCCCTCCTGACAGAGAAGGACCTTGCCTGCAACTTCATCTGAGGCTGACAGGAGTCCTTCCATTTTCTCCAGGTCCTGTCTGTCTCACCTTGTGAGTTCCTAGCTGTGAATGTTGCTGCCTCTGTAATCCCAGGAGTCTGAAGCAATCATTTTAAAAAAAAAAATAGCAGTCAAACAGCATCCTTAAGTACTTTCTTAGTGTAAATAAAAATAATCAAGAGAATAAGTAATTCACAGATGGTTCTAACTTGGTAAGTACATATTTTGAGGACTACCCTGACTCCAGAACGTTTACCTTAGTTTATGCATCTAATGATGCAGCAATGTTTTGGAGAAACATTAATGTACTTAAAATTAGAGTCAAGTTTTAGCTTTTAGAGTTCTCAATTGACCAGACAAGTGACTAGAATTAGTAGCATCTTTCCCCCCCCTTTAAACACTGGGCATGTCTTTGAATGATTTAACACGGCCAAGCCCAGCGGCGCTGCTGGGAGCTGCCTCTGCCACTACCACTACCTCACGGAGCGCGAAGACACGGAACCACCGCCCAGCGCCTGGTGTTACATCAGCAGACCCGCCCCTCGCCATGACGCACTGTGACATCAGCTGCAGCCGTCCCCTCACATCGCTGGGCGGGAAGCGCCTCAACGGTTCCTCTCGCGCATCACCGGCGCCCCCCGCGACCAATCAGGGAGGCGGTTGCATCACGTGGCGCCGCGGCCAATCGCGGGGTCGCTCACAGCTAACAGATACGCCCCGGCGCTAGGCTTGACTCTTGGGAGCCGCCCAGTCTTGCCTGACCAGAGGAAGAATGACCAAAAATCTGGTGGAAAACAGCCTAGTGAAGACAAACATACTGGATTTACACTGAGGAATCACTCATCACCAGGATTAAAGTGGTAAGATGAAATCACATCTGAATAACAGCTAACAAATGAAACAGAGTCTGAGTAAGGAAAATCATGTGAACTCTGTAGCATATACACAAGACAAGCACATCCTTCTGGGAAAAAATTGCTTGAGAGATTACATCAGACGGAAATGACAAAAAATCGACTTAATTCTGCTGGCAGATCATTCACACACAACACAGAAGTTCCTACCCCCCCATCTCTCCCTTTTTCCTCTCACATTTCCCTTTTTCTACCCCATATTCCCCCCTTTTCCAAAATTCCTTTTTTTTTTTTCCCCTTCCTGCCCCAAATCCCCCCATTTCTGCCCCAAATCCCCCCATTCTTACCCCAAATCTGTTTCCTGCCCCAAATCCCCCATTCTTGCCCCAAATCGCTGCTTCTCACCCCAAACCCCCCATTTTTTCCCCAAACCCCCCCCTTCCTTCCCCACACCTCCCCTCCCTTACCCCAACATCCCACCACCTTCCCCACACACCCCCCATCCCCCCCCACACCCCTCCTTCCCCACTCTGATCTCTCAAGTCCTAACTTACTTGTCTAAAAGACCACCATATTCCTGACTGATGTATGTTCATGACTCCTAATCTGTGTTTGAATGTATTCCTACAGATATAGAGGGGGAAAGGGAAATAACTGAGGACACTCATAGAAGAAATCAAAGGAACAAGAAAAGCAGTCATGAATAACAATGGTATAAAATCAAACAAAATGGCATGGGGGAAAAACAAAATAGAAAGTGCCATAGGCAGTTGGGGATGTCTGTGAAGAAGCAGTGTTAAAGATATAGAAAAGTTGTTTGGGGCTCAAAAAAGAGAAAACTAACAGATGGGGCAGTGCTGGGACACCCCTCACACGAGTCAGCATTTGGGTATAGGGGAGCAGGAGAAGAAAATGCCCCTGCAGCTGAGCTGCACAGCTCTTCAGAATGGGGCAGTGGGGTGAGGAGCACTTCTAGCAACTGGCTTTGCCAAGCAGGGCCAAGCTTCCCACTGCCCCAGTCCCAGGGGCTGTGCAGGCTGAAGGGCTGGAGGGCTGCAGCAGCACCTGGGAAGAGCTGGCTCTGCAGAAAGAGAAGAGGGAAGCTTGCAGGGGGCTGTGCCCTAGCTGTCAAAGTGTCCTGCCACTTCTGATGCCATGGAGTTCTGACAGCAGCTGAAGAGTTGTGTGCATCAAAAGCACATTTTTGTGCTGCTTATAAAGCACCTCTGAAGGGTTTCAATTCTGAAATAGCTACTTAATTCTTATTTGGTTCATTAACAGATTAAGCTATTAGTTTTATTAAAGAAACAACTGTTTAGCTCCCTGACTAAAATGTCTAAATGTCTTATTGCTTTTCTAATTACATACTGGAGAGGCTGAGACAAACTGTAGTAAAAAAAAAATAAATTAATAAACACAAAGGAGAATCAGAAAAGTCTTAGAAAGCACACTGATACTGAAGACAAATTACCTTCAAATCCAAGTTGAGAATCTGAGGCATCAGTGCCAGGAGTGTCTTAAGGGCGAGACCAAAACCACTTGAGATAGGCCAAAAAGCTGCAAAAAGCTGAGGAAAGATATCCCTGGAGCCCAGGTTCCAGAGGTTAGTATTTCTAGCAGAAGGTCCAAATGGGATACAGGGGCAGGGGAAGGTTATTGCTGCTTAACTGTTGCCATTTTAATTGCCTTGTGCTTTGGGTGAGCTCTCAGAAGCAAAGAACTTCAAGAACTTAACCTCTGTCTTCCCTGTTATCTTCACCCTTGTGTTTTTGGCAGCTTCCCAGCTTGTGCTATACACTGGGGGAGTTTTTAGATCTTCTATTTCTATAATTTTTGAAGAGTAAGACAACTTTAAAAAGCATAGAAGTATTAACATGCTTTTTTAATATTAAAAATTCCACATTGTTATATATTAAAAATCTCAAAGGCCAGGTTCCACAATCCCTTAACTGTGTAAGCAAAATTAAATTACTTCTGGGAGATTATTTAGGTCAGCTTTAAGACTGAGAACTCACAGTAGGTTTCTGAAACTCCATTCCCTGCGTCAGGGTAGAATTACATCTATTTTAAGTCTGATTTCATTCTTTTTCATTTAAGCTTAACAATATTACAATTAGTCCTAATCAGACTTGTTTCTTCAGCTTCTTACATGTTCCCCACAGACTTAATATGTCTAACAGTAAAGAATTCCATGGCTACAGATCTGGGGTTGGTGTTTTTCCCTAATGTTGCTTTGCTTTCTTAGCTGATGGGAGAGGTTCAGAAGGTGGACAGAAAAGAAGGAGGATCTTTTCTTTCAGAGAAGATAGAATATGGGTGAGAATGATGGTCTCCTATTAGCAAAATAATTTCAATGTATCTCTGTTCTCGTGTGCATTTGTATTGCATTTGTATTGCATTACAGTGTCTTTAATAAACATTTTCTTCAAAGAAACTGAAGCTCGAATGCCATCAGGATCCATGGACTTATGGACGTCCAGAATACTCAACTGTTCTTTAACCCAGTCCTTGTCAACCAGGGAATAATCCTTTTTCATACTATCCTCTGGTGCCTCAGGTGTCAGGGGCTCCTGAGGACAGTCTACAGCAGTATAGTCAGAGGCACTGAAGGCATTCAGTAACTGCCTTCTTTGTGACCTCTGTCACCAGGGCACCCACCTCATTCAGCAGAGGGACTACATTGCCTCTAACCTTAGCTTTTCCTGCAGTATATTTCAAGAAGCCCTTTTTCTTATCCTTGACCTCCCTTGCAAGGTTGAGTTAAACACATCTCTGGGAGATGTGCTGACCACTTCCACCTAGTGTTAGAAATGATGATGCCTCTTGATTATGGTAAGGTGGAGCCATCTCCTGTCCAGATAATAAACAACCTTTTAGTAACTATAAAGTTACTTAACTACAAACATTTTTTAACCACTGAAGTAAATGCTCTTTCAGCATGACACGAGTGTGGTCAACCCTCACTACAAACATTTCCTGTATGTGAAGTCTAGAGTAACAAGAATCATTGACAGAGAGTCATACAACACAAGTCCTGCACAATACTGTACAAAGAACTCAACTGGCATGGGGCTTGAAGATCTCGATTTGCATTTACGGGCCTAACATCTTGAAGCGTCAGCACTCGCCTCTAAAATCAGCAGCGTTAAGACTGTGCACTAGGAATTTTTATTTAATCGTAATGCTAATTTAAAAAAAAAAAAAATTTAGTCGGTGGAATAATGAAAGAAAACCAAGGCACAAACAGGTGGCTTCATTTTAAAACCTTCCCCTGCCACTGATGTCTATGGGAGACGGTACATTCGTTTATTTTCTTTATAAATGTATTGCTTTTTTTCTTTAGACTGGAAGGAAAAAATAGATCCTCGACCTGATGTTTCTGTACTGAGGACGGTGGCATATACAAGCTGGTGCCAAGCAAAAACACAGGTGTCCCATATTTTAGTTTGGTGGGCTCATTTAGCAGAGAAGTGTGAATTAAACTAGTGCTGTATCCAAATATAGCTGAATGGTTGCTGTCCTAATTGAAACATCTTGTCAGCAAATACTTCAGCAATATGAAACCTGAACAAAAAAATTCAAAAGACGCTCATTTTATGTCAATAGAGGCAAAAATTTTATCTATTAATTTAATTATGCCGTACAATGAGCAAATAAGACTAATGCAATAAAGGTGGTGTCATGTTTATGTCTAATAATGATATCAAATACATTCAGATTTGATTTTGGGGTTTTTTTTCATTTTATTACCATTTTTCGGGGTTATTTTGGTTATTTTTTTCCTTATTCTCATTTTTCGGGGTTGATTTTGTTCCTTTTTTCTTTTCATTCTCCTTTTTTCTTTTCATTCTTTTTCGGGGTCGATTTTACGCTTTTTTTTTTTTCCCTTACTCTCCTTTTTCGGGGTCGATTTGATCGCTTTATTCCCCGTTCGGTTACACTCGGGAGCCGGGAAGGGGAGGGGATGGGTGAGGGGGGGGAGGATTTCCTGCCCCTCCAGCCCCTCCTCACCAGTTTCTTTTCTTTTTTTTGGAGGGGTTTTACTGAGAATAACAATTACACCAGATTTGGGCCTTTTGGTTCTTTAAAAGTGCTTTTAGTCCTTTAGGTACACATATACAAATGTCCATAATAGGTACCTATATATGCACATACACATATATTCACAAATATAACTATATGGCTGTCCTCCCACACAGTTACCCATAAATGGGAGGCCTTCTCAACCTACACATGACACATATTTTCTTTTTTTTTTTTTTTTTAAATACAGGCCAGGATGCACTGCAGTGGAAGAACCACTTACCAATGGCACAGCAGCACTTTCCTGCCTCTGTTAGTTACAAGTGGTTCATTTATTATCACCTTCCTAGCAGTCTGTTTGGTTTGCTTGTGTTAGTGAATCACATTTAGTACAAAAAATAATGTTTTTGTTAAACTGGATGTTACTGGGAGGAAAGTCGAAGGAGCAGGAAGAACAGCAGGGTTTGACTGTGGTATGTGTGCATAGCTTAAATAGTTGCTGCTTAAAATCTGGAAAGGAGGGCCTAACACAAGCAAGACTCACAACTATTTCAGCTTTATTGTTAGCAGAAGTTGAGTTTCTGTGAGTTCGGCAGCTGTCACCCCAGCCACCTTCTGTTCTCTGCCACAGCCCTTGCCACCCGCCATCCAGTGAGGTTAACTAAAGCTGTGTTTCTAGTGGACTTTACCCACATGGACCCACTCCCTGTTCATTTAGCAAGTGATTGTGGTTGGCCAGTGAACATCCCAGTGCCAGTTTGCCCTCAGTGGCATTGCCAGTGCTAAGGGAAAACTCCAGAACAGGCATTAGCAGTTTTGTGTGGCAAATATTTTGCTGAGTAAACTGTTCTTGCCTGGTTGGGTTGAATTGGAGGATGAGAGACAGTGTTGGTCACCAGTTTATAATGGACTGGTCGGGGGGGTTAACAGGCTTCTCCAGAGATTCTTGCTTGAGTTAGGACAATTGCTGCTAGAAAGGGGAAAGATTTCTCCACCAGCTGCACCTGGCATCCCCCAGCAGCAGAGAGGATGCTCTGGGATGCCCTCCTCCTCCTCTTTCTTCTCCTCTTTGTCTTCCTCTGCCTCCAGGAATATTAATAGCTCAGTGGTGGCTGAGCTGAACCTCCAAATCTGGCTGGTGATGGAGGCAGCAACTTTCCTGGAGCAGACATTACTCTCAGCCCAAATCACCCCTGAACCTGCAGACCAGGTTATAGAATCAGATTTTATTGCAGAAAGGGAATATTGGATTTGCAGTGGTGTTTTTCAGCAATCAGAACCTGTCCTGCGCGGTTCTGGGCAGGGAGAAAGCAAATTCATTCCCTCTCCACAGAGGGAATGAGATGTATGAAATAACAATAATGACAATTTTAGCAGGCTGTTGAATGCCTTATTCAGTCAGGCTCACCTGTCCCCAGAGCCAAATTCTTAACCACAGGAGATGTCATGAAGGTATACACATGTATTTCATTGCTGCTCAGAACTGCAGGACATATGTGCAAGCTGAACATGAGCAAGGTAACCTTGCTGATGCACACAGGTGCATAAATACAGAAGGAGGTTTTTTTAAGTACTTGGCAATACACTTTGTGCATCTGAGTTCAGAAACTCCCAAAGTTGTTGTGTTACTAACAGGTGTTACACTTTCCCTTTGTGAATTTAAATATTTGCATTGCCACCTGGTGGCCTCATTTTAGCAGGTAATAGTTGATAAAAATGGAAGTTAAGGTCGTTGTGTATAATTCAAACCTTTCCAGGAACAGTATATCCCTTTTTGCAACTGAACATGTGTGTGCTTGGTTGAATCCTGTGGTTCTTTTGGGCCTGGATCACATGATCAGATTTGAGAGCTCTTCAGTAAGTATAGAACTGAAATGGGTGACTTTTCACCCCATTCTTTCTTGCTCATCCTTGATATTTTCTGTTTCTTAAATAAAAACAATCGAAATGACAGCAGTGCTGTCCCAGCAGCATTCCTTGTAGAAGAGCAAGGAAGAATACAATTAAGCCCTGCAGTACCCACATCCTTAGCCCTTTGGGCCTCACTGAATTTTCTTCCTCTTTCCTCTGTCTTTGTTTTGGGTTTTTTATTTCAGGTTTTATCACTTCGGCTCATGCTGACTGAGAGGCAAGGGACCTTGGTGTTGTCCTTGAAGTGTTTACTCAAGACTGGAGCACACCCAAGAGGTGGTTTTCAAAGCCTCTGCAAGCCTCTGAAACCCCACGCCACGTTTTGCAGAGGGGGATGTCCTCACAGAAGATTTTGGAAAAACCCTACAATAACCTCCTTGAATAGTCCTACATACATATAATTAAGAAATAAGATTTCTTTTGAACCAAAGCTCTTTGTGCTTTCCCCTAGTTCTGTTTCAGCATTAGACCTGGTCACAAAAAATCTTGCATATAAAGTGATAAATAGGCAGATAAGAAGATAGTAATACAAAGCAATCATTACCATGAGTGTTTAAGATAAAAGCACCTGAAATATTTCAAGCTGTAGACCTGTCTACTAAAATTAATCTTTTCAAGAGCACAGATGCTGACAGCCAATTAAAACACACAGATAAGGTATAATGTGGTCGATCAGTGCGGGTAGGCCGGTGCCATGAGGCGCAGGGCAATGCAAGTTGCCTGATACAACACAGGAAGCTTATAACTACTTGGAGAAGGACTTGAAAGCACATTTTGTCAGTCAGCAGAGTTGAGAAGGCTACAAAATTACACTAGTAAGAAAATTACACTAGTGCAAGAAACAAGGAATACCTAATAAAAGCAGCACAAGATACAAACATTGCCTGGAGTTGCCTTGGCCACTGGAAAGCTGCAAGTTTTGCTTTTAGAAAAGCTTCTACGTTGCCAAAGTTTTCTGCAAGTAAATTCTTTTGC